>OY776277.1:53690313-53850313 GCA_963675445.1 Linnaemya vulpina
AAAGGGGCTGCCAGAGCTCAGCGATAGTCAGTGTGATTTCAAATATAGACGTGTTAACATCGCTAAGTGTTGAGTAGTACAAATACTCGTGTTAATAGAGTAATAAATAAAGTGTTGCCGCATTTTATTTCTGAAATTAATTTGTCCGTATTTTAATTTGATGCAATAAAACGAATCCTTGAAGGATAAGTAATAAAACCGTTTTGACGAAAAGGTCTAAAAACGTAACAATTGGTGTCAGAAGTGGGATTGCAAAAATAATTAAAAGGACATTGCAATTTAAAGAAAAAGAGAAAAAAGGACATTAAAAAAATTTAAATAAATAATCATGAAATTTGATGAGCTAAAAGTTGAACAGCTGAAAAAGGAGCTCAGCAAGCTGGAATTGCCAACTGCAGGTAATAAGACTGAACTGCAGAAGATGCTGATAGATGAGTTTAAGAATCGCGGCATGGACATCGGGACATACGAGTTTGAGGACAAAGACAATGTGCAGGTATGCCCTCCTGCCACGACCAGCAGCATGGACATAAATTCAATGTGCGCTGCTATGATGATCGAAATGAAACAGAACTCTCAGCAGATGCAGGAGGCATCAAGGATCAACAGTGACAAGCTTGTAGCCGAAATAACTGAAATAAAACAGAACTCTCAGCAGATATAGGAAAAGCTTGTAGCCGAAATACAGGAGTCAAATAAAGCCACAAACGAGGCCCTGGTAGAGGTTTCTGAAGCCATTACCAGGAGGATGGATTCCATTGCGAATAAATTCTCAGAGCTGGCGGATAGAGTCCAAGTACGAGCAGTTGCGGAGGTTTCTGTGCGGATAAAAACGCCATGCTTCGACGGCAGCGTACCATTGGGCATCTTTAAATTCAAGTTCGAGACGGTTGCTAGCAGAAATGGATGGGATGCTGAAGAAAAGGCCATAGAGTTGATCTTGTCCTTAAAAGGTACAGCCGCAGAGGTACTTAAGACTGTGCCAGTAAGCAGCAGAAACAACTATAATGAAATAATGGCAGCATTGCAGCGCAAGCATAGTGGTGAGCACAAGCGCGATTTATACAGAATGGAATTGCGATGTAGAGTTCAGAAGCCTAACGAATCTCTACAAGATTTCGCAATGGAAATCGAGCGTTTAGTGCAGCTCACATATCCAGGCGAGAGTCACCCGTTCCTGGACCACTTTAAAACTGTGGCTTTCGTTAACGGCATTCGCGACTCTGATGTTAAACTGGCGGTGTGCGCTACGCAGAAATCCAC
Source organism: Linnaemya vulpina (assembly GCA_963675445.1). Taxonomy (NCBI): domain Eukaryota; kingdom Metazoa; phylum Arthropoda; class Insecta; order Diptera; family Tachinidae; genus Linnaemya; species Linnaemya vulpina. The sequence continues at coordinate 53,691,577 of OY776277.1, forward strand.
TTTCGCTGAAACTGTGTCATTTGCGCTGGCTCAAGAGACTGCCAGGATGGTTTTCAAGCCACAGATATGAAAAGTGCGGAATGTGGAGGTTTTGTCTGAGGAGGATAACAACCTAGTGGTTAGCGTTAAGGAGGCAATGCGACAACTGCTGGCAGAGAAGGCTATCAAAGAAAAGCCTAAGTGCTTTAACTGCGGAAAAATCTGCCATTTTCAGCGCAGCTGCAAAGCACAAAGGAAGAGAGGTAGATCTGTTTCGCTACCAAGAAACAGCAAACGGGTGAACCAAACAACATCCCAAGAGTCCCCGTTAAACTAAAACGAGCTAGCACTAAGGGGCAAGAGCTAGCTCTCACAAACGAGGGCCCCACAATCTCCATATCAGTGATGCAGCAGAAAAATAGCAACCTCACTGCGTCCGGACACATCAACGGGGAAAAGCACGTACTTACTATAGACACAGGGGCATCGCAGTCAATAATAAGGCCCGATTTAGTAAAGGGGAAATGCGAGCGGTTAAGCAATATACGGCTACGTACAGCTACCGGAGAGCCTGCCACTATCTATGGTAAGATTGAAGTGAAGGTGACTATAGCCAACATCAACGTGAGACATGTGTTTGTTGTTGCCGATATTGTCGATGAGGTTATTATTGGAGCCGATTTTATGATTAATCATGGCATTAATCTACATATGGGACAACAGCTGATGATTTGGCGTAATGTGGAAATACCCCTTAATGTTGGATATGACAACAAACCGCAAGTAACAAGAGTATTTGCTATTGAGAGTCAGACGTTACCGCCGCAGTCTGAAACAGTCATATGGGCACGGATGAAGGGAGATTGGTTGTGGGTTGTAGAACCGGCAGATCTAAAGAGAGAGCTTATAACAGCGAAAGCTCTAGTGAAAACTAGTAAAGGAGGAATAGTCCCTATAAGAGTGCTTAACTTCTCAGACCATGGAAAAGTCATCAAAGAAAATTCCGATGTTGGCCAGTGTACTCCAGCAGAGGCAATAATAAACTGCGAGAAGAAGATAGAGCCTACTAATTTGTCCGCAAAAGAACGTGAACAATTTGAGGAATACGTAGAGAAATGGGCAGCAGGTCTATCAGCGACAGATAAAAATGAAGCCAAGCAGTTACTAAAAAGGCATGCCAATATCTTCGCCATGGCAAGCCAAAGCCAGGGTAGAACTGCATTGGTTAAACATGAAATTAACACAGGCGAAGCTAGGCCGATTAAACAGCCACCCAGAAGCGTACCCCTAGCAAAGCGAGATAAAGTAAAGGAGCTTGTAAGTGAAATGGAGCGTGATGGCGTAATTGAGCCATCTTCTGGTCCTTGGAGTTCACCTGTAGTCTTAGTTAAAAAGAAAGATGGCAGTACTAGATTCTGCGTAGGCTACAGGAAGCTCAATGACATAACCAAGAAGGACAGTTATCCGCTCCCCAGAATCGATGACACTTTGGACACGCTAGCTGGTACCAAATGGTTCTCTACGCTGGACTTGCGAATCGGATATTGGCAAGTGGAGATCGCAGAGAAAGACAAGAAGAAAACTGCCTTCAGTGTCGGCAGCGGATTATGGCAGTTCAAAGTAGTGCCATTTGGTCTCTGCAATGCTCCGGCCACATTTGAACGCCTAATGGAGAAGGTACTGATAGGACTTCACTGGAAGACATGCTTGGTATATCTCGTAGACATTATCGTGATGGGGAAAACTTTTGATGAACACGTCAAAAACATGGCAGAAGTTCTTCAACGGATATCATCATCTGGATTGAAACTCAGCTTGAAGAAATGTGCATTGTTCCAGAAAGAAATAAAGTATTTGGGGCATCGAGTTACAGCAGACGAAATCTCAACAGATGAAGATAAAATAACAGCTGTAAGGTACTGGCATCAACATAAAAATCACAATGAATTGCGCAGCTTTTTGGGCTTTTGTACATACTACAGACGTTTTGTGCCGAATTTTTCCAGCGTAGCTGCAAGCTTGCATGAGCTGACAAAGAAGTCAAGACCATACCATTGGGGCGAGCCACAGGAAAATTCCTTCCAGAAACTCAAAGAATTATTATGTACGTCACCAGTGCTAGCGTATCCCATAGCTGGAGAAAAATTTGTGCTGGATACTGATGCGAGCGGCTATGGCATAGGGGGTGTGCTATCCCAAGTAGTAAATGGCACTGAGAAGGTCATAGGGTACTATAGCCGTGTACTCTCAAAACCTGAGAGGAACTACTGTGTGACACGACGTGAGCTTCTGGCGGTATTGGAATGCATTAAACATTACCATAAGTACCTGTATGGTCAACACTTTACATTAAGGACCGATCATTCTGCACTGAGATGGCTATTGCAGTTTAAAAATCCTGAAGGGCAACTGACAAGGTGGATTGAGCGCCTGCAGAGCTACGACTTCAGCATTGAGCATAGAAGGGGCACAAAGCATAACAATGCGGATGCCTTTCGAGAAGACCGTGCTGTTTAGAGTGTAAACATTGTGTTAGAACCGAGCAAAAGGAAGGCGTTGTGGATGTTCGGCTAATGCACATCGGCCCTGATGAAGACTGGTCAGCGGCACAGAGGGACGACGATATACTAAGGGAAATGATAGCGGCCAAAGAAGAGGACAGATGACCATCCCGGAATGAAATTTCGGCTGAAAGCCCACTCGCCAAATCTTATTGGGCTCAGTGGAACAGCCTTAAGGTAATAAAAGGGTGTTTATACCGCGTATGGGAAAGTGTAGATGGCAAAACAACTTCAAATTTAATAGTTGTGCCATACTCCAACATAAGTAAAGTTTCACAGGAGTTTCATAATGGACCCAGTGGCGGTCATCTTGGAGTAACAAAAACACTTGAGAAACTGAAGCAGCGTTTTTATTGGGTTGGATGTCGACAAGCCGTAGCCGACTGGATAGCAAACTGCCCACAGTGCAAAGCAGCCAAAGACCCAGTAAGAAGAAGCCGGGGACAGCTACCACAGTACAACTCAGGAGCTATTACGTCCCAAGAGAAAGAGGACTTAAACGAACTGCATGAGTTCGCGCGTAATAGAATCAAGATGGTCAGTGACAAGATGAAGGCTAGGTATGACCGCGCAGCAAACTCGGAGGGATTTATGGAAGGACAGTTGATTTTACTGTATAACCCACAACGAAAGAAAGGGTTGTCCCCAAAATTACAGACTCACTGGGATGGCCCGTATAAAGTGATTAAGAGAGTGAATGACGTTGTATACCGGATACAGAAGCACAGTAGCCCAAGATCGAAAATGAAGATAGTACATCTCGAACGATTGGCGCACTATGGAAGAGGTGATTGTATGCCTATTCGGGTCGAACAGGCTTAAGTGGGCGGCAATGTTACAAAGATTAGAAATAGATTTATGCTATATGTACTTGGCAGCACTGCCAATTAATCTATAGTTGTCAAAATGTTACAACCCTGGTCAACACAATATAGATAATATTCAAATTAACGGAAATGGAATACTCCAGTATATACAAATTCATTCAAGGCTGTGCCAATAAGAGTAAACCATAACAACAAACCTAGCAACATAAATGCTAAGAGATGTTATTCTTACTGATCTTGTATGCAAGTATTCGCTGCTAATAAAGCTAAACAGATTCACAAGTATACACAGCCATATACACATAGAAGAAGAAACAAAACCACACAACACACAGAACACTCATACATACTACCACTCATAGTTACCATAGGCAAAACACACAGAACACTCATACATTCAACCACACATAGTTACCATAAGCAAACCAAACAAGTCAGCATTGTCATGTATAGAAACACACCCATGTCAAGTAAAATACAACCACCATGCCCAGAACTTTCGCGAGGTTACCAGACTACGTCATTTTTGCTATATAAAGGCGCTGCCAGAGCTCAGCGATAGTCAGTGTGATTTCAAATATAGACGTGTTAACATCGCTAAGTGTTGAGTAGTACAAATACTCGTGTTAATAAAGTAATAAATAAAGTGTTGCCGCATTTTATTTCTGAAATTAATTTGTCCGTATTTTAATTTGATGCAATAAAACGAATCCTTGAAGGATAAGTAATAAATCCTTGAAGGATAAATAACAGTATAAATAAATAAAAAAGTAAAAAAAAAGTATTTTAATAACATTGTTTTCTTAAAAAAATCACCATTTTAAAAAAATCTACTGAGGGGGTGCTTAGGTTTTGTCTGATACTATATATATATATATATATATATATATATATATTATTATTTTTTTTCTTATAATTAGAAAGGACTTCGCAAAGTTCGGTTTACAAAGATATTTTAAAAATTTATGTAATATAATTCAAACTAATGACTAGAAATAGTAAAGTAACAATTCGTTACTGAGTAAAAACAAAAAAATTTCAATTCAAGAATAACATTAAAAAAAAGTTAACTTAACTAAAAAAGTGCACAATTACATTGGTCACATAATTAGAAACATCAAGAACTATTTACATATAACAATATTATTGTAACTTAAGTAAAATCGACATATTTTTTATATTTTGTTAGATATACCTTATTTTTGACTACATTCGTCATTCTATTCGGTAAACTTTGTATTAAACGTCGTCATGTTTGGAGCGATATCTTTTCCCAGCTTTGCTGAATCAATTGAAACAAATCATCATTATTTCGCGGCTTTTTGTCCTTGAGATCACTTTTTTCAATTTCCCACAAATTTTCAATTGGATTGAGATCAAAACTTTGCGGCGGCTAGTCCAGCACATCAATATTTTTATCCAAAAGCCAACATTTCAGTATCCTCGAGATGTGCTTTGGGTCATTGTCATGTTGAAAAACGTAATGGACATGCTATTCTGAAAGGAATAAGGTTCCACTACATTTTCCAGAATGTTTTTATATTTATGTTGATCCATTAAGCCTTGCAATATTACAATCGGGCCAACACCACGCCAAGGAAAAGCACCCCAAACCATAAAATATCTGCTACAAAAACATTAATATAATACGGGCTTAAATTTAATACAAGTTTTGGTTCACGTTATTTTTGACATAAATTATACATTTTCTTTTAAATGAATTTGAATTTTCTTCGTTTTTAGCATCATTTGGTAGCTGATTAAATACTTTTAGACCTTTATAGAGCAGACATCTTCTCATTGCATTGTTCATGGCTCTATCTATCCTAAAATCATTTGCGTTTCTAAGACTGTACGGCTGGACTTCTTTGACATATGTTAATTGCTGTGTTAAATATTCTGGTGCCTTTCCCTTCTTCATTTTGTGAATAAACATACATGTATTCAGTTCTACTCTTTGTCTACTATTAAGCCATTTTAGCATATCAAGCATATATTGTATAAATGTATATCTGTTGCCTTTCAATATTGATCTCATAGATTTGTTCTGCAGTTTTTGTAGTCTTTCTATCCGAGCCTTTGTGCAGAACGTATAAATAATTGTTGAGCCGAATTTAAAATATGGTTTAATATTTGAATTATAAATATTTATCGGTTAATGTTGATATTTTGTTCCTTATTCTTCTAAAAAAGCCAATCTTTTTGCCAATTTTCTTACATATATAATCAATATAGTCTTTAAAATTCATACATTTATCTATTATGAAACCTAGGTATTTAATTTTTTCCATAATCTTGTCATTTATCTTAAAATCTTGACTGTTATTAATATTTATTTCTATAATTTTCGTTTTATCTTCGTTAAGTTTTAATTTGTTAATTTTTATCCATTCATTTAAATTTGCTATATAATAATTTAAGTTCCTATGACATTCTTCATCCGTTTCCGATATATTCACCCCTATCGTGAATAATTTTTCCCTCGAAATTTTTCCCTTTTCCCTAAATTTGCAATCGTGAAGACGTTCCCCGTGAATGATTTCACGCTAACATTAAATTCCCCTTATCGGGAATGAATTTTTTCCCGCGAGTTTTTTCACTTTTCCCTTTAATTCATTCGCTTCGTTTTTGGTGGGGAACAGAACAAAAAATGTAAGTTGTTTTTATCACAAATCAAAGTTTTATTATATTTTTTTATTATAAATTGCAAATTTTATTTTTAGAGCAAGATCCGTTAATAAGGCACAAACAGATATAATGCTCAAAAAAATGCAAAGCAACAGAGCGATTCCCGGCGGCTTTGTGAAGCTTTGAAAAGATGTGGTTGCAGACAGGAGGTGGCCCAAATCAAACCAAGTGCCTTTCACAAATTCAGAATTTATATACGAACTGGTAGGGATGAAGGAGTCTGTAGAGGATGTGGATAACTCCTTAATTTTTGGTTTACCAGAGTGTTCTCACTCTAGTGAAAATCAAAGTGATCTACAGCCACGGAAAAAAGATGTTCATGATGAAATAATAACAAAGCTGCTCCAATTCCGAACATTATGTATTTTAAAATTTTTTTAGGATATTTATATACATATTTATATTTTTACATCCAAATTTCTTTGACTTTTTATGTTGTTTTCAGCTTCTTCTCTTTTTACATTCACTGAGAATTGATTACGGGAATAATTTTTCACGGGAGATTCACGATACCATTTTTCCCCTCGAGTGGAATAAAAATTTCACGTGAACAAAAATTCCACTTGCTATTCACGATAGGGGTGATTATATATGAGAGTATCGTCGGCATATAACACTATTTCACATTTCTCTAAAACATTAGGCATATCATTAATATATATTATAAATAGCAGAGCACCAAGAATTGACCCTTGCGGGACTCCGAATTCATTTGTAATTGCATTCGGTTTAACATTATTAACTCTTGTTATTTGTTTTCTATCTTCCAGGTATGATGTAAACCACTTTAGTTCTGTATCTTACTCCGTAGTTATATAGTTTCTGTTCCAGAATGCTTCTATATATCGTTTCAAATGCTCTTTTAAAGTCAAGAATTATTGCCATTATTTTTTGATTTTTGTTTATATTTTTCCATCTATTGACAACGTAGTTTACTGCAGTTTCGAACGAAAATTTTTTTCTAAATCCTGGTTGATATTTTGACAGGATATTGTTATTTTCTAAATATTGCTCAAGTTGATTTTTTACAATTTTTTTCTAGAACTGTTCGCATAATCTTAACGAGTTTATATGTCAGAATTCATCATTTGTTTTCGACACTTTCTCAATAAGTGTTATCATTGAAATGTTCCAGTTGTCTGGAAAAACACCCGTTTCCAACATTTTTTAAAATTTTACTTAAAATACCACCCAACAGATCCCAGTTATCTAATATCATTTTAATATTTACGACGTTATAATCCGATTTCTTTTTTATATCTTTGCAGATGTTTTTAAGTTCTAAATTAGATACTTGATGATTAATATATTGCACATTATCTGTTTTACGTCTAATTTCTTTAATACTATTCACAAAGTACTCATTTTAAAACTGGTATTACTCGAATTCCAAAATTATTTCAGACATGAGACCTTTTCTGCTATACAAAGGGCTCTCTTGACCATCATTTGTATATAGTGGCATATTGGTAGTATTTCCCATTTCCCCACAGTGGCCACTAATTCTGCCAAGCACACTTTTCAGAAGAATTTTTCTTAAATTGATATTATTAAAGTTCCAAAATTATTTCAGACATAAGACCTTTCATCATTTGTATATAGTCGCATATTGGTATTATTTCCCATTGCCCTACAATGGCCACTAATCTCTCCAGGAAAAATTTTTTTTCAAATGTGTTTAAGTACAATATTTCACATCTCCAGTACATTCCACAGTTATATCTGCATCAAGTATCCCTTGGGCCATGTATTCTGCCCACTGATTGTGTTCCAATTCCTGGATTTTGGTCTATAAGTGAAGTTAGTCAAAATTTGCTCGAACTGTTAAGTAGTTAAAGAAGCTCTGCTAACTGCAGAACATGTTTGGTACAAATTTCGGTTTGTGTCTCGGCTAGTTAAATTTAAATTTATCTTCGCACACATATCACGATTTGATTTCAAGACTTCTTTTTATACCCTTCACAAAAATGTGAAAGGGTGTATTTAGGTTTGTCATTCCGTGTGTAATTTCTTCGATATCAATATGCGACCCCATAAAGTATATATATTTCGGATCCTTATAAATAGCGATGACGATTGAGCGATGTCCGTCTGTCCGTCTGTCTGTACGTGAAATCGGTTTTCCCAAACTCCCAGAAGAGCTAGAGACTTCGTTCTTGGACTGATCGATTGGAAGTGAGCTAACTTAGAGTGGTATTGAAATTCAGAAAATCGGAAGGACGGTTCCAGAGCTGGGAAGCTTACACCTATTTCTCGACGCAAAATTAACACCAAAAACCGATTATTTTCTTGCGTATTTGAAAATTGAACCTATTTCATGCCTTGGGACTCCTCAATTTTCCATTTAAAACTAAAAACAAAACAAAAAAATTCCAGGGATGGGAAATTAAAAAATTTTTTTGGTACTAAAATGTTTAAAAATTTTAAGTTTTTCTTAAATAAAACTGTTTTTGGTGTAATGAAGATTTGCATCGATGAAAAAAAATTTAAAAATTCAGAGTTCCCATCCAGGGTTAGGAAATTCAATTTTTTTTATACAATAAACTAACCAAAAATCAACTAACGTCGTTTTTCCTGGTTAAAATTACTTTTTATTTCGGCAAACAAAATTGGTATCAAAAATTTAAGAAAAAAATCAATATTTCGATTCTAGGTACATGAAAGTAACGAAAGTGGTAACAAATTTGTAATTTTTCTTAAATAAAACCGCTTTATACATCATGAAGACTTCCATTGGTAACAAATAATTTAAAAAAATTAAATTTTCGATTCCAGGGATCGGAAATTGAATTTTTTTTTTACACATTCGGTATTTTGTGGTACATATAATAATTAAAATGTTTAGGAATTTTAAGTTTTTCTTAAATAAAACCGTTTTATACATCAGGAAGATTTGCACAGATGGGAAAAAAAAATTTTTAAAACTAAAAATTCTTATACAGGGTTAGGAAATTTTAATATTTTTTGTACATTAAAATTACTAAAAATTAACTAACGTCGTTTTATCCTGGGTTAAATTATTTTTTGTCCTGGTAAAACAGAATTGGTATCAAAAATTAAAAAAAAAATAAATTTCGATTCCAGGGCTCGAAAACTGATATATATTGTAGTACATGAATGTGACAGAAATGGTTACAAATTTGTAGTTTTTCTTAAATAAAACCAGTTTATACATCATGAAGACTTGCATTGGTAAAAAATAATTTTAAAAAGTTTTAATTTTCTCCTCCAGGGATCGGAAATTGAAATATTTTTTGGGCACATTCGGTATTTTGTGGTACATATAGTAACTAAAATGTTTAAAAATTTTAAGGTTTTCTTAAATAAAACCATTTTTGGTATCCTGAAGACTTGCATCGATTAAAAATAAATTTAAAAATTTAAAGTTCCCATCCAGGGTTCCGAAATTTAAAATTTTTTTATACTATACATAACCAAAAATCAATTAATGTCGTTTTTTTCAAGTTAAAATTATTTTTTATTTCGGCAAAACAAAAATGGTATTAAAAATTAAAAAAAAAAAAAGAATTCGATTCCAGGGTTGGATACTGCAATATTTTGTATAACATGAAAAACGCAACTGAAGTTGCTTTTATTTTTTGCTAACTGAAACTATTTTATAAGTTAGAAAGAAGACGTACGTTAGTGAAGGGTATATAAGATTCGGCACAGCCGAATATAACACTTTTACTTGTTCTGTTTTATGTTGTTCATAAATAAGTCAAACTATTATATTCTAAGGGAAAAAACAAATTCTGAGCACTTTGTATTATTAGAAATCAAAACATTCAATAGATAAACGCTTTCTTTTCATCCTTAATAACCACTCTTTTTCTCATTCTGTATTTTTATTATTTCAAAATTGTAGACTTTTGTACAGTCAGCCGTAATATTTACCTCATACGATATTTTCTGCTTTGCTGGTGGCATTCCAGTTTCCTCTTGTATTTTACTTTTTAGCAGTGATATTGAATCGGTCAATGAAATAGAAACAGCTATTGTTTGGCCATTCAATTTCCATTCAGACTTATCCAGCACATTTGGAATTTGTACCTGAATAGTTATGGGACTCTAAGAAGCAAATAAATAATATTAAGATTTAAAAAACATATATTCAAAAGAAAACGAACCTTGTGCATTGCAATGAATTCAGATTCGGGCACTAAATTGTCTTCGGATCTTAATTTTTTATTGGGTGGTTCATCGTCAACTGGAATTGATTGTGATACTGGTATACCTTGATCCAGAACGGGCGGTGCTGGTGATATTTGCTGTGGTCCACCCGCAGATGATGGTAAAGGAGCCATGTAGCCAGGTACTGGAAATGGCGGTGCTAAAATTTTTAAATTGAATTTACAATAGCGGTTTTCACCCTTTGGCTTATATTTACAACTCAGTTAAATATACTATGATTTTTCACGACAAAGTGTGAGTGTCTTTTGTGTATATAATAAAAGTTAAAATATACTGTATATTTAAAACAAAAAGCAAATAGCTTTGTCAGTAAAACAATAAGCTGTTTAACTCTGGTAAATTTAACAGAAGTGTTTACTATAGGGCCATTATTACTTGGCCACAAAGTTGGTGGTAGTAAATGGCAACGTTAGCATAACAGGACGATAAAGTAGCCTTTCCATTATTACAACTTGTCGGTAAAATTAAATGTATATTGCTTACCGTGTGGCAATACCGCTAGCAATTACCGACTACTTTTCAAAGATTATTATTATATAATAAGATATATCAGCATCTAAGGAAACAATCGTACTAGCTGTGAGAAAGCGGGCAAAAAAACTTTTCAAGTGAAGTGAAGTTTTTTTATATATAAGAAAATATGGTAATATAAATATAAATCCTCCTGGTAAAACTTATCGCAAAGTCGAACTTGCTTTTAATTTATCGGACATATTTAGATTAAAGGAAAGTTGTAATAATGAAATTGTATTTATCCGACCGATAATATCTCACTTTAAGATAACATCAAGTTGTAATAATGGCTCTTATGCGCAGTTTTTTACTTCGTATTTAAGTTCTATTTAAACTTAAAGTCTATTTAAATACAAAATTCATTTTTACACATCATATTTAAATACAACTTAAATAAACTCATTGGACACTTAAATAGCATTTAAATAGAGCACAGAAAACATATGACTTTAACTTTTTTTCTTTTAAGAAAAAGAAAACAGTGTGATGTAGAGAAAAATTTGCTAAAAAATTTAAAAAAGTTACATAAATAAATAAATACAGTTAATTATCAATAGAATTAAGTAAAAAATCAATAAAATAATATTTATTTTACAAATAGACTCTTAACTCAACTGAAAAAGTTAAAATAATTTCATGCAGAACACTTGAAATACTTTGAATAATAAGCAAAACTCATGTTTTCTGAACAATGGCGACTTTTGTTTACATATTCCATGGTGCTCCCACATTTTTCGAATAAATTAATTGAAGTATTTAAATATGACTGAAAAACTGAAAAAATATTTAAACACAACTTAAGTTTATGGAAAAATTAACTAACTTTGTACTTCAAAAACTGGGCATTAGTCTTGGTTTTTAACCACAGTGTACTAAATTAAAGTGCTGTACATTTGTTGCTGCAGTCATGTAAGCAGTAGTACTTTTACTACATCTACTACATTAACAAAGTCCACAAGAGTACTTTATCACCAAGGGCGAAAATCCCAACTATATTTTTTGTCGAATTGTGGAAAGCAAATGATAAACGTACGCATAATGGGAGGCGGTCTCATCTGCATCATCATAACTGGAGGTTGTGGCGGCAATACATGCTGCTGCTGTGGTGGTGGGTGATGTTGCTGCTGATGGTGATGATGTTGCGGCTGTTGGTGAGATTGATGTTGAACATGAACCGGCTTATTAACATTTACATGATGTTGAATTGGTTTACCACCAACAGGTTTGGGACCAATTTTTTCTTTTTCTTCATCAGGCAAAAGTCCTTTTACCTTTTATAATTTAAGGGAATTTCAAATGAATAAGCAAACTGAATAAGAAATCAAGTTACGTTATTTACCTTGTGAATTTGATGAATTTGATCTTCTAGTGTAATATTGGCACGTGCTGCCCGTGTAGCTGCTTCAACGCTAGAGGTATGACCATCCCATGTAACACGATCATCTTTCTTTGTTTCTTCTTCGCCCAGCTTCTTACCAATAACTGTTTCTTCATCGCCCACACCGAATATATCTGTACGGCGTTCGGCCAATTGTTTTAAACTTGCCTCTATAGCAGTACCAGCAGCATAAACATTTTCTTGGTTGATTTTCTCCACAGTATGCTTGTCACGTTGCTCGACCCAACGCGGATCTAAGAGACCAATACGCATATGTTCAGCCACTTTAGAGGCTGGAATTTTTTCACCTGTAATTGGTGATATAAGGAATTCATCCGTTGTAACTGGTTTAGGTGGTTTAACCTGCGCAGCTTTTGGATCGTACTTTTTAACCACTACTTTATCATGTGTTGGAGGCATAAGCGGAGCTACTGGAGGCTGCATCTTGACCGTTGCAGGCGATTCTTCATCACTAGAGGCTTCATCCATATCTTGAACTTGTATGTTGTCCTTTTTGGAAGATTGATTTTGATAGGACACATCTTTCATATGAATTCCAATGCGATTTTCCATTTGTGACAATTTAACCGCTCCTCCAGTGTTAGATGTATCCTGAGTGTCTTCATCGTCAGATTCAATTTGCATTTCAATATCACCATCGTCTTCTTGTAATCGTTCTTCCATTAAAACTCGTGCACCAACTTCCTCTGGTGTAGTTGGAGGGGGAAAGTTACCCGTTTCAAAAGGCTGATAATCAACCGTTTCTACTACAACAAAATCGTGCCAGTCGATTTGAGCATATGCAACTGGAAATACGAAACAATTTCAAAATATGGTTATGCGGTCATTTTTGAATTCACGTAAAAAGTTATTTACTTCCCGTTCGAGTAATAAAAAAATATAAAAAATTTTCTCTATCGATCAGTTTATTTGCTTATAATAACTGATTCATTCAGATGTTTGTGACGCTTTTAAATAAAAGAAAATGCACTGAGGATCAAAGTGTAAAGAAAGTCAGGCCCAAAAATTTCATTTTATGATGCATAAAGGAGTTTTATTTTGAAGAAAAGGTTTCTATGACGTTATGCGTTCAATTGGCCCGAATTTATTTATTAAAAAGGATGAACATAGTTGAAATGGTATAGCAAAAATGGGTAATATTCCGAATTGGCATTATTTGGACTTCATATAATGAATATAAACATAATGGGTCCGATTACACTGCTCTGCAAAAAATAACTTTTTGTCGCGCCTTTAAATAAAACTACGTATATGGATTTTCATGCGCTAAACTCGAATCCGTTTTCGGTTTTTTTCCATCAGGTCCAGATTTTTTTTATGGGCGTGGCAATTTTTTGCCCCTAAATTAGCCAGGTACGTAGACATATTTCACCCTAACTCGGGAACGAGTCGTTTCGTTATCTCTTATCGTTTTGGAAATATTCAGATATTAATCGAGAAAAAAAATTTTTTCGTGCAAAATTCTTAATTTTTTTCAGATTAGAAATGAAATTTAAAAAAAAATTAAAGCTAATATTAAACACTTTGCACCTTTATGTAATAGTTACAGATCTTAGAAATAAAAAAGCTATAAACCATAAAAATCGGTTATAAAATTTAAATTTTATTTTCAATTTACCGCAGGTACCCAATGTTGCAATGCTACCAACCTTTCATATGCGTGACGATAGCATTTCGTTAGGTGAACAGGTAAAGAAACTAAAGTACAACGGTATTTTGCATGGATCTTGGATTTAAGAGTTATAATATAGTATTTTTCAGTAACCTGTAATTCTAAATCGAGAAAATTAGAGTAGATTCTAATATTTATTGCAGCAGTGTATGTGGAAATTGATGGACAATAAGTGAGTCAGTTTTTATTTAATATCATTACATAAAAGAATTAATTTTAAAGCTGATACTGGTAGTGTAGCACAGAATTATAGACATTTGATTTACAAGAATAGATTATTAAAAAGATCATAGTGCAATCAAGAATGTGTTAAAATTTCATTAATTATTATACTCATTTCCTCATTTAAAAAAAAAATTATGATGTAGGCATGAAAGAAAAAATGTTTTCAGTATTTTGAAATGCTTTTTAATATGTATAGAAAATAAAAATTTGGTCGTTCATTTCAATATTTATATAAAAAACAAAAGAACAAATATACTAAAATTTATATAATTAAAAATTTTTATTATTAATCAATTATAATTAATTTTTAATCTTGTTTGTTATCCTGAAGAAGATATCCAGAGGATATCGAAATATTGAAAAAACTAAATATATAATTACTTTTTATAAAAACAAGCCTCAAGCTCGATATTATTATTTGAAATACAAAAAAGGGAATTGTATCCATATTTTATTTATAACAAAAGATTTAACACTCGCGTCTAAAATCACGTCTAAGGGGCATTATTACAACTTGGTGTTATCTTAGTGATATTTTATCGGTCAGATGAACACATTTTCATTATTACAACTTTCCTTTAATCTAAGTATGTGCGATATATTAAAGGCAAGTTCGACTTTACGATAAGTTTTCCCAGGAGGATTTATGTTTATATTACCATATTTTCTTATTTTTTAATATGGTAGCACCAAACATAGGTCTTCTTCACTTGAAAAGTTTTTTGCCCGTCTTCTCATAGCTCTCACGATTGTTTCCTTAGATGCCGACAATTTTTATTTTATAACACAAAGTTATATTTTCACAAATAAAAGATGCATATATTTTTAAAAGGTAAAAACAAGTGTGTGGTTGCCACTACAATTTTTCGCGATCTAAGCAATCTTTCAAAAGTAGTCGGTAATTGCTAGTGGTATTGCCACGCAATAAGAAATATACATTTAATATTACCGGCAAGTTGTAATAATGAAAAGTTGCTACCGGACAATTAATCGACTTATGCTAACGTTGGCATTTACTACTACCAACTTTGTCGTCAAGTTGTAACAATGGCCCTAAAACTTGTTGATTTTTTCCCATTAGCTGACACAACATCAACTTATAATCACTTAAAACAGGGATGTTAAATTAAGTTCGCGGAAAGAGAACTTACTCTTTACCCGCTAAACAAAACTAGTGAGGAATACAATCTAATTTTTAAGTGTTATAACTGGATTCATATTTTAAGATTGATATTTACTAACTACATATTTTATATTCTTTAGCTCTCCTCTTTTTCAGTTTATTCTATTCTGTTATTATTAGCTTTTAAATCAGTCTTTGAAAACAATTGGTGATGTTTAAAGACGACAAAAAAACCAAATTCGACTAAACCCTTTATATGTGTGTGAAGATAAATAAATATGCCGATTTAAATATGTATGACGTAAGAGCTTACGTCGTGACATATTTAACTCAAAGTTAAATATGTTTTTAAGTGCCATCACTGACATATTTACCTATACGACTTATGCTTTTTAGATAATATTACATTAACGAGCCCACGCTACCTAGAAATACAAGTGCTATGTCTCAATTATATTTGTGAAATTTTTTTATAAAACTATCAAAATTGACTTAAGTGATTTTTTCGCTCATCTTGGATAGATTTTGGGCATTTTTGGCCAAATCCTTCCTTGTCACTCATATTCATCTTATTTCGTTTTTAGCTATGGACCTGCGCTACCCGAAAATACAAGTGCTGTCTCAATTGTATTTGTGAAATTTTTTATAAAAAGTTTTACATGTCTTTGCTACAATTAGAATAATACTCGAATAACGAGTCCTTTTTTATTATTGAGAAAAACTTTCAAATGTCTATTATGGTTTTTATGATAAGTTGAGTATCGGAGAGATAGTTTGTGTATTATATTAAAATTCTTGTGAATTATATGAAGTTACGTTGCATGTTCTTGTTAGTGAAAACATACGAATCGAAATACTTTTGACATACTATACGAAAAACGTTACATCTTGGTTATATAATTTTCAGCAACCAACAAAATTTTATTACATTCTTAAATTTTGCTCTTTATTTCCATACATGTTTGTTTTATGTCATTACCTTGAAATTTTTATTTATCGAAATATTCTGCGTTGATTGTAAATAATCTTGCATTATTTTACTCATTGCATTTGTCACATTACAGAAACAAATAAATGGTATGTGTGTGAAGATAAATATGCCGATTTAAATATGTTTGACGTAAGAGCTTACGTCGTGACATATTTAACTCAAAGTTAAATGTTTTTAAGTGCCATCACTGACATATTTACCTATACGACATATGTTTTTCTAAATTGTATGTGAAATTTTTTCTAAAACTATCAAAATTGACTTAAGTGATTTTTTCGCTCATCTTGGATAGATTTTGGCCATTTTTGGCCAAATCCTTCCCTGTCACTCATATTCAACTTATTTCGTTTTTAGCCATGGACCTACGCTACCCGAAAATAAAAGTGCTATGTCTCAATTGTAATTGTGAAATTTTTTATAAAACTATCAAAATTGACTCTTAAGTGATTTTTTCGCTCATCAATACAATTCGCTCAATTACAAATGAATTCAGAGTTCCGCAAGGGTCAATTCTTGGTGCACTGCTATTTATAATATATATTAATGATATGCCTAATGTTTTAGAGATATGTGAAATAGTGTTATATGCCGCCGATACTCTCATATATAATATATCGGAAACGGATGAAGAATGTCATAGGAACTTAAATTATTATATAGCAATGTTAAATGAATGGCTAAAAATGAACAAATTAAAACTTAACGAAGATAAAACGAAAATTATAGAAATAAATATTAATAACAGCCAAGATTTTAAGATAAATGACAAGATTATAGAAAAAGTGCAAAAAATTAAACACCTAGGTTTCATAATAGACAAATGTATGAATTTGAAAGACCATATTGATTATATTTGTAAGAAAATTGGAAAAAAATTTTCTTTTTTTTTGGAGAATAAGAAATAAAATATCAGTATTAACCGCGATAAATATTTATAACTCAATTACTAAACCACATTTTGAATTCGGCTCAACAATTATTTATACGTGCTGCACAAACGCACAGATAGAAAGACTACAAAAACTGCAGAACAAATCTATGAGATCAATATTGAAATTCAACATATATACATGTATACAATATATACTAGAGATGCTAAAATGGCTTAATATTAGACAAAGACTACACCTGAATACATGTATGTTTATTCACAAAATGAAGGGAAAGGCACCAGAATATTTAACACAGCAATTAACATATGTCTAGGAAGTCCGGCCGTACAGTCTTAGAAAAGCAATGATTTTAGGATAGATAGAGTCTTGAACAATGCAATGAGAATATGTCTGCTCTATAAAGGTCTACAAGTATTTAATAAACTACCAAAATGAAGATGAAAGTGTAGCGACTTTCGAAAACAGCTGTTCTGCTCTGCTGTGTAAGTTGAATAAAACTGATCTTGACTTCCTTCGTGCCTAGGAATATTTATCATCATGTCTTTCTGAGATTTTAACTAAGTTAGAACAATTAGCCTATATAAATATTAATATAGCAAAATAAAAATGTTCAATAAAAATAAAAAATCACATACAATTTAAGCTTTGGCTTGAGCTACCAATGAAAATTGGAAAAAACTTTCACATATACTTAAGTATAAAATTCAAACCATAAAAGTTTGACTTAATGTATAATGGAACAAAAAATTCAGAAAAATGGGACATGAAGAAAATAATCAAATGGTAACACAGGTATCATAACACACAAGTGTTAACATCAGGTTGATACAGTTCTCGAATTGTTTTTCACAATAAAATTTGTGTAAATAGAAAACTGTTATCACATTCAACTAAGCCACCTAAACAGTGGTGATAAACACAATATACACATGAGCACTGAAGATGAAAGTGTAGCGACTTTCGAAAACATCTGTTCTGCTCTGCTGTGTAAGTTGAATAAAACTGATGTTGACTTCCTTTGTGCCTAGGAATATTTATCGTCATGTCTTTCTGAGATTTTAACTAAGTTAGAACAATTAGCCTATATAAATATTAATATAGCAAAATAAAAATGTTCAATAAAAATAAAAAATCACATACCAAAATGACGTTAAAAACGAAGAAAATTTAAATTCATTTAAAAGAAAATGTATAATTTATGTCAAAAATAACGTGAACCAAAACTTATATTAAATTTAAGCCCATATTATATAATGTTTTTAAAAAGTATTCCAAATACTACTTAAATTAAATAATTAAAAAAAATATATTTATCTTCACACACATACCATTTATTTGTTTCTGTAATGTGACAAATGCAATGAGTAAAATAATGCAAGATTATTTACAATCAACGCAGAATATTTCCATAAATAAAAATTTTAAGGTAATGACATAAAACCAACATGTATGTATTAAGAAAGTAATAAAATTTCGTTGGTTGCTGAAAATTATTAAGCAAGATGTAACGTTTTTCGTATAGTATGCCAAAAAGTATTTCGATTCGTATGTTTTCACTAACAAGAACATGCAAAGTAACTTCATATAATTCATAAGAATCTTAATATAATAGACAAACTATCTCTCCGATAGTCAACTTATCATAAAAACCATAATTGACATTTGAAAGTTTTTCTCAATAATAAAAAAGGACTCGTTATTCGAGTACTATTCTAATTGTAGCAAAGACATATAAAACATTTATATATAGGCTCAACACCCATGTTAGAAGCACGTTAGTTTTGAAAAAATTGCTTTTTTAACTGCAACTCGTTCGTAACTGATGTGATAGTTTATCGCACAGTAAAAGCTTTTGTCATTTTGTGAAACACATAATTATTCGATTTTTATATTGAAAACATTGTTCTATGTGAAAGACATGATGTCTCTGTATTTGTTTGTTGTGTAGACCTTTATATGATCTTTATTATAAAACTATTTGATGCATTGTTCTAAAATAAGCATTTGTTTTAAAATAATAATAATTATTAATTTTCTTGATTCGAGTATTTCTCAACACATATAGGTTAGATTTATGCGATATAGTCTCCACGAGACAATCAACTTGGGTGCGTTTTTTCCCCTTTGTGATGCCCTCGAATTATCATTTTAAACTTGGTGCTTAGTCGCGTAACCACTCCAGGTAATCTAAAGACGGATAGCATAGTGAGAAGCGAAAGATTCTACTTCAGGAGCACCCCATTAACTAACTGTATGGAGTCCAACTCTCATCCTGCTGGTGACGCTACCTTTCTTGAAATAGCTCAGTACTGATGACACAGAGAATATACCGTACCATAGCGAAGACTCTATGACCTTGCCTAAACCCCTGCAGATTCTTATAGACTTTAACTGGGAGTCTTATAGACTTAAATAGATTGCAACTTCGCATTCTGGTGGCTATACTAACTGAACACTGTTCCATTGGAATCCATGCCAAACAATGAATATTGCATTGGCTGTAATGACTCCGCCTCTCTCCTGCACTAGAGGATCGACGTCTACAATCCGTTGATAGAGCATTCTTCAGTAGACTATCAGAGCTCTCATAAAACAGCCTTTAAGTACTAAGACGCTTCATTGAGAACAGCTGTTGGCCTTGCTTTCTATTCCACAGGTAACACAAAGGAACTATAAAGAACCCGAGTTAGAACTCTTTTCTTTTCCGCCGTTAACCTAACTTAACTTCCCTATGAGCTGTCCTACGCCACGTTAAACCATCGTGTGGCCCTTAAGAAGGACGATATCGTCAAGCTTTCTAAGTCGGCAGAATGTTAAGTGTTCTGTACGAGTGTCCCGACCCCCACACAATTGCCACCATCGAATGTCTAGGTGCTGTGCACCCTTTAGATCCGTTAGTAAGAAGTCTCTG
This sequence comes from Linnaemya vulpina, assembly GCA_963675445.1. Classification (NCBI taxonomy): domain Eukaryota; kingdom Metazoa; phylum Arthropoda; class Insecta; order Diptera; family Tachinidae; genus Linnaemya; species Linnaemya vulpina. Next base: position 53,711,553 of record OY776277.1, read on the forward strand.
TTTTGTGTCACTGAAAATGGAATGGTTAAGTCCACCAAACTAACATTTTGGTATACAAGTCAAGGTTGTCATACATTTCCGAGTATTCCATCAGAATTCTGATATGCCCACATTCAATTCTGACCACATAGAATAAAGCCAATTGTTTGGCCATAGTGTACACCATATATAAAAATATATAAAAGGTACCGATCTCAAAATTCCAATATTATAAAATTGTGTTAGTTTAATATGTTTGGAAACTAACGCAAGCTTGAACGGTCAAGTAATATTTTTTGCACAAGGCCATAAGCAAATAAAAACATTTACCTCTTTCCTTTTCAATTTTCTCTTCCTCACGACGTCGTTGAGCCTCCTGATGTTTTTGCCAATTTGCACGATATTTTACTTGATCGAGTACAGCATTTATACTTGAGCGTCCTGAGTTACTTTCAGCCCGCAACTTTCCAATTAAATCTTTCGGAGGAATCAAAATTTTAGTGTACTGTTCTAAAAGCTTAGTGAAATATTGGAAAAGTGAATGCTGTGGCCGCAGAAAGTCAAACTGAAAATTCCTCTGTTCACGATTCATAAGGTTTGTTAAGAACTGGCGACCATTACGGGCTACAAATTGTGCGGTAAGTTTAACAATATCCCTGAAAAATATAAATAATTCAATCTGTATAGATAGCTACCCATAAGGAATATAATTGTATATACAAATCTAGAGCTGAGATCGATGGCGGATCTGCGATAAACTCAAATTCTGTTGGAGGTTCTTTTGGTATAAATTGCTGTTCCGAAACTTGCTTTAGCAGCTCCTGTTGTTTTTGTTGTGCGGCACTAGTAACCGACAGTTGTTTAATACCAGTAACCACACTGGGAGCACTTGCATCTACAAAAGTAATATTTATTAATTAGCAAATCTACTGTGATTACGTTCATACCTTTTCCCTCTCTGAAATCATTCACTTTGTATCTATAATAAGCATGATACGGATCTCCGGAACTTAAAAAATTAAATTTGGGATTACCCAGTTCATTTTGACGAATACGAGCTTCGAACTCCGGTCCATTACGTGCTACAAAACTAGCGGTTTTATCCACAATATCTGGTTTATATTAACTTAAGGAAACCATGTAAATATACATAACCTTAGGTATTCCGAATTGATTTTTAAACATATTGTGACAATAGCTTACAACTGCTAAAGCTTTTCTCTCTTTAGTTTATTGTAATTTTAACTATAATGAATTTAAAATATTTTAGAATTAAATTCAGTCAGAAGTGCCATAAATTCATATAGAGTACTTAAATTTAATAGAAACAAATTATACCAATTTAATCTGAAAGGAATTCTTATTCACAAAATATAAAATTTTTAAGGGGTGATCCAAATTTAATTATTTATGCAAGTTTGGGAAAGGATACTTCTAACCTCCGGAGGAGGATATATTATTCCAATGATAGGACCCGACATTGGCTTCGACTGTTGGTTGTTATCGGCCATTACATCGCTTTCAGTGGGCGGCATATTTCTTGTTTATCTTGATCACTATTTTAAATTGTAGATAATTTTTCACAAAAATTCTGCAAAACATTCAGCTCTTAACAATGCAGCAGAGAACACAGGCCTGTGACAGAGAACCAAGTCAACGGAACACAAGCCGGAATGCTGTTGATTCCAGAATCTTAACGCCGTGTGAGTCGCCACTATAAAACGCGCCTACTTCCTAATTAATCCAAAGAGCCTGTTTACACTTGATGTATTGTGCTGGCATAACATGACATTTTGTTGTTATATTCGGTGAGAGGCCCAACTATTACGCACTTAATCAATCGTAGGCTACTGTCAAAACTCGACGAAAAGACTGTCAAATGCATATGCGAGCATTTGTGTGGCTATATTATACTTACACTCAGTTGTAAAGCAATTAACTTTTGCAAGAACTAATATATGATATATTCATAAACTATACATACATATATATTTTCAACTTGTACATATATGTATTATCACAAGCAAGTTGATTAGTATCAATTTAGAAAGTAATTAAGAAATCAATTGGAAAAGTACTAATATATACAACAGTGTGTGCAAGTGGTTGACAACAGGCTATAGATGGTTTTCAGAAATAAAATATTTTGTGTTATTAAAAAAGTTGTGTTTTTGTGATAATTTGCATCTGCAGACATAATTTCATATATTTTTATCATTGGAGTAACATCGAAATGGTGTGGAAAACGAGAAATTATAATCCTTAGTAATGGTTTTCGAAAAACTGTTCCAGACTCACAAAAGTGCAGTGATTTTGAATAGTGGAATAGTCTGTGAAGGTGCAGTTTTCTTTTTGTTCAACCTTTGCTGAAAAATTCATGGCAGCAATAGGAATTATAGTTAGAAGTAGTTTGCCACATTGCTAATCATGTTGTTTAACTGCAATAGGTGATGACGGCAAGAGAATACTTATGGTGCAGTTGCTAAACTTAGAAAAGATGCAGGCTAACAAACCATTTATTCAGAAGTATGAAAAATATATCGCTAAAATATGCACATACCTAAATATTTTAAATCTCGTTCTTTATAAAGATGCGCCTTGGAACTGATTGTAAAAATTTCACACAGAGAAGATAACAAACTTTTCAATACACTTTTTTCCAAGGCACATCTATACTAGGTATACTCAATTAGGAACACTGCAGAAAATATATGTAGTGGATTCGCCTTGATATGTATTTTGTTTGTGTAAAATATTTTCGGCTGTCAAATGGACTTGACAAATAAAACAAGAAAAATGGCGATACAGAAGAAAAAACAGCACAGGCACCAAGGCACATCTATATTTGCATATTAAATTCTGTCTTTTTTGTTAAACTGAAATTAAATATATTAAAATAAGAAAATATTTCTATTACTACATTTTCGAGTATACATATATTACATAAATGTAATGCCATAGTATTTAGTGTGAATAAACAGCAAGTCGATGTAAAGTCTAAATAAAAATTGTTTATTTCCAATTAGAGCACAATTCACTCCAACTAGGGAGTCATTATATCAAGAAGTTAATTTAATACATATGTACTTTAATATTGTGCAAACAAAACCACAGAGTAACAAAATTATGCTATCATCGATAAACAATTCCTTTGAGCAGGATACACATGATACGGATGCCAACTGTGATGGGCCAGATTTAGACTGTGTATGCAGACGTAGATACTTATCAAAATGAAATTGCTGAAATATACAGCTATACGGAGTTTAGAGAGTTTCAGCAGAACGTCAAAGCATTCGAAGACCAAATGGAAATGTATGATTTGCCACCCAACTGGCAAAAACTAGACTCAAATGCACAAAGAAGTATTGCAAGCTGCAAGATGTATATTGTATTTGGCTCAATATATTTAGATGAGCAAGAGCAGATGGCCATGGAGTTAAGTCCCGGCAATGAAAATGCCCCAAGCAGTGGGAACAATGGTTCTGGTAATGGAAGTAATCAAAATGGTGAAAAAATCGAATACATCAACCAGCCAGAACAACTGCGAATCATAACAGTTACAGTGCGCAACCGTCTGTACAAGCACCTCAAATAACTACGCGTTTGCCCTGGACTCCAAAAGCTCGCCAAAAGGATATCGATCAATTCTTAGATATATCTCGAAATAAATTTATTGGCTATTCTTTCATTGATGACCACGAAAGCTTAGCTGGTTTACCACAGCCCATACATGAGGGTATATGATTGCTTTATTTGAAGTACTGCAGTTTACGAAATATTTGTTTCTTGTTATTCTAAATATATGAATTCATTACGTTTTAATGCCAACTCACCAGTATGCATTAAATAATTTGTTTGAATAATTTTCAAATTCATGTGTTAAATGTATATATAATGCACTTTAAATGATTTTGTTACCTTTTGCTTATCGTGTCATTCAAATCGATTGCATTATTGGAAATCATTTTTTATTTAAATAATATTCATTTTTTATTAACAATAATATCTTAATTTCGAATAAATCATACAATTTGAACTTAACTATTTTCAATTTTATATTTAACAACAATTATATACTACAACTTTTAATTAACTTATTAGAACAAATAACATTATTATTATTAGTTATTTATAAGCATGTAGCAATTAACTTTTATTAAAATTAAAATAATACTTTATAATTTTAAATTTCCAATTAATGTATAATTTAGCTAGTTGTTATGAAATTTTTAGTCTCAATAAACAAATAAATAAATATATACTAATATTTAACAACAATACTTATATATAAGAACACATATATTTATATATAACAATAAAAATTATTCTATTTACATACACCACGATGTCCATTTGATGAATCTTAAAAGATAAATAAATATTTATTAGTAACTAAAAATAAATATGGATGTATATATACATATATACATTTATATATATGTATATATATATATATATATATATATATATATGTATATATATATATATATATATATATATATATATATATATATATATATGTATGTATATATATATATATATATATATATATATATATATATATATGTATATATATATATATATATATATATATATATATATATGTATATATATATATATATATATATATATATATATATATGTATATATATATATATATATATATATATATATATATATATAAATGTATATATGTATACATACATCCATATTTATATATATATATATATATATATATATATATAAATGTATATATGTATATATACATATATATTTATATATATATATATATATATATATATATATAAATATGTATATATATATATATATATATATATATATATATATATAAATATGTATATATATATATATATATATATATATATATATATAAATATGTATGTATATATATATGTGTGTATGTATATCTACTTGGTTAGCTTAATTAAGTTGCACTAATAAGATACTAATTATAAACTATTTCAATACTCACTCGGTTTGCGTTCCCTGCTCCTTATGGTGTGGGTCCATCACCCCCTCTTCAATTCTGAAAAAGAAATCATATATTTATTATTATGGTTAGGTTAATTAAGTTGCACTAATAAAATACTAATTATAAACTATTTCAATACTCACTCGGTTTGCGTTGCCTGCTCCTTACGGTATGTCTCCAAGGCACAGTATGTCTCCATCACCCCCTCTTCAATTCTGAAAAAGAAATCGTACATTTATTATTATGATTAGGTTAATTAAGTTGCACTAATAAAATATTTCAATACTCACTCGGTTTGCATTTGCTGCTCCTTGTGGTGTGTGTCCATCACCCCGTCTTCAAATCTGAAAAAAGAAAACGTTTATTGTTGTCATAAAATAGTTTTTGGTTAACTTCCTTTGACGCAATATTTTCAGCCTTGTTAAATACTATTGGTGTGTCATTGCTGAAAAGATAAATATGAATAATACATTATTTATTTGTATGCATACATTTTATTTATTTTTTAAGGATTATACTTACTGTGATTCGCCAAATTCTCTTATGGGAGGAGAAGAAACCGCATTCCGCATGAAGGGTTCAGCATTTGGTATGAGATATGCAGCTCTGTTACCAACACGAACGATGCTGGCGGGCAAAAAATGGTCAGCGCAGATCAGTGCTGTTGCAGAAAGTGCTACGCAACAAATCTCACCCCATTTCATCCTGGATACCGCATCTTTCGGCACTTGGAACAACGATCCCTCTCCCTTGAAGAATTTGCGCTTGAACACTGCACAAACACGCATTGTTTTATAAGTTCACAAAATGTTTTTAAATAAAAACTATTGCTTTTAACAATAATAATCAAATGAATTATATATTATATATAAATAACTTTGTTTTTTTTTAGGAATTATCACAATATTAATTTTTGTTTTTCAACTCCACAAATTTTTCATTTTGGCGCAAAGACTAAAAGCAAATTTTGACAAAAGACTTCAAGGCGAACCAAGGCGAAAGCAGAAGATTTTGACAAACGACTTCAAGGCGAATCAGGCGAATTATATCACCTGTTCACCATTTTTCGTATTAAGGTCACCTAATATAGATGCGCCTTGCTTTTTTCCGAGAATGTAAATTGAGAGATGTTTTAAAATGAGCGTTGCGCTCTCTTTAGTTTAACAAAACGAGCTGCCAGACTCAAATATATGTACACTGGCAACGTTTAAATACTTTTATATTAGCGTTGAAGTGATCAAAATTTTTTTTGTAATTTTTTCTAAACTAATTACCTATCTTTTAAAAATATTCATATAATTAGTATTTCTTTCAAATATTTATATATTTATTCGTAATATTGAACACTTGTACATAATTACAACGTAACATCTAGGTTATGTTATGTGGGTAAAACATAAAGGTGATGCTATATATTACATGCACAATATATCAACCTAAAACATTTTTTTTGTAATTTTCTCTAAACTAATTACCTATCTTTTAAAACATTCATATAATTTGTATATCTTTCAAAAATTTATATATTAATGGTAATATTCAACACTTTTACATAATTACCACGTAACATATATGTTATGTTACGCAGGTAAAACATAAAAGTGATGCCAAATATTGCATGCACAATGTATCAAAAGATACGGCAACAACATTAATTGGTTGAATACTAAACGTGGATTTTTGTAGTATTTTAACACCACAGGTTATTTTGTGTTTAACACTTCAACAAACTTTTTGCATTTTCAACAAACTTTTTGCTTAATTTTTGACCAATAACACTTAAACCAGGCAAAATACAAAATAAACAAATGTTAAACAATCTGAAAGATGAGTTGAAATTACATAATCGCCTATCATTAGTTTTTTGACAACAGTTGATTTTTTATAAAAAATTTTTAAGAAAATTTTTTCAAAAAACACTTTTTGACCTATAACTCCCATACCTGACTTTGAGCCAAAAATTTAAGTATACCATCTTAAAGGGCATGAAAAGGGCTACAATTTGGCATCATTCAATTTTTGATTTATTGTTACTGCTTCGAACAAATTTTTCAAAAAACGTTAATTTTTTCAGTTTTCGACCTGTAACTCCCATTCCTGACTTTGAGCCAAAAATTGAACTATACCATCTTAAAGGGCATGGAAAGGGCTATAATTTGGCATCATTCAATTTTTTATTTATTGTTACTGCTTCGAACAAATTTTTCAAAAAACTGTTTTCACTCACATTAATTTTTTTCAGTGTTCGACCTGTAACTCCCATACCTGACTTATAGCCAAAAATTGAACTATACCATCTTAAAGGGCATGGAAAGGGCTACAATTTGGCATCATACAATTTTTGTTTTATTGTTTTATTTTTCAAAAAACATTAATTTTTTAAGTTTTCGACCTATAACTCCCATACCTGACTTTGAGCCAAAAATTGAATTATACCATCTTAAAGGGCATAAAAAGGGCTACAATTTGGCATCATTCAATTTTTGATTTATAGTTACTGCTTCGAACAAATTTTTCAAAATACTGTTTTTACATGCATATGTGTGTAATATACGCTGTATATGCACGTTGTTTGTGTCTGCTTATAAAAAACATGTGTATATGTAAAATTGAGAAATGGTTTAGGAAAAGTGTATATATACCCTACTAGCATTTGGAAGATTGTTTTATAAAAAATCACCAAACTGAGTCTTCCTCGAGTACTTTTGACGATTAAAAACTGATTAATCACTTGCGCGCTTGGAAAAAGACTCGAAAATGATTCGATCTAATGCTTAAAAAGCAATTTATTGGAAATACAATAACAAAACATACAGTAATCGAAAATGGATCATAAAGCTCTTTGAAATATGACTTTTTGTAAATTATTTATGAATAATATTTTTCTTATCTAGCTAGCTTTGAAGGAAGCGTAAAATATTATATTGTAAATTTTAGTTTATTAATATCAGTGATTTCGAGGTGTAAAATTTAAAAATAAAATCAATTTTAAAAGCTTTTGTTATTTTGAATAAATATATTATATTACTATTAAAGTCGCTAAAAGTAGATACATACATATATAAAAATAAATACAATTTTATGAAAAGTGTTTTTCAAATAAAAAAAATTTATATAATGTCAGCCAAGCCAAGTGCGGAAAATATTTACTTAAATCAATTATTAAAGGTAGGTACACGTCCAACAAGGAAAGTATCCCGAGAATAAAAATTATATGGATACGAATTTTGCTACCCAATCTCACATTAAAGGGTAAACAAGTGGGGTCAAAAATTAAGCAATCAAACCTATTTTTTGGAATAACTAAAATCTTGGGTAATTTTCGGGCCCACTTTTAAACCCTTAAATTGAAGTTGAGTAACTAAGAAAAATACGTGTCCATTTAGTTTGTATTCTCTACAATATATCTAAGTTTTATTAAGATTTGACAGTTAGCATCGGGATACTTCCCTTGCAAGTCTAATTGTCCAAAATTAAAAAAAATGAATTAATATATTTTATCTTAGCTATTTTCTATCACAAATTCAAATGCACAGAGAAAGAAGGACCGGCTAACTAAAAGAAAACAAAAATATTGTCATAAATTTTTTAAAATTGTGAAGTATTTTTTATATTTTAAAATGGATTAATTATATTATTGTAAGTGGGATTCATAATTCTTTGGAAAGTTCATATAGTGTGTAATAACAACACAATAGTGTCGGATAAAGTTTACACACCCGGTATGCATATTTTACAGTTACATTATTTTTAACTCATTTTAATTTTTATATATATTGCTTTTGTCAAAAATAATCTATATACTCACTATATATTTTTATACTTGTGTTTTTCAAACAAACGAATTGCAAATACAAAACAAATTATACAAAATTTCCGATTAATTATGAATACCATTATTATATTATTTTATAAATTCAATTCCTGTTTTTACTGTAATGTTTTTTACTAAACATGTTTATATTATTTTTTACTTTATATATCATTTATTATAAAATTTAAAAGTACTTTATTACATAATATCATACTAATTTCATTTTAATAAACTGTTGTAATTCATAATATAAATAGAAAAATATATCTTTCTGTAATCTGACTGAAAAAAGAGTAAATACACAATCAGAAATACGACTAAAAAACGACTCATAAATGATTCGCAGAAGATTAGAAATAGGACTGAAAAATGAGTTGCAAAAGACTCTTCGACAATAAAGAATATGACTCCAAAAAGACTCGCAAATGATTAAAAATACGAGTCATAAATGAGTCGAAACTGATCAGAAAAGCGGGTCATAAAAGACTCCTCAAGAAGAGTCGCGGGTAGGGTACCATTTTCTCCCGAAAAAACAATCATTTACGATCAGAAAATGAGCTCATTTATGCTTATTTTAATCGCGCAGAGGAGTCAAAAATGACTCGAATATGATAAATTTTTTCATAAAATGCTTGCAGGGTATATATATATATATATATATATATATATATATACATATTCATACCTACACATGTTTTCCATAAGCATACACAAACAACGTGCATATACAGTGTATATTACACACATATGCATGTAAAAACAGTATTTTGAAAAATTTGTTCGAAGCAGTAACAATAAATCAAAAATTGAATGATGCCAAATTGTAGCCCTTTTCATGCCTTTTGAGACGGTATAATTCAATTTTCGGCTCAAAGTCAGGTATGGGAGTTACAGGTCGAAAGCTGAAAAAAATTAATGTTTGAGAAAACAGTTTCTTGAAAAAGTTGTTCGAAACAGTAACAATAAATCAAAAATAGAATGATGCCAAATTGTAGCACTTTTCATGCCCTTTAAGATGGTATAATTCAATTTTTGGCTCAAAGTCAGGTATGGGAGTTACAGGTCGAAAACTGAAAAAAATTAATGTTAGTGAAAACAGTTTTTTGAAAAATTTGTTCGAAGCAGTAACAATAAATCAAAAATTGAATGATGCCAAGTTGTAGCCCTTTTTATGCCCTTTAAGATGGTATAGTTCAATTTTTGGCTCAAGGTCAGGTATGGGACTTATAGGTCAAAAACTGAAAAAATTAATGTTTTTTGAAAAAATTTTTCGAAGTAGTAACTATAAAACAAAAATTTAATGATGTCAAATTATAGCCCTTTTCATGCCCTTTAAGATGGTATAGTTCAATTTTTGGCTCAAAGTCAGGTATGGGAGTTACAGGTCGAAAACTGAAAAAAATTAATGTTAGTGAAAACAGTTTTTTGAAAAATTTGTTCGAAGCAGTAACAATAAATCAAAAATTGAATGATGCCAAATTGTAGCCCTTTTTATGCCCTTTAAGATGGTATAGTTCAATTTTTGGCTCAAGGTCAGGTATGGGACTTATAGGTCAAAAACTTAAAAAATTAATGTTTTTTGAAAAATATGTTCGAAGTAGTAACTATAAAACAAAAATTTAATTATGTCAAATTATAGCCCTTTTCATGCCCTTTAAGATGGTATAATTCAATTTTTGGCTCAAAGTCAGGTTATAGGTCAAAAAGTGTTTTCTGAAAATATTTTCTTAAAAATGTTGAATGAAAAATCAACTGTTGTCGAAAAATAATGAAAGCCACTTATGTAATTTTAGATTACCTTTCAGATTATTTCACATTTGTTAATTGTATTTTTCCTGGTTTCAGTTTTATTGGTTAAAAACTATCCAAAAAGTTTGTTCTAAGTTCACTTGTTCACAACTAAGCAAAAAGTTTGTTGAAAATGTGTTTTTTATTCTTTGTTGATGAGTCATATTCGTAAACAATTGCCTTAAATATCCAACCAAGTTATGAAATCTTCCTTAAATAAACAACCAATCGCATGCATTAACTTGGCAGCATTCCCAGAAATACTCATTTATTTGTGCTCAAGAGAGGATGTTTTCTGCTCTCTCTGAGTGTAATGGGGTTCAAAGAGGAATGTCAAAAAAAGTTAGTTAAAAAGTTTGTTAAGTTCACGGGTATCAAAATTTCTTAAATTCGCCGCATTTTTGTTTTCTGTTTAGTATATTTTGGTTGTTTGAATTTTTTAAATATAAAGTTGAAATTTTTATTCATTGATTTTAAAATAAAGTTATTTGAATATTATTTATTTTATCGTTATCTGAAATCAAATACCATTCCCAAAATTCTATACAAACGGACGATTGGCGATGTGATATCATTGCAAAATAAGTTAAATACAATATATACAAAGATTTGAGCAATCACTTCAACAATATTTTTATTTATTTAATATATGTAAGAATAAAGATATATAATCTCTTTTTATAAAAAGTTTTGATGTCCGATTGTTTTTTAAAATGGTTATAGCATCTTGTACGATGGTAGTAGGGGTAATTATTGTCGTCAGCCAATATTAAAGAGCGTTCGCCACAAATTCGTCTGTCCAAGAGTATATAGATGGTGCAGAAATCGGTAGTTAGGAAGAGACCAACCAAATCAGCTTCACTAACTTCTTAAAGAGCCATCACAGCAGAACTCTGGAAACGCAAATCAGTTTTAAGGTCTTCAAAAATTTCACGAGCAATTTGCAAATTAACAAATCAGTACTATTTTGATAGCGACGAATTTCATTAAAAACTACTCTATACTCAGGATGAAAACGATGTGGTTTCGTACCACCGCCGGTAGCTGGTGTACTTTTACGAACTGCCTTGTTTGGTGACAAAGTAAAGAAAATAAAAAATTAACTGCCTGTTCGCCGATGTCGAAAGCTATCGTTCGTTCGAATAAATAACATTCAAAACAAAAACAATTTTCAAAACTTGTTTTTGTTTTGAATGTTATTTATTCGAACGAACGATAGCTTTCGACATCGGCGAACAGGCAGTAATTGTTTTATTAAAGGTGAAGAGTTATAAGCAGAACAAAAATATTACCTGAAGTCATTAAATCATATTCCACTTCTGCTCTCTTCCCAAACTATATTCATTTGACTTCCATCGTCTTACATTATTTCACTGTGCAATCCGCTATTGATCCATAATCAAATGTAAATTAATAATATGATAATTTAGTACTTAAAATGCCACAAAGGTATGTACTTCTGCAGGAAAAATTATGAGTGCAAACAATGCTTGTCCAGAATCAATTCCAAGCACTGTCTGCCACTTTTCCTTTTATACCTGTCACACACTTACCTTTTCGGATTCTCGGAATCTCCTAAAATATTAATTTTGTTTTATTTTATTTTATAAATTTTACTGCAATTAATACTTACGTCACCACTTTGATATTTTAAAACAGAACAATGAATAAAATTAATTTTGCTTATAAAAAATTTTATTTTATTTAAGAAAGGCGAATTAGGTAATTCGCCTTGTTTTTGACATTGTGCTTCACAAAAAAAATGCTTTGTTGTAATGAATTCGCTTTGCATATACCTGATAATTGTACCATGGAAATATTGTTCGGTTGATTTGCATAATTTCGATACAGACATATGTACATATAAAAACTTATGAAGAGAAAATTATGAGTGCAAATACTGCTTGTCCTTAATAAATTCCAAGCACTGTCTGCCACTAACAATTTTCCGAAAGATGTTTATATCTATCATACACTATCAAATATTTATTCTAACTATATTATCCTCAACAGAAAATGTGAAACAGTTCTTGGGCGGCAGAGGATTTAACCCGCGAGTGGATTAAAATTAGCTTGGAGGCGATCCACTTGTTTATATAACAGCACGGAGACGCTCCTGTTAGGTATATAATTCGTGTGGACGCTCTCCGACTCTAATACGATTCGCACGAATGGAATGGAGTCGCTAGCTATGGGTGAGTAGCGAACAACATTTCCAGTAAGGAGATGCTCCGGTTAGGAAACGGTTCACCAGTAACCCACTCCTAGGCTCAACAAACGAAGGCTTACGCAAATAACACAATGACCAATATCATAACCAGTACGGAGACGCTCCTATTAGGTTAATTCAATTGGATGGTTATTACCTTACCACAACGCGACCGAACCGACTTAAATAGAGTCACTATTTATGGGTGAGTAAAGAACAACGTTTCTAGTAAGGAGACGCTCCGGTTAAGAAACGGTTCATAAATAACCCACTCTTAGGCTCAACAAAAAGGATAAATGTTAATAAATCTACTTAATGGAACACAAGAAACGACTTACCTCTGAAATGGCTTCCCAAGAACTGATCCTGATTTCATTCTGCTGTGCCCTTTTATACTCGTGACACAACAAAATATTCCCTAACTGTCGTTTTATAATTTTACATAGCATTACCTGCGCAAATAATTTAAATCAGCAACAGCGATATGCCGATGGTTGATGGTATGTTGATTTTGCTTTATGACCGATGAACAGCACAAATCAGTCATGCGCACAATGGGACGTAGACTAATTTGGTTGTGTGGTCAATGTTATAATAATTTGTACAGTATATTTAATTCATAATTAGACTAATTATTTCAATATATACTATACTTCTTTCAATATATACTATACTTATACTATTTGGTAACTTAAAACTATCGTGTTGTCTACTATGTCTTCAAGATGTGATCAAAACGAGCCATACGACTTTTGGCCGTCACATGGCCGGTGGATATCTAACCAATGCGCCACACTCGTACTGTTGTCTCTTGGAGGCCTTACTCAGATTCTAACGGACTAGGGTGAAGATCTCCTGTAGCTCTTTAGCGCGTTCAGTTGGTGTTATTGCACGTGCTCCCGTTCCGACCGTCACCTGATCATAGACAGTGCCAGGTAGTCTGGGCTCTCGTCCCTGTGTCAGGTAGGCCGGCGAGTACCCTGTTGAATCCGATACTGCGGTGTTTATTGCCAACATAATTTCTGGGAGAAACTCATCCCAGCGGTTGTGGTTCGATCCGGAGAATTGGGCTATCATCTGTTTGATGGTACGGTTGGCACGCTCTGTCGGATTTTCCTGCGGTGTGTATGGAGCGGTGAATTGTTGTTTCACCCCGAGATCACCCAACTATTTTTGTAGCACTGCTGATGAAAACTGGCTGCCATTGTCGGTGAGGAATAACTTCGGAACCCCATAACGGGCCAGGATGCGTTCTCTGAATGCCTTCTTTACCACCTCACTAGTGGCTTTTCTGGCTGGGATCAGCTCACACCATTTGGAGAAATTATCGAAGAATACTAACAGCACAGTGTTCCCATGCCGGGTTCGAGGTAATAGCCCCACATAGTCAGCACACACGGTGGCCCATGGCTCGTCTGGTACTCCAGTTAGCATCTGACCTGCTGGTTGTTGTTGAGCGACTTTATACCGCTGGCAAACCTCACAGCTGCGGACATAGCGGGTGATGTCTCTTACCATCTTTGGCCAATAGTATCTGCTGGTGGTGCGGTGGATAGTTTTTCTGATGCCCAGATGGCCTTCAGCTGGTTGATCATGAGCCTCCACCATAACATGGTGACGTAGGGGTGTTCCCAAACATAACTTCCACGGAGTGCTATCTTCGTTGGCATTTTCCCGGGAGAAATGGCGGTAAAGTTGGCTGTTGATGATAGCGTACTCAGAAAATTTTTCGGGGGCTTTTGCCACATCTTCCTGTAAACCATGCAGCCATGCACATTTGTTTGTTGGTGTTGTTACCTGGGCTAACTTGGCCGCTTCCACTGGTTGTCGTGACAAAGCGTCAGCCACTACGTTGTGTTTGCCTTTTCTATAGGTGACAGTGAAATTGTACTGCTGTAACTCTAAGGCCCATCGTGCCAGCCTACCAGTAGGGTTGTCTATCCCATTAAGCCACTTCAGAGACAAATGATCGGTAATCACCTCGAATACATACCCCTCTAAGTATGGTCGCATTTTACGGATTCCCCAAAGGATAGCCAGGCACTCCTTTTCGGTGGTCGAGTAGTTTTTCTCTGCCTGATTGAGATGGCGGCTGGCATACGCGATGACGTGCTTTTCACCTTCCATTTGTTGCGTCAGGACTGCCCCCAAACCGCAGTTGCTGGCATCTGTTTGCAGTGTGAACAGTTGGGTGAAATCCGGGTAAGCTAGCACCGGTGCCTCGGTGAGTTTGGCCTTAAGCACCTCAAACGCCCACTGTTGTTCGCTGCCTCATTTCCAATGGCGTCCCTTCTTTAACAGTGTGGTGAGTGGTTGTGACAGAGTGGCGAATTCAGGCACGAAACGGCGATACCACGACATTACACCCAGGAAACGCCGCACTTCTCGTATGTCCACTGGAGGCTTCATCTCGGTAATCGCTGCTACTTTCTCTGGGTCGGTCTTAATACCTTCTTTGGTGACGATATGGCCTAAGTATTTGGTTTCGGCGGCGAAGAATTCGGGGTTGATGCGTTGGTTGGCCGCACGTAGCCTTCTAAAAACTTCCTTCAAGTTTTTCAGGTGTTGTTCAACGGTAGTACCAATGACAATGATGTCGTCTAAACATGCAAACGCATACGGTTCTAGCGCCAGTCCAATGACTTGATCTAAGGCCCGTTGAAAAGTTGCGGGCGCAGAGTGTAACCCGAAGGGCATAACCCGCCATTTGTAGAGGCCCCTACCGACCACGGCGAATGCTGTATACTGCCTGCTATCTTCGTGCATAGGTATCTGCCAATACCCGTCTTTCAGGTCCAGGCTGCTGATGTATCTAGCATTCCGCAATCTGTCCAGGATGGTGTCGATTCTGGGTAATGGATACGCATCTGGTATGGATCTAGCATTCAACTGCCGGAAATCCATGCATGTGCGCCATGTGCCGTTCTTTTTCTTGACCTGCGTAATTGGGAAGCTGTATGGGATGGTTCAATGCAACCTTGCTGGATAAGCTTGTTGACTTCTTGGTTGAAGATTGCCTGCATGGCAGGGTTGAGGAGTGCATAGATCTTTATCGGTCGGTCGCCCCTCATTGTTATCTTATGACTGGCTACATTCGCCAGCCCCTTGATACGTTGAAACTTTGACAGTTCGTCATTCAAAAAGTGGGTGATGCGGTCATCCAGGTTGTTTAAACGTACATACGTACCAGGGGTTGCAGCGGTGGATGGTTTTGAATCATCGCTTACCTGCGCACAATAATCCGGGGCATCTGTAGTCAGGGCTTGTGTACTGCGGCTATGGACGGTCAGACCTGCACAGCTTATACATGTGCCGAATGCGCGAAGAAAATCGAGACCCAGTATGATGTCTTCAGTGGCCTTTTTCATTACTAGGAATTCAACGTTAGCCGTCGTTTTACCTAACGTTACCTTGGTCATCAGCGCCCTACGAATGGCAGCCTTGGAGCCTTCTGCTAGAATCACGTCTACATCTGCATTGGTTTAGACGGGCCGTCGAATAAGCTGTCGCACCAGATGTGGCTGAATGAAACTGCGGGTGGCCCCAGTGTAGTACATTCATAATGTAATCATACACATTGTAGTACATTCATACACATTGTAGCACATTCATAATATAATCATAAATATGACACCACACGGAAATACAAAAATTAGAGCAAACAAAAAAAACTATAAAGAAAACAAACTGACATAAACACAAAATAAAAATTAGGTTACATTTATGAAACAAGTTCACTGACCGAATTTGCAATTGTGCAAAATAAGCAAATTGGGTTAGTAGTAATCAATATGATATTGCGATTGATATTGAAATAAGAAATAGAAATAAGAATTGTTATTGTAATATATATAGAATAAGAATAGTATATAAGCTGAAGGTTTTATTAATAAAATTTAGAAATAATCTTGACTCTAAAACAGAAGCATTTTATTTCTCAGTTCGGCAATTGACTTTGCCATCATATAGAGCCGACTATCGATTCTAAGGCTCTTTAATAATTTAAGAATCCTATAGGATAAAAACATTAAACACCCCTCACAACACATACTTACATGGCGATCCTGCCAAACTGAATAAATTAGCTAGTTATCCCTTAAAACAAAATAAATTAGCTAGATGTCCTGCCAAATACTTTAAATCCTGTTTGAGAAAATCAAAATTTGTTTGCATGGATAAGACAGAAACCACAAAAGACGAAATCGATCGGCTTTTCAAAAAGTGGGAGCAGTTGTTGGAATACGTGCCTCAGCCTGTGGTTCCCGTTTTAGAAATCCCCGAATACAGTCCCAGCAAAAAGAAGATACCCATCCAGGAATATCTTAAACGCCTACAGAAATCCAAGGCACAAGTACATAGTCCCGAAATTCCCAAGAAGGAAGAAGAAAAAAGAAAGAAAAGAGGCGGTAAAGCGGTGAAGAAGCGAAAACTAATTGCCGAAACATACAGGAAGTTTCATCTGACCGGCAACAAAGCTGAGAAAATCAGGCTTTTAAAAGAGATCCGTACAATAAGAAATACGTAATGAAAATTTTTGAATTAATGTAACACATGTATAAAAAAAAAATATATAAATATATATTTAGTAATAAAATATATGATATAAAGAATAGAATAATAATAATAATCCAAATATGGGTGGATGGTTTTCAAAGGAGGCCATCATTGTAAATGAAAACAATAGGGGCGTACTTACAGTGACTCAGGATCATTTGCAACAAATAATATTGATACTTTTGACATTTTTGGTACTAGGAAAAATACATGAATATTATAAAGAATATATGAGAAAGAAAGCAATCAAATTTACTAACAGAATAGAAAATGTATAATAAATGATTAGATTGATAAGTATATATAAGAATTTAAAGAAAAGTCCTAACAGAAACTATACAGAAAATTATATAGTAAATACTTTAAGCACAGTTGAGGATTTAAAATCTATTGCATTAAAGAATGAAGGTTATCCTATAAAGGACATTAATGAAATTGAAGAAAAAATTTTTAAATATTTAAAAACAAAAGACATTACAGAAATGGCATCGTTTGGCATACTTGACGCGTCCAAAATAATACCAGAATTCAATGGTGACCTAGGACAAATGAGTAATTTCATAGGTATAATAGATTTCTATGCTGATACACTTAAAGATAATGAAGAGGTTAATAAGTTAGTTAAGTTTGTACTGGCAACTAAGTTAACAGATAGGAAGGTATTCTCACCAAGAAAGACACTATCTTCGGTACATACTGATTTAGCAAAACAAACACAAGGAAATAATTCAGTAACGCAGTTCGCTAATAAAATAGAATCACTCATAGCTTGCCTGAATGAGCTACAAATTACAGAACTGGGTTCCCAAAGTAGGGAAACAATCATTAAAATGAATGATCAGGTAGCACTTAGTACCTTTAAAAATGGTTTGAATGAACCACATAGAGCTACTGTCTTGGCAGCTAGACCCAAGAGCTTAAATGAAGCAATTCAGATAGCTTCAGAGGTGGTTACACCATCACATTCAATTATGCAATTCAATAGAAACAAGAGATTTTCTCATAACAGAAACTTTCATAATAATAACGTCAATGTTTACAGTAAGAGAGGTAATAATAATGAAAGCCCTAAGAATCATTATGGAAATTTTAACAACTCAAGAAGAGGCAATTTCCATGGCGCCGGCCACCCAAGAAATAATAATTACGGCAAAAATGGACTGAAAGGTAGTAATTACAGAAATAGGATTCAGAGAAGAATTTATGTTGCTCAAGAGCAGGGAAACGAGGCGGACCCCTGCAATCCTCAAGAGTAAATTTAAACAGAGATGTAGGGGAAGCAAGACTTTTAAGAGAATATGCATTAAAAACTTACAATTCATACACGGACGCACCACATTTCGTTACACTTAAAACTGATGAAGGACACTTTATAAAATTTTTGATAGATACGGGTGCAGATATATCCATTTGTAAAGAAGGCTTCATAGGAAGCAAGATAATTAAAGAACATAATGCGTGCAGACTTAAGGGTATTGAAAACAAGACGATACAAACAATGGGTACTTCGGATTTGAAACTGATGTTTCCGGAGGATGTGATAAGCCATGAATATCAGGTGGTAAATACAGAATTCCCGATAGCAACAGACGGTATATTGGGTAGAGATTTTTTTACTAAATATTTTGCGAAAATAGATTATGAGACATACACATTAACAATCGTTGTGGGTGAAACTGAATACGTTTTGCCACTGAGAGCAGACATCAGTAGGTTCGCGATACCACCTAGAACAGAGATAATACAGGCAGTAAATTTGCAGATTAAGGAAGACAGTGTTGTGTGTGCTAGGCAGATCGGTGACAATGTTTTCGTTGGTAACACAATAATTCCAAAACACGGAACAAAACACGTTAGAATCTTAAATGCTTCGGACAAGGAAGTTGTGATATCGCAATTAGATTTGCAGGTAAAGCCTTTATCAGACTACAACATTCTTCACCAGAGGAAATATGGCTCGAGAAGGAGTATGTATGACGGACAACAAGCTCGATGGGGGAAATTGAGAAAATTGCTGAATATAGATGCGATAGATGCCACGGCAAGAGAGACTATAGAAAAAATATGTAGAGAATTCCAGGAAATTTTTTATTTGGAAGGAGATCATTTGACAGCGAACAATTTTTATAAGCAAAGACTACAGACTGTGGACGATACACCTGTTTATACTAGAAATTATAGACTACCACAATCACAACAGGAAGAAATCAAAACACAGGTCCATAAGTTAATAGAGGAAGATTTAGTCGAACCATCCGTTAGCCCTTACAATTCCGCGTTGCTTTTGGTTCCGAAGAAAAGCGACGGCGATGAAAAGAAATGGAGACTGGTTGTTGACTATCGCCAGTTGAACAAAAAATTAGTAAATGATAAATTCCCGTTACCTCAGATGGATGACATATTGGACAGAATAGGAAGGGCGAAATATTTTTCGACGCTGGAAATGACAAGTTCATTCCATCAGATAGAACTAGAACCGACGTCAAGACCACTTACAGCATTTTCTACAAGTAATGGACACTATCAATTTAAGAGACTACCATTTGGTCTCAAAATATCATCAAATAGTTTCCAAAGAATGTTGACAATAGCATTAACGGGATTAGACTCCAATGCATTTATATATGTAGACGATATAATTGTTTTTGGATGTTCATTGCAACACCACAATGATAATTTGACAAAGGTATTTCAGAGGTTAAGAAACCATAATCTTAAATTGAATCCGAATAAATGTAATTTCTTGAAACCAGAAGTAGTATATTTGGGACATCTTATTACAGATAAGGGAATAATGACAGACCCGAATAAAGGTGTAGCACTTCGGACATAGCCTGTTCCGCAAACTGCAGATGACACAAGACGATTCATAGCTTTCTGCAATTATTATAGACGTTTTGTAAAGGACTTTGCCCAGATAGCCAGGCCACTCAATGAGCTATTAAAGAAAAACCAGAAATTTGTTTGGTCAGAAAATTGTCAGAGATCTTTTGATATGTTGAGGTCCATAGTTTCAAATCCACCAATATTACAATACCCAGATTTTGAGAAGGAATTTATACTCACTACTGACGCATCAGATTACGCATTAGGAGCAATACTTTCACAGGGTGAAATAAATAATGATTTGCCAATCTCATACGCAAGCCGTTCTCTTAATAAATATGAAATTAATAAACCCGTTATAGAAAAAGAATTGTTAGCCATTCATTGGGGAATTATCCATTTCCGACCATACTTGTACGGCAGAAAATTTAAGGTGGTTACTGACCACAGACCACTAGTATCTTTATTTACACATAAAAACCCTTCATCAAGACTAACAAGAATAAGATTGGATCTCATGGATTACGATTTCGAGATCATATACAAGCAAGGAAAGATTAACATTAATGCCGATGCATTGTCAAGAATTAAAATAGATTCCAATGATTTGAAGATGATGCCAAGATCTATAAATATAATGACTAGGAAAATGACTGAGAAATAAAAAAAAAAGTCAAAGGACGATCGTATAACCAGCCTTAATCCAGACAGTAATGAAAGTGAGAAAGAAGAAAAATGTAAGGAAGAGAAAATTTATATGTGGAATGGTATCTCGTTTTCACAAGTGAAAGGATACCCAAGATTAAAATTCGTTATAGATAAAACGAAAAGAAGCATGCCAAAAATTGAAGTTTTGAAAAATCGCGTAATAATATCTGGCAATGAAAATTTTTTTTTTTTTTTAAATGTAATTCTTTTATTTACAATCTATCCACTCAAGGATAATAAGTAAATTTGATATAATAAGTAAAAATAACTTTAATTGTTGAACTCCATTGAGTGCAACAACAAACATACAAAATTAAATTGAATTGGCAATGAAAATGCATACTCGAATTTAGGTTCAGTCTTGCAGAAGTTGACTAAGATTTTACGGGATAATCAAAATTTTACAGTAACGCTAGCGAAGGATGATCGAATATTTGAATGAAAAGGAATTAATTAGAATATATAATAGAATGCAAAATAAAAATCAAAATAGGCAGAGACCTATAGAAATTATATTGTTTAAACAACCAGATAATATACTGGAAAAAGTAAGGCAAGAGGAAATTATAAAAGATTATCATGAAACCCCACATGGCGGACATGCGGGAGTACGTAGAACTGTCCTTAGGATAAGACAAAAGTACATATGGAAAAACATGTACAACATGGTTAAGGATTTTATCAGTCATTGCGAAAGTTGTAAAAAGAACAAAATTATTAAACATACGAGGGCACCAATTCAGATTACTAATACACCTACAAAACCATTTCAGAGTATACAATTAGACACAGTAGGTCCATTAAGAGTGTCAAACAGGTATAGATATATATTAACAGTGCAATGTGAGCTAACGAAATACATTGAAGCATTCCCAATGGAAACTAAAGAAGCATCAGAGATAGGGAAGGTATTGGTAGAAAGGTTTATATTAAAATATGGATGTTTCAATACAATTAAAACGGACAGAGGAACTGAATTCGTAAACGAGTTATTTGAGAGAATATGTACATTTATGAAAATTAATCATGTGATCCAGTGTCAAATGAAATATTTTACAATTATGAAGATTATTTAACAGAACTAAAAATTAAATTAAAACATGCACATAATATGGCAAATAAAAACTTATTAGAAGGCAAAATAAAACAAAAATATATTAAAGATAAGAATACAAATAATATGAATGTAAGAGTAGGAGATAAGGTATTTTTAAGAAAAGAAAACGCCAAGAAGAACGAAATATATCGGTCCTTTTGAAGTAATAAACACAGAAAATGTAAATATCACAATTTTGAAAAATAACAAGCCACTGACACAAGAATAGAATAAAATTATTTTAATTATGTAATTTTATATTGTCAATGAAAAATTTTTTGTAATTAAATTTTATATACCACTATTGTAATTTAATACTTAAGACAAAAAAAATTTTTTTTTACCAAATAAAAAATTTTTTTTCTTTAAACGGGAGGGGTGTAGTACATTCATAATGTAATCATACACATTGTAGTACATTCATACACATTGTAGCACATTCATAATATAATCATAAATATGACACCACACGGAAATACAAAAATTAGAGCAAACAAAAAAAACTATAAAGAAAACAAACTGACATAAACACAAAATAAAAATTAGGTTACATTTATGAAACAAGTTCACTGACCGAATTTGCAATTGTGCAAAATAAGCAAATTGGGTTAGTAGTAATCAATATGATATTGCGATTGATATTGAAATAAGAAATATAAACAAGAATTGTTATTGTAATATATATAGAATAAGAATAGTATATAAGCTGAAGGTTTTATTAATAAAATTTAGAAATAATCTTGACTCTAAAACAGAAGCATTTTATTTCTCAGTTCGGCAATTGACTTTGCCATCATATAGAGCCGACTATCGATTCTAAGGCTCTTTAATAATTTAAGAATCCTATAGGATAAAAACATTAAACACCCCTCACAACACATACTTACACCAGTATCTACGGTGGCTTTGGCTAACTTCTGCTCAATAAGGATGCTTGCTTTTATTTTACTTTCTTCCCACTCCAGTCGCGTATGGTTGTCTGGCACGGTCTCCATCACCCTTTTTTGACGCTTCCGGGAGGTAGGTTTTTCTACCATCAACCGGTGGTGCTCTCCTCTACCCGGATTCGCTGTGGTAGGGATACCCTCGAGTTCGTCTGCAAGGTCAATTAGTTCATCTAGGGTAGTGAAATCGCGGCGGTGGATGTACCACTGATAATCAGGCAGCGCGTTTCGGAAGATTCGTTCCAACTTCTGTTCCGGAGTGAGGTCTGCATGTCGCATCAGGCTCTGCAGTGCCAGGACGTAATCCTTGAAAGACTCCCGCGTGCGCTGAGTACGTTTTCTTATCTCGTCTTCTAGTTTTTCAAAGCACCTGGCAGGCAGGAAGAACTTATAGGAGTCCGCTTTGAATGCGTGCCAGTGGGTCCAGTTCTTGTTATTGTTGCGGTACCACACCAGGGCCTTTTCTCGGAAGCACTCTGCCAAAACCTTTAAGACCTCGTTAGGGTCCATCTGGTACATACCTGTCAACTCCTCTACCCGTTCTACAAAGCCGACTGGATCTTTGCCTCCATCGTACTTCACACCCCACTTACGCACAATCTCTATCGTCATCACCCAACTGTTGATGTCACGTTCGGGTGAGTTGGCGTATTTTTCGCTGCAATGGGATGGGGGTGCCGAGATGTAGTGTGTCGGTGGCTGGATATTCGGATGCGGAAATGGATTGTCTGCCTCGTGCCGCTGTTGGAGTTGCCATAGGCGCGCAGTCGTGGCTTTATCTTACTCGCAGTTGATGAACTTGGAGAGCCGCTTTCTCAGGTCTTCCACAGTCCCACTTTCTGTTAGCTTAAATTCGGTCAAGTAATTTATGAGCTCCTTTTTTTTGAGGGTGTATACCCATGCTGTTTTCAAGGTGGTTACTTCGCCAGTTTTTTGTGGGTTTTCTTCCATCACGTTTCGGGGGTTTTTTTTCTGTTGCTCAATTTTTTTATTGATTCTCTTGCTAATTGGCTTCCTTACTTGTCTAGAACGCTTTCTAATTTTCTCTCTCTCTCTCTCTTATAATAAGAGTTTTTGTTTTTGAGACTTTAAAAAAGTCCCTGCTCGGGCGCCACTGTAACGACACGTTTCCGCTGGGTGCTGGGGTAGAGCTCAGCGGCGTTCAGGGTTGTTGAGTATATAAAAATATAACAACACAGCGATTGTAGTTAACAGAAATATTTATTCTAACTATATTATCCTCAAAAGAAACTGTTCTTGGGCGGCAGAGGATTTAACTCGCGAGTGGATTAAAATTAGCTTGGAGACGATCCACTTGTTTATATACCAGCACGGAGACGCTCCTGTTAGGTATATAATTCGTGTGGACGCTCTCCGACTTTAATACGATTCGCACGAATGGAATGGAGTCGCTAGCTATGGGTGAGTAGCGAACAACATTTCCAGTAAGGAGATGCTCCGGTTAGGAAACGGTTCACCAGTAACCCACTCCTAGGCTCAACAAACGAAGGCTTAGGCAAATAACACAATGACTAATATCATAACCAGTACGGAGACGCTCCTATTAGGTTAATTCAATTGGATGGTTATTACCTTACCACAACGCGACCGAACCGACTTAAATAGAGTCACTATTTATGGGTGAGTAAAGAACAACGTTTCTAGTAAGGAGACGCTCCGGTTAAGAAACGGTTCATAAATAACCCACTCTTAGGCTCAACAAAAAGGATAAATGTTAATAAATCTACTTAATGGAACACAAGAAACGACTAACCTCTGAAATGGCTTCCCAAGAACTGATCCCGATTTCATTCTGTTGTGCCCTTTTATACTAGTGACACAACAAAATGTTCCCTAACTGTCGTTTTATAATTTTACATAGCATTATATACGAGCTATCATATCATTGCCCGATACTTGCTTATTATGATAAATTCTTTACGCAGCAGAATGTTCTTCAATTGCGTCGCAACTCACATTCATTACTGCTTTGGTAAACAACTTAATTATGATCATAGATTCCTTTCCTACGCAGCAGAATGTTTTCTTATGAATCTACCAGCAATAAAACTTGTTATTCTACTCTATCACTATGTTACTCTATCGTTTCATACATTTGTATGTACGTACGTATGTACACACACTCAGGCAGGCATTCATTGCTGTGGTTGCTTTGTACATGAGTACAGTCAGAACGTGTGCATATGTCTATAGGCACATGAATGATTATGAGTATACACAACCAGGCGACAGAAAAAAACAATGTTGGTTTTTTTTCCTTAGCTCACTTGTGTGCCCGTTATACACATTGTGTGAAGGTATGTATGCCTGTACCTGCGCAAATAATTTAAATCAGCAACAACGATATGCCGATGGTTGATGGTATGTGGATTTTGCTTTATGACCGATGAACAGCACAAATCAGTCATGCGCACAATGGGACGTAGACTAATTTGGTTGTGTGGTCAATGTTATAATAATTTGTACAGTATATTTAATTCATAAATAGACTAATTATTTCAATATATACTATACTTATTTCAATATATACTATACTTATACTATTTGGTAACTTAAAACTATCGTGTTGTCTACTATGTCTTCAAGATGTGATCAAAAACGAGCCATGCGACTTTTGGCCGTCACACTATGGAGCTTCTGAACATCTTGGCAACCCATAATACATTTGCGGCTCTTGAAATATAGGTTTTGTTTTATTTTTCTTCATAAATTTTACTATAATTATTGCTTCCATTATTTCTAAAATTTTTTCATCACAGGTTATATTTGAAGAACAATGCCACTTAGAGCTAGGATTAAACTCAATACAGCACACTTATCTTTATCACAGAATAGCAATATTTATCACTTTGCTATTTTGAAACACAATAAATTCAAGTAAAGTTTAGAAAAGGCGCAAATTTATTAATTTTAATAAAAGTAAACGCCTTTTGCTTGCAAATATATTTTTTAACCCATAAATTTTTGACGTTTAACCGGTGAGTTGAAGAGATATAATTATGAAAATCAATACCCTACAAGAGCTGAATGACCGAAACTAATGCACACAATATATTTACTTAAAAACAATACATATGGTCCCTACAAAGCTTACATTGTGCGATTTTTGTCGCTGCGATTCTTATTTTGTAGGTAAATAGGGAGGGTTGAGTTAATAGGGGTAGAGAGGGACTAAAAACAGTACACATATGCTTGTACTCTTGCAATTCGTTTCTTCCCCCATTCGTGATTTTAAATGTGCTGGTATATTTTGACACTTGTTTTGTTTCTATAAATGTAGACTTTGATGTTGAATTTATTTTTAATTTAAAATAAATTAAAAATACATCTAAAGTGTAAAACAGTTTTGTGATTGCGAAGAAAATACAAATTTAAAAGTATATATATAACATACATATTGGTATAAACATACATATAGCATATATGTATATAATGGCATTAATTTGGAAACGAGAAGATACAGAGAAGCTTATCATTATAACTCAAGAGCATCCCTGCCTGTATAATATAAAATCAAAAGAATATTTGGATAGGACGAAAGAGGCGTTGACCATGAACAAGGTTCTAGATGGTTCTTAATTACTATGGAGGACGTAAAGAAAAAATGGAGAAACATTAGAACTCAATATGGAAAGGAATTGCGATTGATCAGTCTCTCACAAAAAAGTGGGACTGGTAGATCTGAAATCTATGTTCTCAAGCAATGGTGTTTTGACCAGCTTACATTTTTAAAAACACACACTGCAATGAGAAGATGCCAGGAAAATGTAGAGGTATACATATACTTCAGTTTAAATATTCAATAACCATAGTGAATAAATATTTTTACCAAAACATCTTAAAACTCTTAGGAAATTAATTTAGAAGAACAAAACAGTATCCCAAATGACTTAAGGAACAACCTTCTCAATTTTAAAAACAGTATAACTGAAAGGAAAAAGGAGAAAAAATTTGCATGGTTGGGATCGCTTGTAGCCCCACAGATGGATGAAATCCATCCAAATGACCAAGCTGATGCTGCCTGGGAGGTTCAGTGTGTACTAAGAAAACTAACAACCAACTCAATTATTTGTATATTTTACCTTTAGATGTGATGTACTAAATTTTTTCCAAAGCATTTTGCAAACTTCTGGAATTGCACTGGAAATAGTACACTTTGAAACCCGGCTTTGATAGTCAAGACTCTGAAATGTTTCTCCTGCAAAAAATAAAAAAATAAGCAATTTTATGGAAAATATATAGGTGCATAATTACTTACCAGTTGCAAGGAAACGCAACGTCAATGCCAACTTTTCTGCTACTGTAATTGCTTTTCTAAATGCCGTATCTTTACGTTGCACATCCTGTTGTACTAAATACAACAAAAATTTGAATTGGTCTTTTTTAACTCTTAAATAATTTTTTTAGGAAGCCTCGTCACTTAGTTCTAGCTCCTTTGTAATAAAGGCAAATGATCCACGCTCTTCTCTAGCTTTTCTTCAAGATTTCACCCACTGCCTTTTGTTTGTTCTATCAGGAACGTATGTGGCTTCCATACAATCGGTCAGACCTAATATACTCAAGTTAATAATTTAAAAACTTATAATATAAGTCTAGCTTACCAATGAGTATATCGTCTTTGTCACTGTCTTCAGAATCCAATTCTGTAGCTTCTCTGATACACTCAAGAAATTCACTTATTAATTGATATTTATCCACATCCATTTTGAAAACCAATATTTTATTAGGATATTTTTTTATATTTATATCAATTTGAATTTTATTTATTTCAATTTGTACCCACAGTTATTATTGTATGTTTACGGTAAGAATATACTTTAAGAAGAACATAGTTTAAAAATAGCTGCGTAAAAAATCGTACAATGTAAACGCAGATGCGACTTTAAAGAAAGAACGACAAAAATCGCAGCGACAAAAATTGCACAATGTAAACTGGGACTAACGGGTAATTCACTGGTTAATTACCCGATAGTGTTAACTGATATATCGGGTAAAGTTTTAGGTAATTTCTTTAAGCAATATGACAAACTTACCCGAAACTCATGTATATATGTGATCTTGCATCTTTCTCCATCTCATTCCTTCTCCCGTAAGATGAAACATATATCTGTACTGCTCACTCTAGTGCATGTTAGCATTCATAGTCTTGGTTAAATTTAACCAATATATTGGGTAATATTAACTAGTTAATGATAACCAAAATATTGGTTAATACTACGTAGGTAATGATAACCAAATTATTGGTTAATACTACCTAGTTAATGATAACCAAAATATTGGTTAATACCAACTAGTCAACCCTAATGAACAAATCCATTAAAGATAACAGTTAAAATATACTATTTACATTAAGTTTTATTAAAAAATTGTTTAAGTTACATATTTTTTAATATATTCTTTTTGTTTTGACCTATTGTAGCTGTGGTCTATAGCCTTCTTAAACGTTTTTTCGAAGTCGGTCGCAGATAGATTTTGGAAAACATCTGGAATGTAAAGAAAATATATTAATTTATAGACATTAGTATAAATTTAAGTATATAAATATATGCATATATATACACATATATATATATATATATATATATATATATATATATATATACATATATATATATATATATATATATATATATATATATATATATATGCATATATATATATACTTATCTCATATAATTTTGTTTGAAATTGCAAGATCTGAAATGGCTATTTTCCCACCTCCCTTTCCAATTGTACATTTGCAGTAGGTCGTCTGTGATTGTAGGTGTACGTAAGCTGTAAAAGTTTTAATATTCAAATATATTACACAGGTAGGACACGGAAATCCGGCCAGATCGTATTTTCATGAATGGCATTCCTAATGGCAATACCTTTTTAACCCCTCATTTGGTAAAGGACAGTAAGATATTGTTTTTCGTATTTCTATCTCTCTATGTAATTTTCTCTTTATAATTGTTTTTATGCACATATGTCTGTATAAAAATTATGAAAATCAACCCAACAGTATTTCCAAATGCACAATAACAATAATATGATCGGCAGATGCATGAATATGAACAGCCTCAAGTAAATCAATGGGGCTTTGCATCAGTGTTTCAAAACGCAGTCAAATCCTCCAATACTGGCTACAAAATACATAGCATTGGAAGAAGTTCGTGAAAGCAGTGTTCTCCCAAAGAGTAGATGGAAGTGAAATGAATATGGTATGGGAAAAAAAGTAGTAGTGTAATATATTTAATGATTTCAGGTAATGTTTTTATTTTGATATTAACTCTTCACCTTTATTAAAACAATTTCTTTTTATTCTCTTTACTTTGTCAGCAAACAAGGCAGTTCGTAAAAGCGCACTAGCTACAGGCGGTGGTACTAGACCGCATCGTTTTCGTCCTGGCACAGTAGTTTCAGATGAAATTCGTCACTACGAGAAAAGTAGTGAATTCTTGATCCACAAATTGCTCTTCCAACATTTGGTTTGTGAAATTGCTCAAGATTTTAAAACTGAAATGTGTTTTCACAGCGCTGCTGAGATGGCTCTTCAGGAAGACAGTGAAGCTTATATTTTTGGTCTCTTTCTAAATATTTTCTATTATTTATATTATATTATAGCCTTCATATTAAGTAAACCTTTATTACCATTGCTTGGGCGATATCCTCAGCCTTAACCTTTCTTCTATTAATTCCATTTCTTCCAATGATTTGATTGGAAGCATGGCATACGGAGGACTCCACTTCTTTTAGTCCCACCTTACATTCTATTAGCGCATTCGCTTGGGCCATTAATTCAGGTCTCAGTGAATGCTAAAAAAAAGTATTTCGACTGCCCGTTGCTCAGGATATGCTGGTTGTAAGCAATATTGTCTATTTTATATTCAATAGCCTCAATTTTAGCTTGCATCTGCTCTAAAATAGTAAAAATATGAGAAAAAAAAATAAGTAAAAGTTGTTAATAGATATTCTGATGTTTATAATGGATTGTTCTATACCTTGATTTTGAGTAGCGGTGTACGTTTTTTAGGAATTCGCTCCTGGCTTGGACCAATGAGCCCCACATCCCAGTCTTCGGTGGTTTTAGTCATTTTTTAACTTGTTTATTAAGTTTTTTTAAACAATTTTTCATTAAAATTATTATGTTCCACTCTAACATATATGTTAGAAAAGGACAACAGATACGATATTCGCCTACGTTACCACTAACAAAATCTCTTTCTTTAAAACGACAATTTCCAAAAATATGTAATAATTTAATTAGCGAGTGCCCGCGCTTAAACAATTTATGTTGTCAACACTCTCAATAAATTGTTTTTACATTAAAACAATTATTAGTTGTTGTTGTTCTTTATTTCTATTACAACTACAATTAGAGTCGGAAAAAAGCCAACCAATTGTAGAATGAAATAAAAACGTAAGAAAATTAAAAAGGCAAAGTGATCAGTGAGTTCTTGTTATGACTTTGATGTTTGTTCAGACTTCCCATTTATTAATGTGGAAGTTTAAAAGAAACATCTCTAGTTATTCTAAGAAATGTTGGGTAAAGGTTCCCTGATGATCTGCATTAGCCCCAGTGAAATGCGCATAGGAACTAGATAAAACCCCTCAATTGATCACTTTGAAATTTTAATAAATAACTTTTGGGAAAAAAGAATGAGCACGAAAATAAAAGTTAAAGAGTTAAAACGACAATTCCCAAAAATATGTAATAATTTAATTAGCGAGTGCCCGCGCTTAAACAATTTATGTTGTCAACACTCTCAATAAATTGTTTTTACATTAAAACAATTATTAGTTGTTGTTGTTTATTATTTGTCTTACAACTACAATTAGAGTCGGAAAAAAGCCAACCAATTGTAGAATGAAATAAAAGCATAAGAAAATTAAAAAGGCAAAGTGATCGGTGAGTTCTTGTTATGACTTTGATGTTTGTTCAGACTTCCCATTTATTAATGTGGAAGTTTAAAATAAACATCTCTAGTTATTCTAAGAAATGTTGGGTAAAGGTTCCCTGATGATCTGCATTAGCCCTAGTGAAATGCGCATAGGAACTAGCTAAAACCCCTCAATTGATCACTTTGAAATTTTAATAAATAACTTTTGGGAAAAAAGAATGAGCACGAAAATAAAAGTTAAAGAGTTTGTTACCTTGGGACACGATTTCAAAGTTAAAGAAAAAACAACGATTCTTTCTACGATTTATTGGATATTTATTATTATTTTTATATATTTATTATTGCCACCAGCACTTTGTTCAGCGAATTGAAACAGAGTGAAAAAAAAGTGACCCGCTGCGCCACCGCCGTCAGCATCATTTTGCCGCCGCCTGTCCTCACGGCGGCCAGTGACGAATCGTTGGTTTAATCACGGCAGTTATCATGGTGGTGCCGGTTGGAAGGTGGCTTCGGCGGTGATCTCCACGAGACACTAATATACGTTGACACCAACATACCGCCGGCCTTGTGACATGCGTGCAACATAAGTAACGACGATGAAGACCACTATTTTTTCTAAAGCAATTTCTAAAGTAAGAAGAAGAATTGGATCAATTTCAATTTATTAATTTAGGAAAAAGGGACACGTGCTTAAATCAAGAGATACGTTTTATTCGCGTTCGGCCTCCCCAAAGAAGACATCGCCAAAAATTGTTGTCTGATGGTAGAGTCCACCTGGACGTCCTCGCGCTGGCCCTACCAAAATCCTTTGGTGCACATCCGCACCCAAGATGACATAAATTGGAAAGCTGCGGTGCCACTGCCGGTTCGCACAATCCGCTGGAAAAACCTCCTCCGGGACCACATTTTCCGAGGGACTGCGTGGGAACGCGCGATTTTCCACTGCGCACTCGACCTCCAACGCGCGCCGTGTGTCGTTTTTGTGGTGGACCCAAATTCTGGTCCGCCCATTTATGACACGACACCTGAGACGCGCGGCTTCCTCCGCCGTCATGCTCGACCGAGCCTGGTTTGGGTCTATCACGGCTCGGGAGCGGCGTCCTTCGCGACCGGGATGGACCACCACTCGGATTACAGCCGTCATCACCACCCAGATGTGGTTTGGCGCAATGGGGTGTAGCCAGCTGTGATGCCTTTGACGGCACTGGCGACAGCGTGCGATGCTGCTGCAGGCTTCGGTTGAGTGCGACTGTGCCAGGCAGTTATAGCACAACCATTTTTCGGACACCACACGCAGCTTTCCCTCCACGTCCATCAGCATGAATCGTGTGCATGCCCGTATGGCATGCAATCGGTTACATACGGGGCACGGATACCCCGTGTTGAACAACATGCGGCCAGCCATGATTATCTGCAGAAATAGGGGGGAAAATTAAATGAAGAACTGAGATACGATAAAAAACAAACATAACAAGCGTGGATTTAATTGTGACAAGGTGGTAGACAGACTAGTTTGTGTATCGGGCGTGTAATTATACCATTGTACGGTTTTAAGTCAGCTACTCGCACTTTATGGGCTTGGCCGTGATAAAGTTTGGTTATGCGTCCTAGGCGCCATTCCGTAGAGCACGTGGGCTCACTTTTCAGGGCCACTAGATCGTTGACCTTCAAATCTATCTGTGGCACCTTCCATTTGCTTCGCTTGTGTAATTCGGTTAGAAATTCTTCTTTCCAGCGCCTACAGATTTCTTGTTGCAGAACCTTTACTTTGCGCCAGCGGTTAGTAATGGTTAAAGAAGAGCCTAATTCTTCAGGTTCAGCCGGAGACAGCAGAGATGAGCCAATCAAGAAGTGACCGGGAGTAAGGGCTGATAAATCATCTGCACTAGCAGGCAACGGGCCAAGTGGTCGAGAATTGAGACATGCTTCGATTCGTACTAAAACGGTGGCGAATTCCTCATAAGTAAGCTTGACTTGGCCTGCCGACTTTTTTAGCAAGGTTTTTAAACTGTTAACGCCTGCCTCCCACAGCCCCCCCATATGAGGTGCTGCGGCCGGAACGAATCGCCATTCTAAGTTTTGATGCCCGTATTTGTCAACAGCGGAGTCACGAAGTTCTTTCACGTCTTTAGCAAAGTTTGCCTTGATCTCCCGTGCCGCACCGACAAAGTTTCGACCGTTGTCAGAGAATATAAAGCTGGGGCAGCCCCGGCGAGCCACGAAACGTGCTAACGCAGCGAGAAAAGCGGGGGTTGATAAGTCACTATCAACTTCGATATGTATCGCTTTGGTCGAGAAGCAAACAAACAGACACACATATCCCTTTGTAATACGGCACTATCGACCTGTAAAACTTTTGATTTCAAAGGGGCCGGCGAAATCCACACCCGTATTAGTGAAAGGGCGACTTAATGTTGTTCTTTCTGCGGGTAAAGCGCCCATTAATTGCCTTTGAAATTGCTGGCGGTGCAGAACACATATTTTGCAGTTGTGGACCACTGTCTTAACCAGATTCTTCGCTTTCAAAATCCAACACTCATGTCGAACCACCGACAGCATGAGCCTTGGGCCGCCGTGGTGGACCAGCTCGTGCACAAACTCTACATAAAGACGGGACAATCTGCTACTGTATGCCAGGAGAACAGGGTGCCTTTCGTTGTAAGACAAACATACCGATTGGCTAAGACGACTTTTAGATCTTATGACATCATATTTGTCCAGAAATGGTGTCAGCGTCAGCAGAGGGCTACGTGGGTCGATTGGTTTTTTCGACTTTAAGCTATTGAATTCTCTTAAAAAGTGCAACTGCTGCGACAGGGAAAACAGTCGATTTCGTACGAACCGTAATTCGTGAGCCTGAATTCGCACCGTATCATATACCTGGGTCACCCTCCTGGCTGGACTTGAAAGAGTGACAAACCGAAACATATATGCTATTACATGCAGCGCTCGCGGTAGACTTGAAAACCGGTCTAAAATGTCCTCTTTCTCAGCCGATATAGCAACAAAAACCTTGATACTTTTTATTTCTTCCGTTGTTTCGAGCTGAGAAGGGCCTTCGGGCCACTGCGATTTATCTAAGCGTAGCCAAGCGGGGCCTCGCCACCAAAGCTCGTTTCGACCTAAATCAGTAGGAGTCAGCCCCCGGGTTGCTAGATCGGCAGGATTGTCCCCTGAAGAGACATGAAACCAGTTTTTATTGCCGATTTTCTCTAATATGGTAGCAACTCCGTTTGCTACAAATGTTTTTCGACTAAGTTTGCTAATAGCACTGCTCCGCACAACTCTAAACGAGGTAAGGATGGTTTTTTTATGGGAGCTACCTTTGTTTTACATGTGAGCAACTTTGTGGATACTTTACCTTCCATACTGATTCTTATATATATCGCTGCCGCGTATGCCAGTTCAGATGAGTCACAAAAGCCGTGAAACTGAATGTCACAGCCCGGCGAATATTCCACCCACCGCGGAAGTTTTATCTTTTCGATGTTTTTATAATTTGTTATAAAGGCTTGCCATTTTAGCAGTGCTGCTGACTTTATAGGCTCATCCCATTCTATCTTATCCAACCACATTTGTTGAATTAAAATTTTTGCTGTCACTATTACTGGGGCCAGCCAACCCGCAGGATCGAACAACCGTGCTATAACAGATAGCACCTCTCTTTTCGTGTACGACTGCTTTATTTCTACTTTTTCTGCCGTAAAGAAAAACACATCCTCTGCTGCATTCCAATGTATGCCTAGCGTTTTTGATGTACTTTTATCATCGAGCGACAGAAAGGAAGTACTGATTAAATGATCTTGGGGCAAACTTTTTAAGATCTGTTGTGAGTTGGAGGTCCATTTTCTTAACTCAAACCCACCCATTTCTAATATACCAATTAGTTGGTCACGTGCCATCAAAGCATCAGAGATTGAGTGTGCTCCCACTAGGGCGTCATCGACATACATGCATTCACGTAAAATTCTTGCGCCTAAAGGGAAACATTTTTCTTCATCGTTGGCTAATTGAAGTACAGTTCTAAGAGCCAGGTATGGAGCACAATTTACCCCAAACGTTACCGTATTTAGGTGGTAGTCTTGAATCACGCCGCCTTCTGAATCACGAGAAATTATTTTCTGAAAGGGCCTATGTTCTGGAGTCACCCAAATTTGCCGGTACATCTTTGAAATGTCTGCATTGAAAACGTATTTGAAGAATATCCATTTCAATATTAAATTAACTAGCTCGGCTTGCAAAACTGGGCCAGTATACAATAAATCGTTTAAGCTTTTGCCACTAGGAGTCGTACTAGAGGCATTGAAAACGACTCTTAATTTTGTTGTTGTGCTTTCTGGCTTAAACACACCATGATGTGGCAAGTAATAGCTTGGGACACAGGAGTTCTCTGATTTTTCCATATGCCCTAGAGCTATATATTCTGTGAGTACCGCATCATATTGTGCTTTACGCTCACGATCGCGTGATAATGATTTTTCATATCTTAAGAACTGGCTTACAGCAATGTGTCTATTGGGACTGAGTGACGTGGCGTTAATTTTGAAGGGTAGACTAACCGTATATCTCCCTTTCGCGGCTCTTGTGGTAGTAGAACGATATATCTCCTCGCAAATTTTATCTTCTTCTGATAATAATTGTCTTCGAGACACTTCTTCTAGCTCCCAGAATTTCGCCAACTGATCGTCAATAGAAATTTTTGTTAAATGTGACCTTGTCACAGTACGTGGGGAGACACTGTTGGTCGGACCAGTTACTATCCAACCAAAAATTGTTTCTTGAGCCACAAGAGACTCCAAGATACCATGTTGAACTCCACCACGAAGAATAAGGGGATACATATCTCCTCCTAGTAATAGATCTATCTCACCACTTTCAAAAAAATGTGGATCCGCATAATTTAGTTGTGGCAATAACATGTCACCTAAAGGCTGAAATGAGTGCGTAGGCACCTTGCCAGTAACGCGAGGCACTACTAATGCTTGCACCTTTAAGGAAATACTGTGGCAGAATCTCGATTCTATTATAAAAGCCGCCATTTTGGTTGATTTGCTGATCACATCACCGCCTAAACCTGTCACTTCTGCTGAAATCGCAGTTGTGGGCAACTTCAGCAATTTCTGAATTTTTTCAGATATAAAAGTCTCATCTGAGCAAAGATCAATTAAAGCTTGTACTGTATAACATGAACCAAGATGTATAATATTTACCCATGCAGTAGCTAAAACGACTTTTTTTGCGACTGACGCATGATGCGATTGAGCCACATCAACAGGGGCAACATAATTAGTGGACTGTATTTTATTTTCTCTGTTTGTATTTTCGTTGCTTCTGGATTGGTTTTTAGTTACAAAATCTTTATGTAATAGTGTATGATGTTTTCTTTACATTTGGTGCATGAATTTGGACTACTACATTCACTATACAAATGACCCGTTGTTAAACAATTGAAACAAAAATGAAATTTTTTCAAAGTTGAAACACGAGTTTTGTAGTCCATATTTAAACATTTTTGGCACGAGCTAATTTTATGACTTGAGTTACATAGGTTGCATTGTGTTGATGTGACTTTTGTGTGGTGTGTCTTAAATTGTTTTGTTTTTGTATATTGCGCATTACTGTTATACTGGGAAGCCGTTTGGGAACCACTGGGCGATTTATTTGTAGCTACTATGTCTGCAACACTTTCCAATGCATGGTATCTATCAGTTAGGAATGTGTTTAATTCTTCCCATTTGGGAACCTCTGTTTTATTTTTCACTGATTGTTCCCACAGATGCAGTGTGTTTTCTGATAGACGTGATGAACATTGAAATACAAAATTGGATCCCATGACTGTATATCTACCGCATAAAGTTTTAAAATCGACATAATATTATTTATTTCTCGTTGTAAATTTTTAATTTCTGAGGCTGAATCATGTAGACAAGGGGCTAAATTAAATAGAGACTTTAGTTGAGTATTAATCAACACGCGTTTATTCTCGTATTGATTTTTCAAATTATTCAAGGCTATGTCAAAATTTTCATTGGTTAGAGCTACGTTTCTATTAATGTCACGTGCTTCTCCATCTGTTTTTCTAAATAGATAGAATAATTTTTCCACTGGACTAAGTCTCGTGTTGTTAATATAAATTGCCGTAAACATGTCTCTGAATGTAGGCCACGATATGTAGTCCCCGTGAAAGACGCCTGTATCACAAGGAGGTACAGCTATCGAGCTACATAGATTGGGACTCTCTGCCTCATGTTTCTGTTTGTGGTTTTTCGTAATATCTTGTCTGGCTTTAGATATACTATTCAAGCAACGCACATAACATTTCCTAATTTGAATGTGTTTTGTTTGTACCAAGTTTAATTCTTTCTTTTTGTCGAGTAGAAGGACAAAACGACAATTCCCAAAAATATGTAATAATTTAATTAGCGAGTGCCCGCGCTTAAACAATTTATGTTGTCAACACTCTCAATAAATTGTTTTTACATTAAAACAATTATTAGTTGTTGTTGTTCTTTATTTCTCTTACAACTACAATTAGAGTCGGAAAAAAGCCAACCAATTGTAGAATGAAATAAAAACGTAAGAAAATTAAAAAGGCAAAGTGATCAGTGAGTTCTTGTTATGACTTTGATGTTTGTTCAGACTTCCCATTTATTAATGTGCAAGTTTAAAATAAACATCTCTAGTTATTCTAAGAAATGTTGGGTAAAGGTTCCCTGATGATCTGCATTAGCCCCAGTGAAATGCGCATAGGAACTAGCTAAAACCCCTCAATTGATCACTTTGAAATTTTAACAAATAACTTTTGGGAAAAAAGAATGAGCACGAAAATAAAAGTTAAAGAGTTAAATCTCTTTCCATATACCATTTTTTTACCAAAAATCTCCAAGATACCGTAAATTCAAATGTATACATATTGTTACAGAAATAGATTTAAATAAAACGACGATGTGGCTATATGTACTTGGCAACACTGCCAATTAATCTCTAGTTATTAAAATGTTACAACCCTGGTCAACACAATATAGATAATATTCAAATTAACGGAAATGGAATATTCCAGAATAAACAAGTTCATTCGAGGCTGTGCCAATAAAAAGTGTAAATAACAACAACGAAAAACCTAGCAACATAAATGCTAAGAGATATTATTCTTAGTGATCTTGTGTGCAAGTATTCGCTGCTAATAAAGCTAAACAGATTCACAAGTATACATAGCCATATACACATAGAAGAAGAAACAAAACCACACAACACACAGAACACTCATCCATACAACCACTCATATTTACCATAGACAAAACACAGAACACTCATACATACAACCACACATAGTCACCACAAGCAAAACACACAAGTCAGCATTTTCATGTATACAAATACATGTATATAGTTACATGTTAAGTAAAGTACAACGAACAACACCCAAGCCCAGAAGTTTCGTGAAGTTCCCAGACGACGTAATTTTTGCTATATAAAGGCGCTGCCAGAGCTCAGTGAGTTAGAGTGATTTCAAACATAGACGTGTTAACATCGCTAAGTGTTGAGTAGTACAAATACTCGTGTTAATAAAGTAGTAAATAAAGTGTTGCCGCATTATATTTCTAAAACTAATTTGTCCATGTTTTATTTGATACAATAAAAGGAATCCTTGAAGGATAAGTTATAAAACCGTTTTTTACGAAAAGGTATAAAAACGTAACAATTGGTGTCAGAAGTGGGATTGCAAAAATAATTAAAAGGACATTGCAATTTAAGAAAAAAAGGACATTAAAAAATTAAATTAAAATAAATAATCATGAAATTTGATGAGCCAAAAGTTGAACAGCTGAAAAAGGACATTGCAATTTAAGAAAAAAAGGACATTGAAAAATTAAATTAAAATAAATAATCATGAAATTTGATGAGCCAAAAATTGAACAGCTGAAAAAGGAGCTCAGTAAGCTGGAATTGCCAACTGCAGGTAACAAGGCTGAACTGCAGAAGAGGCTTATAGATAAGTTTAAGAATCGCGGCATGGACATCGGGACATACGAGTTTGAGGACAAAGACGATGTGCAGGTATGCCCTCCTGCCACGACCAGCAGTATGGACAGAAATTCAATGTTCGTTGCTATGATGATCGAAATGAAACAGAACTCTCAGCAGATGCAGGAAAAGCTTGTAGCCGAAATAACTGAAATAAAGCAGAACTCTCAGCAGATGCAGGGAAAGCTTGTAGCCGAAATAGCTGAAATAAAACAGTACTCTCAGCAGATGCAGGAAAAGCTTGTAGCCGGAATACAGGAGTCAAATAAAGCCACGAATGAGACCCTGGTAGAGGTTCCTGAAGCCATTAACAAGAGGGTGGATTCTATTGAGAATAAATTATCAGAGCTGGAGGAGCATGCAAAGGAGTTCGAAGAGAAATTGCATGCTCTAGAGGACAAAGTGCATAACCTGGAGTGTAGCGGCGGGCCAGTACGAGCAGTTGCGTAGGTTTCTGCGCGGATAAAAGCGCCATGCTTCGACGGTAGCGTACCATTAGGCATCTTCAAATTCCAGTTCGAGACGGTTGCTAGCAGAAATGGATGGGATGCTGTGGAAAAAGCCATAGAGTGTATTTTGTCCTTAAAGGGTACAGCTGCAGAGGTACTTGAGACTGTGCCAGTAAGTAGCAGAAGCAACTATAATAAATAATGGCAGCATTGCAGCGCAAGTATGGTGGTGAGCACAAGCGCGATTTATACAGAATGGAATTGCGATGTAGAGTTCAGAAGCCTAACGAATTTCTACAAGATTTCGAAATGGAAATCGAGCGTTTAGTGCAGCTCACATATTCAGGCGAGATTCACCCGTTCCTGGACCACTTTAAAACTGAGGCTTTCGTTAACGGCATTCGCGACTCTGATGTTAAACTGGCGGTGTGCGCTACGTAGAAATCCACTTTCACTGAAACTGTTTCATTTGCGCTGGCTCAAGAGACTGCAAGGATGGTTTTCAAGTGTAAAGTGCGGAATGTGGAGGTTTTGTCTGAGGAGGATAACAACCTAGTTGCTAGCGTTAAGGAGACAATGTGACACCTGCTGGCAGAAAATGCTATCAAAGAAAAACCTAAGTGTTTTAACTGCGGAAAGATCGGTCATTTTCAGTGCAGCTGCAAAGCACCAAGGAAGAGAGGTAGATCTGTTTCGCCACTAAAAAACAGCAAACGGGTAAAGCAAACAACATTACACTAGCACTAAGGGGCAAGAACTAGCTCTTACAAACGAGGGCCCCACAATCTTCATATCAGTAATGCAGCAGAAAAGTAGTAACTTCACTGCGTCCGGACACATCAAAGGGGGAAAGCACGTACTTACCATAGACACAGGGGCATCGCAGTCAATCATAAGGCTATTGTTTTAGAAGTAAGAAAAGAACTAACTTTTATTATATGAAAAATATATAATGACATATCATATTAATGATTACTAGATTATTATATAAATTGTTTGTACAAGTATTTTCAACATTCCATCTGAAGAAACCATTTATAAAAATTCTTTAGAACAAATTAAGAAAACATTTAATTTAACAACTAAATTAAAATTATTTCAAACCACATTTGATGCTTAGTGTATTCATCTTATCCGCACTAACGGCTTTAGTGAGGAAATCTGCTACCATATTACCGGTATCCACATAATGCAAGATAACTTCTTGCTGTCCAATTTTTCTTTGACAAATTTGACCTTAAGATCAACATGTTTTGTTCTGTTTGAATATGAATTATTTTTTGTTATAGATATTGCACCTTTGCTATCACAATATAGTGTAATTGGAAATATTACGTCTTGAACAAGTTCCCTTTGTAATTTCTGCAACCATATACATTCTTGCATTGCTGAAACCATCGCCATGTACTCGGCTTCGGTTGATGAGAGTGCTACTGTACGTTGTCGCCTTGTATTCCAAGAAATTGCACCACCTTGCATTGTAAAAATATAACCAGTTGTAGATCGCCTATCGTCGATGTTACCTGCCCAATCTGCATCACAATAACCAGTAAGATTATTTATTCCAGGCTCGTATGTTATACCTTTATCAATAGTCCCCTTAAGGTATCGCATTATTCTTTTCACTGCAATCCAATGACATTTACCAGGATTTGCATTGAAACTGCTAAGCAAGTTTACGGCAAAGCTTATATCGGGACGCGTAATTTGTGCTGCGAATAATAAACATCCTACAGCCTGCATATATGGCACGTTGGACATTTCTTCCTTTTCCAACTCATTTTTTGGACACATTGCAGATGAAAGTTTTTGACTTATATCAATTGGAGTAGATACCGCCTTGCAATCACTCATTGAAAAACGATCAAGTACATTCTCAATGTATTTTGATTGGTCAATACAAATAGCCCCACTTTCTTTATTACGTGTAATTCTTACACCCAGCACAGAAAATGCTTCACCGAGATCTTTCATTTTGAAATGCGTTGCTAAATCAATTTTAAGCTTATTGATAACATTTATGTCTCTGCAAAATATCAAGACATCATCCACGTATATTGCCACATATAACATTTGCTCATCATTGAATTTATAATATACACATTGATCGACATTACTGCGTTGCAAACCAAACTTCAATAATACTTCATTCAATTTTTTGTTCCAAACACGACTTGATTGCTTTAGACTATAAAGCGATTTCTTCAAAAGACATACTCGACCACTTCCATCATCAAACCCCTCAGGTTGTTGCATATATATTTGCTCTTCTAAGTCACCATTGAGAAAAGCTGTTACCGCATCCATCTGATGAATCATGAGATTATGTTTTGCTGCATGGGAAAATAAAAGACGCAATGATGTATAGCGAACCACTGGCGAGAACGTTTCTTCGTAGTCTATACCTTTTCTTTGACTACACCCCTTCACAACCAACCTTGCCTTGTGACACACTTCCTCTCCATTTGCATTCATTTTAGTTTGATATACCCACTTGCTTTTGATAACCTTTCTATGCGGTGGTAGTTCAACCAACTGCCAAGTGTTGTTTGAAACGATCGACTCCATTTCAGCAAGAAGCAATTTCCACAAAGCACTTTGTATGGAACTAGTGGCTTCTTTAAAAGTTTCAGGGGGATTTTTGTTTTTAGGACAATCAACCATTTTCACACATAAATTATATTTAGGTTTAGACATGTTTGCAATACGTTCAGAACGACGTATTGTTTTCCTTTCACCGTTATTTTCATTGCTACTACTGCTATCACTACTAATAGCGTCTATGTATTCATCATTGCTATGTATTTCCGTTTCTATTGGCAATTCTACTATACTTTCCTCCTCTGAATTGTCAATGTGACCATCAACATCAACTACGGTAGGATACCAATTAATAGTATTATTTTTAGAAACACGTACCTTATTATTGTTTTCAATAAATATAACATCACGGCAAATAATTATTTTACGAGTAACTGGATCCTGCAATCTGTAGGCTTTGCTTTCACTGCTATAACCCATCAATATACACTCAATCGATTTGCTACTCAATTTGTCACGTTTCTGTTTTGGCACATGAACAAATGCTTTGCTGCCGAAAACTCGTAAATGTTTCAAACTAGGCCTTCTACCTGACCACATTTCCTCCGGACATATTTCGTTACCACGGCATAGTACAAGATTAATTAAGTATGCTGCTGTTAATGCCGCCTCAGCCCAATAAATATTATCTAAACCTCCGTCTAACAACATGCACCTAACACGTTCCATTATTGTTCGATTAATGCGTTCTGCCATACCATTTTGTTCCGGTGTATACGGCGCTGTCTTTTGGTGATGTATGCCAACTTCAGACAAGTACTTCGTAAAAGATTTTGATCCGTACTCAGATCCATTATCCGTACGCAAAATCTTAATTTTAGCATTACACTGCCTTTCTGCGAATTCTTTAAAACGCTTGAATTCTGTAAAGACATCTGATTTGTGTTTTATTGGTACAACAAATACCTTACGCGAGTAATCGTCCACAAAAGATAAAATGTATCGGTTTTCAGAAAAAGATTTTTGCTTTAGCGGACCCATTACGTCCGAATGTATTATATCTAACAGGCCTTTAGCACGATAACCAGAGTCTTTGAATGATGCTCTTGTCTGCTTACCTTTTATACAAATAACACATTTTTCGTTTTCTATCATAGCTTTTTCGGTTAGGAGATCAGATGCTCTTAAAACCTTTTTCAAATTGCTATTGCATATATGTGCAAGTCTCCTGTGCCATAATTCGACTTCTTTTGTTGCTAATAATACTTTCTCACAGTTATTATTTTTTACATCACATTGCAATTTGTACAAATTATTAAAAGCTTTTGCAGTTGCTAATAACACACCATCTTTGTTTATAATTTTACATTCATTATCTTGAAATATTACTTTATTACCCTTCAGCGTCATTTGTCTCACAGAAAGCAAATTAACAGACATTTCAGGGACATATTCGACATCTTTTAGATTCGCAACGGTCCTATTTTTACCTGATTCCAGAACTATATCCACGTTTCCAACAGATTTTATATTCATTTTTTCGTTATTTGCAGTCACTACGTATTTATCGGAAACATCTTTAAAATTTCGTAAAATATGTTTCTTATTTGTCATATGCGATGTAGCACCAGAGTCTATGAACCACTCTTGTGTGCTGTTTTCTTTTGTAAGAAATGATGATGAAAATAAAGATGATGATAACGAACCTTTTTCGTCACGATTGTTTCTTTTAGTTGCATATTTCTTTGTAGGTTGTGGACAATTTCTAGCATAATGCCCTTCTCTTTTG
This sequence comes from Linnaemya vulpina, assembly GCA_963675445.1. Lineage (NCBI taxonomy): Eukaryota > Metazoa > Arthropoda > Insecta > Diptera > Tachinidae > Linnaemya > Linnaemya vulpina. The sequence continues at coordinate 53,755,175 of OY776277.1, forward strand.
CACGCATAGCATTTGATTTTTTTAATGTTACCTTTTTTTTAGAAACCAATGCTCTTTCTTCTTCTCTCGGAATATCAAATTTTGCGTCTTGCAACAATACATTTTTTACTATATCGACACTTAACTTAGCCTTTGAATTTTCAACTGCCATAACAAGGGGTTGAAATTCCTCTGGAAGTCCTGCTAGCATAAGCGATGCAACTAGTTCATCCTCGAGCTTTAAGCCTGTCTGTTGAACTCTTAAGGACATCATAATTATTTCGTTAATGTATTCTTGCACACCATTGAAATTCCGTAGTTTCATTTGAACTAAATGCTTTAAGAGTTCCACCTTTCTGGTTAAACCTCTATCCTCAAATGCATTTAATAACGATTCCCATGCTTTCTTTGCAGTATTTGCCTTATGGGCGAAATTTGTTGGCTCTACCATAAGAGTAATTTCGGCAAGGGCACGCTCGTTCTTCTCAATTTCAGCAGTGGGCGCATTTGCGGCAAGATCTTTGCTTACCATGTCCCAACAGCCTTTCAGCACCAAATATGATTTGGCATGACGCTTCCAAACATCAAAGTTTTCGCGTCCACGTAACTTCTCAAACGGAAAAGATAAATTGCTTGAAGCCATTTCTTTTATCTTATAAAAAAAATTTTTTTTTTTTTTTTAAATAAAATAATTATGAAAAATGTTTATTTATTTAAATCGTTTTCTATACGTGTCATGAGGCCCATAACCTATTGTTTTAGAAGTAAGAAAAGAACTAACTTTTATTATATGAAAAATATATAATGACATATCATATTAATGATTACTAGATTATTATATTAATTGTTTGTACAAGTATTTTCAACAAAGGCCCGATACAGTAAGGGGAAATGCGAGCGGTTAAGCAATATACGGCTACGTACAGCTACTGGAGAGCCTGCCACTGTCTATGGTAAGATTGAAGTGAAGGTGACTATAGCCAACATCAACGTGAGACATGTGTTTATTGTTGCCGATATAGTCGATGAGGTTATTATTGGAGCCGATTTTATGATTAACCATGGCATTAATCTACATATGGGACAACAGCTAATAATTTGGCGTAATGTGGAAATACCCCTTGATGTTGGATATGACAGCAAACCGCAAGTAACAAAAGTATTTGCTATTGAGAGTCAGATGTTACCGCCGCAATCTGAAAGAGCCATATGACTGCGCGTATGAAGGGAGATTGTGAGGACAATCGGTTGTGGGTTGTAGAACCAGCAGATCTAAAGAGAGAGCTTATAACAGCGAAAGGTCTAGTGAAAACTAGTAAAGGAGGAATAGTCCCTATAAGAGTACTTAACTTATCAGACCATGAAAAAGTCATCAAAGAAAATTCCGATGTTGGCCAGTGTACTCCAGCAGAGGCAATAATAAACTTCGAGAAAAAGATACAGCCTACTAATTTGTCCACAAAAGAACGTGAACAATTTGAGGAATACGTAGGGAAATGGGTAGCAGGTCTATCAGCGACAGATATAAATAAAACCAAACAGTTACCAAAAAGGCATGCCATTATGTTCGCCATGGGAAGCCAAAGCCAGGGTAGAACTGCATTGGTTAAACATGAAATTAACACAGGCGAAGCTAGGCCGATTAAACAGCCACCCAGAAGCGTACCCCTAGCAAAGCAAGATAAAGTAAAAGAGTTTGTAAGTGAAATGGAGCGTGATGGCGTAGTTGATCCATCTTCTGGTTCTTGGAGCTCGCCTGTAGTCTTAGTTAAAAATAAAGATGGCAGTACTAGATTCTGCGTAGACTACAGGAAGCTCAATGACATAACCAAGAAGGACAGTTATCCGCTCCCCAGAATCGATGACACTTTGAACACGTTAGCTGCTACCAAATGGTTCTCTACGCTGGACTTATGAAGCGGATTTTGGCAAGTGAAGATTGCAGAGAAAGACAAGGAGAAAACTGCCTTCAGTGTCGGTAACGGATTATGGCAGTTCAAAGTTATGCCATTTCGTCTCTGCAATGCTCCGCCCACATTTGAACGCCTAATGGAGAAGGTACTGATAGGACTTCACTGGAAGACATGCTTGGTATATCTAGATGACATAATCGTGATGGGGAAAACTTTTGAAGACCTCAAAATCATGGCAGAAGTTCTTTAACGAATATCATCAGATGGATTGAAACTAAGCTTGATGAAATGTGTATTGTTAAAGAAAGAAGTAAAGTATTTGGGGCATAGCGTTACATCAGAGGAAATCTCAATAGATGAAGATAAAATAAAAGCAGTAAGATACTGGCATCAACCTAAAAATCTTCATGAATTGCGCAGCTTTTTGGGCCTTTGTACATACTACAGCCGTTTTGTGCCGAAATTTGCCAGTGTAGCTGCAAGCCTGCATGGCCTGACAAAGAAGTCGAGACCATACCATTGGGGCGACCCACAGGAAAATGCATTCCAGAAACTCAAAGAATTATTATGTACGTCACCAGTGCTAGCGTATCCCATAGCTGGAGAAAAATTTGTGCTGGATACTGTTGCGAGCGGTTATGGCATAGGGGGTGTGCTATCCCAAGTAGTAAATGGCACTGAGAAGGTCATAGGGTACTATAGCCGTGTACTTTCAAAACCTGAGAGGAACTACTGTGTGACACGACGTGAAGCTTCTGCCGGTACTGTAATGCATTAAACATTACCATAAGTACCTGTATGGTCAACACTTTACATTAAGGATCGATCATTCTGCACTGAGATGGCTATTACAGTTAAAAAATCCTGAAGGGCAACTGGCAAGGTGGATGGAGCGCCTGCAGAGCTACGATTTCAGCATTAGGCATAGAAGGGGCACAAAGCATAACAATGCGGATGCTATTTATAGAAGACCCTGCTGTTTAGAGTGTAATCATTGTGTAAGAACCGAGCAAAATGAAGGCGTTGTTGATGTCCGGCTAATGCACATCGGCCCTGATGAAGACTGGTCAGCGGCACAGAGGGATGACAGCATACTAAGGAAAATTATAGCGGCCAAAGAAGAGGACAGACGTCCGACCCGGAATGAAATTTCGGCTGAAAGGCCACTCGCCAAATCTTATTGGGCTCAGTGGAACAGCCTTAAGGTAATAAAAGGGTGTTTATACCGCTTATGGGAAAGTGTAGATGGCACAACAACTTCAAATTTAATAGTTGTGCCATACTCCAAGATAAGTAAAGTTTCACAGGGGTTTCATAATGGACCTAGTGGCGGTCATCTTGGAGTAACAAAAACACTTGAGAAACTGAAGCAGCGTTTTTATTGGGTTGGATGTCAACAAGCCGTAGCCGACTGGATAGCAACCTGCCCACAGTGCATAGCAGCCAAAGGACCAGTAAGAAGGCGGGGACAGCTACAACAATACAACTCAGGAGCACCATTCGAGCGGATCGCAGTGGATGCAGGTCCCTTTTTCACTGAAGCCAGAAATCGTTATATACTTGGGATAATGTACTATTTTCGTAAATGGCCAGAGGTATATGCTATACCTAACCAGGAAGCAAAGACAGTTGTAAATGCATTCGTCAACAACTGGGTATGTCGTTATGGTGTCCCAATAGAATTACATTCCCACCAAGGAAGGAATTTCGAGTCTGCCATATTCAGGGAAATGTGCGAGTTATATGGGATAAAGAAAACCAGAACGACGCCGTTGCATCCACAGTCTGATGGCATGGTAGAGAGGTTCAATCGCACCTTAGAAGAGTACCTGCGAAGAGTAGTAAGCAACCATCAGAGGGATTGGGACGAGCACATTCTCAAATTTTTTATGGCATATAGGTCAGCTGTACACAACTCAACATCAAGAACGCCAGCCAAAATTACCTACCTGGTGATTTGGAATTTGGTGTTAAGCCAACTGTAGAAGAAGAAGCTATTACGTTCCAAGAGAAGGAGAACTTAAACGAACTGCATGAGTTCGTGCGTAATAGAATCAAGATGGTCAGTGGCAAGATGAAGGCTAGGTATGACCGCGCAGCAAATTCGCAACAACGGAAGAAAGGATAGTGCCGAAATTATAGACTCACTGGGATGGCCCGTATAAAGTGATTACGAGAGTGAATGACGTCGTATACCGGATACAGAAGTATAATAGCCCAAGGTCAAAAATGAAGATAGTACATCTCTAACGATTGGCGCACTATGGAAGAAGTGATTGTATGCCTATTCGGGTCAAACAGGCTTAAGTGGGCGGCAGTATTACAAAGATTAGAAATAGATTTAAATAAAACGAAAATGTGGCTATATGTACTTGGCAGCACTGCCAATTAATCTCTTGTTGTCAAAATGTTACAACCCTGGTCAACACAATATAGATAATATTCAAATTAACGGAAATGGAATACTCTGGAATAAACAAGATCATTCGAGGCTGTGCCAATAATAAGTGTAACTAACAACAACGAAAAACCTAGCAACATAAATGCTAAGAGATGTTATTCTGTTATTCTTAATGATCTTGTACGCAAGTATTCGCTGCTAATAAAGCTAAACAGATTCACAAGTATAGACAGCCATATACACATAGCAGAAGAAGAAACAAAACTACATAACACACAGAACACTCATACATACATCTACACATAGTTACCACAAGCAAAACACACAAGTCAGCATTGTCATGTATACAAACACACGTATATAGCTATATGTTAAGTCAAGTACAACCAACAACAACCATGCCCAGAAGCTTCGCGAAAACACTGATACTGATGGAGTAAAAGTGGAAACGCAAGTAAAAAATACATAATAGATACGTACATATATATATATATATATATATATATATATATATATTGTTTGTATATAATTTTGTGTTGTGTTGTATTTAATTGTGTGTAGGAATAACAAATTTAATGTCAATAAGATATTGAAATTAAAATTAAACATGTTTTATTTCATCGAATTTAGTTAGGTTAGGATTGTTTGAATTAGGTTAGGTGTCCCATCATTGGTGACACCATACCCATCAGTCATGACTGTCAGCAGTGACACCATACCCATCCAGGGTGACCGGTCACCACTGAACCCATACCAGTCATTAGTGAAAAATTTATTTAGAACAGCAACATTAGAGTAAACAGATCGAATATATATTAAACAGGCAATATTATTCACAAGTTAGAGAGGGATGCAAGATCACACGTACACAAAGTTTCTATCATTTTTCTCACATTGGCCTTAATAAAATGATAGCAACTTTGTTCTACGCGCTGATGGAAATGTTTTCAGGAGTGACAGGCATATGACTGGTCATATGACCGACACTGTTCTTGTATCTTCCCTACAAGAGCAGTGCTGGTCATATTACCGGTAATATGACCGGCACTGCTGACCAAATTTCGGTCAGCACGTAGAACAAAGTTTCTATCATTTTATTAAGGCCAAAAGGAAAAAACTGACTGAAACTTTTGTGTACGTGTGATCTTGCATCCCTCTCTAACTTGTGTATGTAATCGCTTGTGGAACATATATTCAAACTACTTACTCTAATGTTACTGTTCTGAATAAATTGTTCACTAATGACTGATATGGTTTCACTGCTGACCGGTCACCCTTGACGGGCATGGTGTCACCGATGATGGGCTAGCTAACAATCCTAACCAAACCAAATTCGATGAAATAAAACGCATTTAATATCATTTCAATCATATTATAGCAAATTTATTATTTCTATATACATACAAATATGCTTGTTTTATATTTTAACATACACAAAACTTACTGATGTTAGTCCATCGACCAATATAATTAAATAACCCCGTGGTAGACAACAAACCCAAAGCACAAGCCCCCAAATTGCTAGGGTCGTCGTGATTACTATGTATGGAGTATACCCGTATGGAGATATTCAGGTCACGATCACCAAGAGTATACATTGTCAATAGTTTCATTCATCTAAAGATGGAAATAAATTTAGTTTTATATCTTGTTTTTTCTTTAAAACTGAACTTACTTGTGCAATGCATTTTGGCTTGGCACATCAACATCTCCCATACAGCTAATTCCAACATTTCCTAGAAAGCGAGGAAACTGTCATCAGCTGCAATATAAGAATAAAGTATCACCGCAAGAGTTTTTCAAAAGATAGATTTACCTCTTGTAGTGTCCTTTTCTCTGTATCCCAAATGATCATCAGTGGACATCATAATACGCAAGGATGCCATTAGTATTCGAAATTCACTTTATTAGTTTTATATTATATTGTAAATTTTATTTTATTTTTCTTCAATTTAGAAGCTTTTCTATACAAAAGGTTGACAAATTTATTGTCTTACTTTTGCACACAGTATTCTAGCCTGTAAAAACCAGCGTTGTCGCTCATACTTCTTTTCTTAATTCCTATATATATGTATCTTTCATGCTCTTAAAAATCTCTGAATCTCGTGGAACATTTCAAACAACAATTAGAGCAAAATTTAAGTAAGTTTTGTTAATTGGTTTATTATATAACTATTTTTGCAAATTCATTGAACTTGTACGTACACAAACATACCGAAAAAGTATATATATGATCAACTAAAACAAATCGTAAGAATTCGGGTATGAAAAGTCCAAAAATGGCAAAGCTGTTAAGCTAAAATATTTTTAATTGTGTTAGTGAATATATTTTTGTGTGTATTAGTTTCAATCATTAATTTCTTGTAGGGACTGTACTGAAACCATGGGTGAATTCAGCTTTAGTGAGTAAGAGAGATGAAACAAATTGGGCGAATTTATTTATTGTGGATTAGTTTCACTCATTTATTTCTTGTGGGTTTATAGCCTACTTACACTTACTCACATCTTAGAGATGTGTGTGGAAGATGTTGAAAATTGAAAAACATTTTCAACATATTTCATCTGTCAATTATTACTTCACGTGTTGTGGTTTGGGCAAACAACGAAGTATTTTTTCTTTTTTACTATAAATAAATTAATTTTATGTATTACTATGATTAATTATAAACTATTTTTGATTACATTGAAATTTACTTATATTTTTCTGTCTCGCTCATTGTATAAATATTTGACACTTGTATAGTTTCTAGTGATGGTATGAGTTTGATGGATGAAGTTTTTTTTCGATTTTCCTTAGTGATGACAATAAAATAATCGAAAGATGTTGAGTTCAGCAAAATGAGATGTGAACATCTTGTAAAGATGTTGAAAGATGTTATGTATGTACACACAACAAATTATAGTGTTTAAAGTTATTTAAATGGTAATATTAAAAAAGAAGATATGTAGATTGCAAAATGGATATGGAAAATATATGTTTATTTGTTTAAACTTTTTACGTTTGTGGAAAATGTCACAGAATACTGTATAGCTTGTGGTGTTTATCATTTAAAAACAAAAAATCGAAACAGCTGCTTGAAACAGTGATGGCACTCTCCTTTTTGCGTTTGTACAGAAAACGTACGAAATTGTATAAATAGTACAATATTTTATTTTAAACTTGTGATTAATGTAATATCTTCATTATATGTATAGCTAAATTATAATTTTACTAATATATTTATTTTATAAGGGTGCTGCTGGCTGAAGTAGTGAACACAAGACTACGATGCCTTAGATCCCGAGATTGACTTCGCCCTCAGTCATGAATATGGTTTCGAATTTTTCTGACGTGCATTAGTGCAAGATATATATATATATATATATATATATATATATATGCTTATCGGGTTGTCTCAGTAGCATAGCACTGGTCGCTTAACATTATCGACACATTTTCCTGCATGTACATACATAAATTACATATGTATCACAAAAGACTAAATATATTTTGTACAATAATAGTTTAATGTTATACATACGTATGGGTATGAATATATGTATATGAACGCATGGACATAAATTTGGTACCACATAAATTTATATCCATGCGTTCATATACATATATTCATATCCATACGTATGTATAACATTAAACTATTATTGTACAAAATATATTTAGTCTTTTGTGATTTTATAAAGTAAAACAAGTTATATAGCAAATTAATTTATTGAATATGCTATGTATATGTACAAATGTATCAACTATATTTTCATATATCAAACCAAACAAAAAAGTACAAAAAAAAGCTTTTGTGCCGCACACTCATTCAACACACATACATGCCATCACTCTTGCGTATTTCTGCGTAAATTTCTACTTTCTCTAGGTTGGGTGCGCTGCGTGTAACAGATTGGATCAGCGTTTGCGCAGCGTTTGCGATTGCAGCGTCTCGCTAATTGGGCCTTTAACACTTGCGCTGCGCTTGCGTGTGCGCTTGGGATTTCAGCGTCTGGCTAAAGGAGCCTTTACAGCTGCTGCCTTGTTATGAGCTGAATAAATTTTTTTTGTGGCGGAATATGGAAAAACGTTCAGTGGCTGCCAGCTACGTAATTTAAACAAGAAAAATTTTTCACTTACGATTTAGAACTCCTTTAATATACTTTATGTTATAAAAATTTGATTTAATGTACAGACATATAGGTATTAATAATATTTTATACGCTTTTTAGTGGTGAATTATATATTAGTAATGGCGGCAAACATAAACCATCGCCGTCTCGCCTAAAGATTTTCAGATTTCGACTCAGATATCTAGAGCTATTTTATGACAGCACAAAAACATACCTGCAAGTATGCTATTATTTTATATCTGTTTTATATGCAGCACAACAAGAACTTTTTTAAACCGGTCTCAAGGCACATCTATACTAGGTATACTCAATTTGCAACCCTGCACAAAATGTATGCAGTGGATTCGCCTTGATATGTATTTTGTTTGTGTAAAAAATGTTCGTTTGTCAAATGGACTTGACAAGTAAAACATAAAAAAATGGCGATACAGAAGAAAAAACAACACAGCCACCAACAGACGCTAATTGAGAAAAATATAAAGTGTTTATTTCAAGGTGTTTATTTATAAAATGTTTGTGCAGAAGTATGAAATTATTATTTACATATTCATTGTTGGATGGAATTGGTGCTTATAAGGGTAAGCTTTTGTAAATACATATAATAATATTCATATATAAAAGTTCAATTTCATTAGTTCTGTCGGAGTTGATTCTGCAAGTTGACTAGACTAAGGTTCACATATTTCCTGCTCTTATGAAAGAATCGGACACAAATTTTGCATCTACAATTGCTACAAATAGCTCTAAACATATCTCCGTCTAAACCTTAAGAAATGAAGTTGTTGCAACACTCTAACAATCAAGAATCAATGACATTGAACAATTCGTCTTTAGATGATATGCCGGCAACATTTCAGCCAATTCTGGTGATTTTACACAAGTCACGAAATGACTATCAGTCTGCCAATTATACAGCACCCATAGCCAATCTAGCAATAAAAATTGTAAGAAGGCTAACAAAATCTACTGAAATCGATAATAATAATGGACGAACTTGGCAGCCTATAAAAACTTTACATCAAAGAGAACAAGAACCCAGAAGATGAGAACAACGGTGAATATAACTTATTTTTTATAAATGGATACCGCATATTTCAGCGCTTGGAACAACGATCCCTCTCCCTTAAATAATATGCGCTTGCACACTGCACAAACACGCATTGTTTTATAAGTTCAGAAAATTTATTTAAATAAAACCTATTGCTTTTAATAATAATAAGCAAATCGACTATATATTATATATATAAATAACTTTTGTTTTCTTAGCAATATTCATAAAATTAATTTTTGTTTTTGAACTCTTCACAAATTTTCTTTTTGGCGCAAAGACTGAAATGCAGATTTTGACAAGCGAGTTCAAGGCGAACTAAGGCGAAAGAAGCAGATTTTGACAAACGAGTTCAAGGCGAATCAAGCGAATTGTATCAGCTGTTCGCCATTTTGCATATTAAGGTCACCTAGTATAGATGCGCCTTGAACCGGTCTAAAATTTTATGACTCTATGTTCTAAAACACACCGGTTAATTAACCGATAGTCTTAACTGATATATCGGGTAAAGTTTCAGTTAATTTCTTAAGTGCCCAGGAGACGATCAAAGGAAACCAACAATCACATAGCAATCGTGTTTTTTTAGCTACACGTACATGTTGTCGTCTCTGATTGATGAAAATCAAAACATTTTGATATTTTTATATGTCGTTTGATTTTTTGTACATCACCGAATCTGATTGAAGGAAAAAACGTCATTCGCTTGTTGAATTTGTTGCGTGACGACATGGAGAAGTGTGCGGATGAAAAAATATTTAGTTTACATTTTATTCAGGAAATATGTTTCTTATAATTTTTCACGTTGAATACATATACATATACTTTTTGATTAATATGGTTTCTTATTATAAACTTATTCGTATGTACATATATACATTATTTCTTATATCTCTTTTTAAAAGATTTGTAACTAAATTTAAATTTTTTTTATATAGACATATATAATGCTTCGTATTGTTAACTCAATCCTATACTGCAATATAAGACTACAATGTCTCGTGTGTGGGAAATAAAAATAAATAAATAAAATAAATATACATACATATATATGTATGTAAAATAAATAAATGTATGGAATGTAAAATTAGAAGCATATAGCAATAAAGAAAGAAAAAAATAAACAATATCAGATGCTATTAATTGTATAGAAAAAACAATATCCAAAAGAAACAATAGGTGTAAAACTGCACATGCATGCATACGAAAGCTACGAAGCCAAAACACAAATGCTGATTGATGAGTTTCTTTGTACATCTGCGAAAAATCAGCAATTAAACGATACTAACACATACTTATCGCTTGTTGGTTTCTTTTGATCGTCTCCTGGGCCCATTAAGAGCAAAATTAAAAAAATTACCCGAAACTCGTTTATACATGTGATCTTGCATCTTTCTCTAACTCATTCATTCAGCCGTAAGATGAAACATATATCTGTACTGCTCACTCTAGTGCATATTAGCATTCATAGTTTTGGTTAAATATAACCAAAATACTGGTTAATACTACCTAGTTAGTATTAACCAAAATAATGAATAAATCCATGAAAGATAACAGTTAAAATATACTCTTTACATTATTTTTTATAAAAAAATTTTTGAAGTTACATATATTTTAATATACTCTTTTTGTTTTGACCTATTGTAGCTGTGATCTATATCCTTCTTAAACGCTTTTTCGAAGTCGGTCGCAGATAGACTTTGGAAAACATCTGGAATGTAAGGAAAATATATTAATTTATATACATTAGTATAAATTTTAGAACAAAAATATATGCATATATATATATATATATATATATATATATATATATATACATATATTTATATATATATATATATATATATATATATATATATATGTATATATATATATATATATACTTACCTCGTATAATTTTGTTTGAAATTGCGAGATCTGAAATGGCTTTTTTACCACCTCCCTTTCCAATTGTACGTTTGCAGTAGGTCGTCTGTGATTATAGGTGTACGTAAGCTGTAAAAGTTTTAATATTCAAATATATTTATAGCCTTCATATTAAGTAAACCTTTATTACCATTGCTTGGGCGAAATCCTCAGCCTTTAACTTTTCTTCTATTAATTCCATTTCTTCCAATGATTTGATTGGAAGCATGGCATATGGAGGACTCCACTTCTTTTAGCACCACCTTACATTCCATTAGCGCATTCGCTTGGGCCATTTATTCAGGTTTCATTGAATGCTAAAAAATATTTCATTAACGACATGGCAATAGTAAAATTCTTACATTTCTCTCCATCTGCTCTATCCTATTTGCTATAGCCTCCTGATTGCAAACTATAGTCGACTGCCCGTTGCTCAGGATATGCTGGTTGTAAGCAATATTGTCTATTTTATATTCAATAGCTTCCATTTTAGATTGCATCTGCTTTCAAATAGTAATATTAGAAAAAAAGAGTAAAAGTGCTATATTCGGTTGTGCCGAATATTATATAGCCTTCACCAACGTACGTCGGGCATTACACATATTTTTAAGTACCATATTTGTGTTTTTTAATTTATAAGCGCAATAAAAACAACTTCAGTTTCATATTTTGGTTACTTTTATATATAAAAAAATATTTGAAATATCCTACGCCTGGAAACGAAATTTTAATTTTTCAAATTTTTTTTACCAATACAAATCTTCATAATGTGTAAACCGGTTTTATTTAAGCAAAACTACAAATGTTTAACTATTTTGGCAACTTTCATGTTATACGAAATATTGGAATCAAAATATAGATTTTTTAAGTACTTGATATTGATTTTGTTTTTTCCTGAGTTAAAAAATAGTTTTAATTAATAAAAAAACTGCGTTAGTTGCCCTTTGATTTTTATAAAATTTCAATTTCCCACCCGTGGAAGCGAAAATTTTTTTCATGAGTGCAAATCTTTATGATGTATAAGAAAAACTTGAAATTTTTAAACATTTTAGTTATTATATGTACCACGAAATACCGAATGTACAAAAAAAGTTCAATTTCTGATCCCTGGAAGCGAAAACTTAATTTATTTTAAAATTATTTTCTACCAATGGAAGTCTTCATGATGTATAAAGCGGTTTTATTTAAGAAAAAATACAAATTTGTAACCACTTTCGTTACTTTCATGAACTACAAAATATTGCAGTATCGAACCCTGGAATCGAAATTATGATTTTCTTAAATTTTCGATACAATTTTATTTTTCCAAAATAGAAAATAATTTTAACCAGGAAAAAGCAAACTTAGTTCATATTTGATTATGTTAATGTATGTAAAGCTTAAATTTCCTAACCCTGGATGAGAATTTTTAACTTTTAAATACTTTTTCCATCTAAGCAAATCTTCCTGATGTATAAAACGGTTTTATTTAAGAAACACTTAAAATTTTTAAACATTGTAATTATTATATGTAGCACGAAATATAATAATAATTTTTCTTAAATTATTTTTTACCAATGGAAGTCTTCATGATGTATAAAGCGGTTTTATTTAAGAAAAACTACAAATTTGTAACCACTTTCTTTACTTTCATGTACTACAAAACATTAGAGTATCGAACCCTGGAATCGAAATTTTGATTCTGTTTTTAATTTTTTATACCAATTTTCTTTTTCCGAAATAAAAAGTAATTTTCACCAGGAAGAAACAACGTCAGCTGATTTTTTGTTAGCTTATTGTATAAAAAAATTTAAATTTCCTAACCCTGGATGGGAACTTTAAATTTTAAAATATTTCATCGATGCAAATCTTCATTAAAATTTTTAAACATTTTAGTTATTATATGTACCACAAAATACCGAATGTGCAAAAAAACTTAATTTCCAATACCTGGAAAATTTTTTTTAAGTTTTAAATGGACAATTGAGGAGTTCCAAAGCATGAAATAGGCTCAATTTTCAAATAAACAAAAAAATAATCGGTTCTTGGTGTTAATTTTGCGTCGAGAAATAGGTGTAAGCTTCCCAGCTCTGGAACCGTCTTTCCGATTTTTCAATACCACTCTAAGTTAGCTCACTTCCAATCGATCAGTCCAAGAATGAAGTCTCTAGCTCTTCTGCGGGCTTGGGAAAACCGATTTCACCTACAGACAGACGGACGGACACATCGCTCAATCGTCATCGCTATTCATAAGGATCCAGAATATATATACTTTATGGAGTCGCATACTGATATCGAAGAAATTACACACGGAATGACAAACCTAAATATACCCTTTCACCTTTTTCTGAAGGGTATAATAAATAAAAGTTGTTAATAGATATTCTGATGTTTATAATAATGAATTGATATATACCTTGATTTTGAGTACCGGTGTACGTTTTTTAGGAATTCGTTCCTGGCTTGGACCTCTGAACTCCACATCACAGTCTTTGGTGTTTTTAGTAATTTTTTAGCTTGTTTTATTGATTTTATCAAAAATTTTTAATTAAATTACTATTATTTAGTGTAATTGCAAAACACTAACTTCATTCGAAACTATATATGTTCCACTCTAACATATCTGTTAGAAATGGACAACAAATGCGACATTCGCCTACGTTACCACTAGCAAAGTCTTTTTCTATACACCATGTTATTTCCTAAGAATCTCCGAAATACCGTAAATTTATTTGTATACAAACTATATTATTGCGACAATAAATAAATAAGTAACGAAAGTATAATCAATAACTTTTCATAATACTTGTATTCAAACGACAATTAAATGAATAGGTACATATACGACTATTATAAAATTAATAATATGCATTACAAGAACCATCCTTCAAATTTCACGGCGAAAACGAAACAATGGCAACATCGTTACAAAAAATTCCATATAAATTTGCTTCATATGGGTTAGTGAAAAAATGTTGTGTGTGTTAAGGCCCAGCTATAATATGCGTACGCTAGCGCAGGCGAATTTGCGAATACATGCAATCAAAAGTGTACAACCATAATTTGCTTTGCTAACTTTTCGTTAAATTTTATTTTTCTACGCATAGAGCGAAACTGATCGCATTTTCCTTAAGTGCCCAACTGTTTATCCGTTGTTATTCATAATTATTTTTAGATACACACATACCATAGACTGTGATACATGCACACAAGATAAGCCGCAATGTACGCCGAAATCTATTCTACAGAAAATTGAATAAATAATGTCAAAAATTAATTGAAGCATATAATGTTTAGCGTTTTTTATTGTATATATATTATAGTGTATTTGTGTATTTTCCTACAAGTAATGATACGTTGCCAACCATTTGCACAACATTGTTATACATTGTTGTACATTGTAGTACTTTTCCAATTAATTTCTTAAATTACTTTCTAAATTGGTAATAATCTACTTGTGATAATATATTTATGTGTGTATAAGTTGAAAATATTTATATATGTATATACATTTTATGTATATATCATAAACTAGTTTTTGTTAAAGTGCATTTCCTTACAACTGAGTGTAAGTATAATATAGCCACACAAATATTCGTATATGCATTTGATAGTCTTTTCGTCGAGTTTTGACAGTAGCCAAAGCTAGCCTACGCATATTATAGTTGGGCCTTTAGTTTCGGTTAATTTTTTCTTGCAGGGTACGCGGCATGCGATTACGTGCGGTCGTGGTATCACCAGTGCAGAAAATATCGGTTTGTTTACAGAAATATTCATATAAAAATATATCTGAGTAGGTTATAATTAAGTCTGGCAACACTAAAAGAATCTGTCATTGCCGCTTGTAATATGACAAATGAAATAAGATGGATACCATCGAAGATGAAAAATTGATTGCTGTTATGAAAAAACATTTGAACTTGTATGAAAAAGATTCGGCTGGTTACAGACATGTTTATAAAAGAAATAAATATAAATTTTATTTAGGATGTTATTAAATATTTTGATATTTGATACTTAGGAATGCCTCGTTCATTGGCTTACCATAAGCAACTTTAAGCGGAAAATTAAACAGCTGACTGCCGCCCGCAATCGCATGCCGCGTACATTGGCCTCCTACCTTAACATGGTAGTTTGTTGGCATATTCGGTGAGGGGAGTAGTTTTTGCGTGGCGCAATTCTATTGCATTGGAAATTCAGCCTCAACCAAGACAGATTAAACAGGTACTCTCACTAGTACAACAATCTACAACACTAACAACCACACGTATTTTGTTGGTAGAATATTATATGGTAATGTCAAAATCTTATGACTTTTGCTTGAAAAAAAAACGTGGCTGAATAAATGTCAATTCAATGTTTTGTGTTCATGAAGGCAGATTAATTATGTTATTTTGCAATTTATTGAAGCCAGAACGTGCTAAAACGTGGAGTTTGTAATGGAGATGATTTCCTTAACCAAGGTAACAAATAATACCTTCGAAATTTTAGCTTTTCTGTAAAATATGTATATATAACAGGTATTAGTAATACTATGGGGGAGCAGACGCCATTACATTTGGAGATTGCCGAATGTCCAGCCGATGAGTATAACAATTGGTGTTGGGAGTTTGTAAAGGATATTACTGACTTGGACTTTGAGTATTTATGGTAATTATTTTTTTTTTTAAATATATTAATTTTTATTATTGAATCTGACTATACGACATTCACAATAAGTATTAAAATCTTAACCTAACAAAATATTTAAGTTGATACTGCCATTGCAGCACTCAACTCACTGTTCGAATAAAAAAAAAAAAAAAAAAGGAAAATTATGTTGCCAAATCAAAAGTTTGCACCCGTTTCAGACGCCTATGACCCTCAAATAAAAGCAAGTCCCTCGCAAATGGATTGGGATGATCAGTAACTTTTGCAATGTAGCTCGTACACGATTTTTTAATCTCTTCTCGGATGGTAGGAATATTGAGATCCAAGTGGATGTTATTATTTCGTATATACCAAGGAGCGCACGTAATCATTCTCAGAATCTTTGACTGTCTTCTTTGTAGCTTTTCAACATTTGATGCGGAGGCGGAACCCCACAACTGGATACCATAATACCATATTGGTTTTAAGGCTGCCTTGTATAAGAGTACCTTGAGGTCCAAGTTCAGTGAAGAGTGTGGCCCAATTAACCAGAAAAGTTGAGCGGTTTTGATTTTCAGCTGTGTAATTTTGCAATATGGTGAACCCACGTCAGACGCCGATCGAGATGTATTCCCAAGTACCTAACTTGGCTCTGCTCTGGAATTGTTGTCCCGTTTATTGAAATCGGTGCGCAACTTTTGTGCTTTAATGTAAAGGTTATGTGAACACTTTTCGAGGCATTAACTTTTATTTTCCACATATTCAACCATTTCTCCAAGTCAGCAATGTGAGTTTGAAGCTGTTGGGAAGCTACTTCCGGATATTGATGTATACTTAAAAATGCTGTATCATCAGCAAATGTGGATGTATGTGTGAGTTGATTTGTAGGCAAATCGGCGGTATATAATAAGTAAAGAAATGGGCCGAGTATACTCCCCTGAGGGACACCAGCTGATATTCGTTTGATTGACGAATAAGTACTTTTTGATATTCTTATTGGCATACATACAATAAACATACATAAAAGTAAAAACAACAAAAACAATAAAAAGCAAATATCAGATTAAAAATTAATAAATGAGCTTAACGAACTCTCCGACTAGAGAGAGAAGGCTCAGCATAAACAACAGAAATGCATACATAGTATTAAATTCTGATAATAACAATGAACAAAAGAACATTGACAATCCAATGTTAAATAATAAGTATTTAAGTGCAAAAACAACAAACACAAGTTTGAGTGCAAGTAGAAGTGCACCACAGTTAAACGAATTTTTGTTTACAGACAAAAGCAAAAAATAGCAACACCAACAGTAAGCAAAGGAAACATTAACGAAAGGGGAAATACACCTAAAACAACAAGCAAAAGGGTGCTAACAGGTATGTATCGCTACATAACGATCACAAAACGTAAGTACAGCCCTCAGTCTGAAAAATTTGAACCAAGTTCTAAGCAGCCGAAGAACTCCGCGGCATCCCAAAATCGTTTCGCACTGCTTGACAATACTGACGCTACAGAATTGACACCTGCATCTGCTAAAAATTTCAAACCGCCTCCAATATATCTTAGAGAGGCATGAATGCTAATGAATTGGTGAAAAAGCTGACGCAGGCAGTTGGTAAGGACAATTTTTACGTTGCGTCACTGAAGAAGGGCAACGTGTTGGAAACCAAAATAGAAGTGAACAGTGAAACAAATTATAGGAAGCTTGTTAATAGCCTCGATTCTGAGAAGAAGAGCTACTATACATACCAGTTGAAAAGTGCTAAGGGCTTAATAGTGGTTGTAAAGGGTATTGATAGTTCGGTACCAGTGGCAGATCTACAAGATGCCCTAGAAAAAGAGGGCTATGAAGTAAAATCTGTTCATAATATTTTGAATAGAAATAAAATTCCTCAGCCTATGTTTAGAGTTGAGATTACTTTTAACTCTTCACATATGAAAAAAAAGGGTGACCCTTACCCAATTTACAACTTAAGGTATATTCTTAATCGCAAAGTAGTAGTTGAAGAGCCTATAAAGCGCAAAGGGCCACCACAGTGCCAAAACTGTCAAGAATTTGGGCACACTAAAAGGTTTTGTAAATTGCCATCGGTATGCGTCAGATGTGGAAACATCCACAAAAGCCTCGATTGCCCCCATGCCAAAAATGACTCCAAAGTTCTAAAATGCAGTAATTGCGGCGGCAACCACACAGCAAACTACAGTGGTTGTGAAGTTTATTTGCGCCTCAAGCAAACAGATTTTAAAAAACCAGTAAACACTCAGTATCGTAACACCGTACTTCAAAATCCACTACCTATGTTGCAACAACAAAGCCGTGGTGACACAAACGTAAATCACCCGCAATTGTCTTATGCACAAACGTTAAAAAAAGGTACGGCAGCCCCTGCAAATCCTAGCAGCGATAATTGTAATTGAAAAAATCCAACCTACTCCGGGAGTTTTGAAAACAATCCAAGCTCCATAGACAAATTGATACACACCATGGACCGATTTTTCTGGAACGCTAATGGCTTAAGCCAGCATAAAAATGAAGTTCAACACTTCCTGCACACACATAAAATAGATGTTTTGCTTGTTTCCGAAACCCATTTTTCGATAAAAAATTGTTTTCGAATAAATGGGTATTATACCTATGATACAAAGCACCCAAGTGGTAGAGCTTGTGGAGGTTCAGCAATTCTTGTTCATAAGGATGTCGACCATTTTCCAATGCCATAGTATAAAACAGATCATGTTCAGGCCACAACCATCAACATACCCGCCACAGGGATGGCAATATCTGCAGTGTATTGCCCTCCAAGGCAAAATATTAATAAGGAGCAGTTCACCCATTTTTTTAAAACGTTAGGCTCAAAATTCTTAGCTGCTGGAGATTTTAACGCTAAACATACGTTTTGGGGCTCTCGCCTCGTTACTCCAAGGGGCAGACAACTTCTTGATACTGTTTTGTCCAACAACTTGGATGCAATATCCGCAGGGCACCCTACATATTGGCTCTACTGACTGAAAAATCCCCGATGTGATAGATTTTGCTGTATTTCGAAGTATACAACGCGAACATATTTCGCTGCTTCCTTCCCTCGATCTGTCGTCGGATCATTCTCCAACCTTTTTAACGCTTTCCAATGCCCAGCAAAATTTAGATCAGAATGCTATTTATTTTCCAAACAGAAAGACAAACTGGCTTAAATATAAAATGTATGTAAGCGCACACCTGCCGCAAAATATTTCACTAAAAACTGATGATGAAATACACTCGGCTGTGAACCAACTAACTAGTATACTGGTTGATACAGCTAAGGTTTCTACGCCCACTACCTCATTATATACAAAAAGGGGTACCAACGATCCAAGCCACATTCAAACTCTACTGAGAGAAAAAAGACGATTAAGACGCCAATGGCAAGAGTTTCGCTCGCCGATTTTAAAATCACAATTAAATCAATGCCAGAAGATGTTACGTGGGGCCCTTCAGAGGGAAAAAGAGCTAAACCTGAACAGATTTTTGGAGAATTTAGATGCCACCGAGGAGACGGACTACAGTTTGTGGAAGGCAGTCCGCAAATGAAGTGCCCTACTGCTTATGAAGCTCCAATTCGCTTACATAATGGAAAGTGGGCGAAAAACTCCAGCGAGAAAGTTGAAGAGTTTGCCAATCACCTGGAGGCGGTTTTTGTTCCAAACGAAACGGACTCTTGTTTACCACCAGCAGCTGTCCCAGAACGTGTTTTTGACCCATTAAAAATCCGCCTACCTGCTCTGAAGGCAGTTATACGTGGTCTAAATCCAAAAAAATCGCCTGGCAGTGATAAAATCACTAACGCTATGATCATCAACCTGCCGAATTCGGCTTTGAGAGTCGTTATGTTTATTTTTAATTCGATGTTAAGAACTGGATATTTTCCATTATCTTGGAAACAATCGGAAATAGTTATGATCCCCTAGCCTGGCAAAGACGTCACGCAGGTGACATCATACCGCCCAATCAGCTTATTGCCGGTTCTCTCAAAAATATTTGAGAGGTTAATATTAAAATCGTTATCACCGTATACTGACTCGGCTAACTTAATTCCCAACCACCAATTTGGGTTTAAGAAAAAACACGGTACCATCGAACAAGTGCATAGAATTACGAATTTAATTCGTCAAACTTTTGAAAATAAGCAGTACTGCTCTGCACTATTTATTGATATATGGTAATTATTGATTCTATAAATTGAAATATATTATATGCTGAAATGTTTCTTATAGGTACCTGATCTCAGTTAAAATAGCTATGAATGTCGTGCGTAAACGTTTACGGCTTGTAGTGGACGAGATTAGAATGAAATTGAAAATAGGTAAACACGAGTCTGTAGATGCTATTGGTGATAACTATTAAATTTCAAAAGTGCATCAGGGACAAATACATTAGGTGGTTGCAGCAATAAATGCATCAAATGAAGCAACATTTTTGTTATTAAGCACATACTTTTTATTCAATTCTAATCAAATTTAACTATTTGGCTATATATTTACAAAACATTTTGTTTTTGAATAAATTTAAGAACTAAAACTAATAATTTAGAAAATATTTTATTTCAAAAAGAAAAGCCTTCAGTTATTATGCTTGCATTTCATTGGTTCTTACACCAAATCTTCAGTAGACTTTTGCCAAAAACAAACAAACTATGCTGTTTTAAAATAAAGTATTTGTTTGTTTTTGGCCGAGTATGCCTATATGCACGCATTTATTATATAGTTTATGGGTTACTTACTCTGTTTGTGTCCCTTGTTCAACGAATCTTCCCTGGATTACCCGTAGTACCATCATTTAAACATCCTCAAAAGCAGATGGGATATCTCTCAACACTATTTAACTTTTTTCACCTTTTGAAATGAGAAATCTAGTAAAAACTATATTTCACTTTTTATTTCACTGGAATAATTAATTTTATAAGTTAGCAAGGATTAATGTTAGAAGTTAACAATTTAAGACTTTTCTTAACTTTTGTTTTTCTAATGAAAAATAATGCTTGTAAATAAACTTTTGACATTACATTGGTACGTAAACAAAAGACAGCTGCGCTACCGAAAGTACCTGTTTAATCTGCCTTGGCCTCAACCCCGCATTAAAGCCAGATTCACCCATGGTTTCAGAACGATATTGACGTTGGACAACATTTCTAGTTTTTTGAGAGTGTGCTCTGAAGCGATTCACCCACTTCGCGCATTTGTTCTGCAACATCAAGGCTACCATGTGAAATAATTTTGTAAACTATGTGTGTGAGTTTTACAATTGGGCAATATCACTATTTATTTAATTTTATTCATTACAATATTCACCAGTTAAATATTTTTTAATACAAAACAAATGCTCCGTATTTTATTATATACACAAACAATACGAAACAAGTGTGTTGTTATACATGTAAAAGTATAAAACAAGTTCTGTATTTATACTATACATATGTACATATAATATGCTGTGGCATCTCAGTTCTACTTCACTTAAGAAATTAAACTTTCTGGCAGCGCAGTTGCAATGTTTCGGAACGTGAATTAAAATTAAACCAATTCAGGTTCCGAAACACGTTACTCTCTTTCGCTCTCTCTCTCACTCTCTAAAACATAAACGTCAAACTACATATAAAAAAACATGTTTCCGAACGTGCAGTTCGTTCTGAAACCATGGGTGAATCCAGCTTAATAGCCCTATTACACTGACGTACATGTTGGGCAACATGCTCGACAACGTACCAAAACTCTGGTGTAATCGCATGTCGTGAGATATGTTGGTCGGTTTTCAAAAATTTTTGATTTTCTGATGTTCGTCGCGTACCAACATACTGGTGTAATAACGTGTCGGTCCGACTTCATATAAAAATTCAGTTTAGTTGTGGCCGTTGCCGATGACGCTGCTGTGTGTTGATCGGAAAGTTGCAAAAAACATGTTTGGGTTTTCTTAATTCTTAGAAAAACACATGGAAAATAATTATAACATTCCAATGTATTTATTTTCTTTGTCAGGAAAACCCTTTAAAAAAACTACCTGCAATAAAATGGAATATAGGAAATCGATTTATGAATACACCCTCAATAAAACATGTTTGAAATTTTCCCAATTATTTATTGAATCAAATAAATTGAAGGAACTTCACATACCTGCGCAGAAGAATAAAATTTTGTGCGTGATTACCTAATCTGTTTTCTATCATTCTTGGTTTTTAAACTTTTGGCACTGCTATTGAGATGCTGACATATTGGAATATTATTCCAAGGATAAGCGGCATGCACATAGACCTGCCAAACTAGGCACTTGTGACGGGGTATTACACTGTTACGATTGCGTTGAGATTGGGAAAAACAAATTTTATCAAAACTTTACTTAGTTAATTGAATATTTATGATTTTATGAGAAAAAATAATTGTCCTAATTTTTAACAAGATCTCGAACGATCTCCGTAGAGATTATTATTATTAGATTATACCCTTTATGTCACTAGTCCTTTTAATTAATGAAAAACACATTTTAATTGTGTTTAAATTATTATTTTATTTATTTTATTTCAATAGACGCGCACTCCGACCTGTCACATTCAAGATTCAAAAAGGAATAATAAAATTCACATTAAAAAGGAGAGAATGTAAAAACCAAAAACGTATATAATAACAACAAGAAAGAGTAGATGACTTTACTGAGAAATTCTATGTAAATGATCTTTGTGTATGTTGTAATTTCTAGAAGTTATTGCATCATATAATGAATACACAGAAAGAAATTTTCTGTAACTCCAACACACCTCCTCAACATATACAGAGATCATTTAAAATCAAATAAATAAGAAAAATATTCATAATTATATGACAGGTCGAGTATTCTGGGAAATATATATATATATATATATATATATATAAATGTAGTCCAACATTTGTTGCGAGGATTGGGGAAAACCCAGAAAAACCCAATCAGACTACAAAACAACAAAAAAAAAAAATCAGGAACTTTCAAAAATCCATGGATAAATATGTATATGTACATATTGTTGAGGGAAAACATTTTACAAATTCTTCAATCCCAGTTGGTTCCTTAATTCAATATATCGGGGTCCAGGCAAAGGCTTCGTCAAGATGTCAGCCAATTGCTTATTTGTAGAAATATACTCAACTTTTATTAATTTATTTTCTACCTGTTCTCTTGAAAAATGATAATATCAATATGCTTTGATCTTTTATGGCATGAGGTATTATTAGCTATACTAATACATCCCTGGTTATCCTCAAACAATCTGATAGGATTACTTACAACTATTTTTAGACCTTCTAATAAAGACTTTAACGACATAGCCTCTTTAACCGCCTCAAATAGTGCCATATATTCTGCTTTAGTGGACGATGCAGCAACAGATTTTTTGTTTTCTTGTATTCCAACAAACTAAATTTGAATCAAACATTTTTAATAAATATCCAGTAGTGCTTCTTCTATCGCTTTCACTTCCACCCCAGTCAGAATCTACATAACCAATCAATAAATAATTATATCTGGGATTAGCAATAAATGTCAATCTGATACCTATGGTTCCCTTAAGGTATCGTAAAACTCTCTTTAAAAATTGCCATAGCTCCTCATTGCCCTTATGGCTATATCGACTAAGGATATTAACAGCTGTGCTTATATGAGGTCGTGTACATAACATAATGTACATTAAGCACCCAATCAAACTGCGACATGGCGCATCACACTTTTCATCAGAATTTAAAGCCTCGTAATTCATTTTGACTGATAATGGGGAAGATACTGGTTTACATTCATCCATTTTGAACCTCTTTAAAACATTTTCAATATAAGCGCTCTGACTTAGGTGAAGTTGATTATTCTCCCTATCAATCCTAATTCCAATGAAGTAACGAATTTCTAATAAATCTGTCATTCTAAATTTTGCCATTAAATAAGTTTTTAAATTATTCATTGTTTTTATATCTGCTGTAGAAATTATCAAATCACCTACATATAGCAGTACGTATATATTTTTAGAAACGTCACCATTGTCAAGAATATAAATACAACGATCCGCAGAGGAATCAATAAAGCCAATTTCTCTCAGAGCTTGCTCAAATATTTCAAAACAACATCTAGCTGCCTGCTTGAGTCCATAAATAGCTTTATTCAATTTGCAGACCATGCCATTTTCGCTAGATATTCCCCGAGGAATAGACATATAAATTTCCTCTTTTAAAACGCCATTTAAAAAGGCAGTTTTTACGTCCATATGATGAACTTTTAAATTATATTGATTTGAAAGAGACATCAAGATCCTAAAACTAGAAACTCTAGCTACTGGAGCAAAAGTTTCGTCATAATCCACCAAATACTCTTGTGTAAAACCACGTGCTACAAGCCTAGCCTTATACTTAACTGGCCTTCCAAGTTCATCATGCTTAATAGTAAATACCCATTTACAGTCAACTATATTTTTATTATCAGGCTTTTGTACAAGAGATCATGTACCATTATAAAAATGCGAATCTAACTCTTCTTGCATTGCTTCCTCCCAATGTACCCTGTCATGTCTGTTTCTGATTTCATCAAATGAGTTGGGAGTGTTATTGAACAAAGTGTGTGTGTGGTCCGACTCATTTTTCACCACAGCTCTAGTGTTCATCATATTTGTCTCATCAACGATTACATCTCTGGCTACTTGGAATTTATCAGATTCAATGTCCCATATCTTAAGACCATTCGGTTCATATCCAACGAGTATTCCCTTCCGTGATTTTTGATCAATCTTCCTTTTTCTGGTCTTATCATGGACGTATACCGTAGAACTGAAAACTTTTAAATATTTAAGATTTGGCTTTCTATTATGTCAAATTTCATATAGTGTTTTCATATGCTCTTTCAGCACAACACTGGGACTTCTATTTATTAAATATGTTGCCGTTAAAACAGCTTCACCCCAGAAAATTTTCTCCAATTTTGCACCATTAATCATTGCACGAGCCTTTTCTGTAATTGTTCTTATCATTCTTTCAGATACACCATTTAATTGTGGTGTATTTGGAACTGTCAGGTGACAAGTAATGCTTTTTTCTACACAGTATTCACGCATAGCATTGGACAAGTATTCCCTACCATTGTCTATATACAAATTTACAACTTTTAAATTAAAACGTGCTTCACTTTTAGCCACAAAATCTTTGAAAGTTGAAAAGACATCAGTAATCACATAAATCCTTATTTGGCTGCACATTCTCAAGAAGCTTTGTGTCGCCAAACATGTCTTTTCCCTTTATTTCTAAAAATTTCCCTTTACTCATGTGCCCTAGCCTCCCATGCGATAAACGATGCTCATCAACCCTACTAACTTTTGAAACATAAGCCTGCTTAGAAACTGCAATAAATTCAACAACTGGAATATTATTTTCATATTTACCATTCAAAATGTCCTGATTATCCTTACTGATTCCTAGACCTCCTGGATGAAATTCAACTGTCATTCCAGCATCTTGCATCCTCTTCACTGAGAGTAAGTTTTCCGGTACTTCTGGGCAAAACAAAACATCCTCCAAGGTGATATGGTGCATTAAGTTATTGCGGAGCTTCACTATGCCTTTTTTGTTTGCATAAATATATTCACCATATTTTGTTATTGCTATTTTAATAGGTGGTTCAAGCTTTACAAAATCTGCGTAGAGAGTTTCATCATTTGTGAGATGATCCGAAGAACCTGAGTCCAATAGAAACGGAACACTATTTTTATCTTTAAGAAGTTGATCACGTCTAATCATGAATGCAAATCCTTCGTTCGGTTGGGTTGTGGCCATTTGCGCTTGTTTATCTTTTTCTTGGTTTTTATTGTTTGCATTTTTCTTATAAGCGAAACAATTCTTTTTAATGTGTCCAGATTTGCCACAGTAATGACATTTGATTCTTTGCCCCATTGACTTATTGGATTTGTATGTTTTATTTGGTTTTTGTTTGTACTTATTTTTAAAATAATTAAATTTATTTTTATACTTGAATTGATTATTTTCGATCTTGGCCAGCAAAACTTTAGAACTAGTGTCCTTACTATCACTTTTCAATTTTATCTCATGATCCAGTAATCGATTCTTAACAAACGCTAATGTTAGATTGTCTTCCGACAATGTTTAAATAGCAGTAATTACGCCATCATAACACGATGGCAAGGACAACAAGAAGTGGGAGACCTTGTCCATTTAGTCGATCTTGGCTCCTGCGGCTAGTAATTTGGTTATCAAATCATCAAGGATATTAAAATGATTTAGAAGTGGACATGCTCCCTTTAATTTTAAACTGAGTAACTGTTTTCTAATTGATAACTGTGATGCCAAACTTTTTCTTTCATAAATGGCATCTAGATTTGCGAATATTTGTTTTGCACCACTTTCTCTGTTTGCAAAGCCGAGAAACGAATCACTTAAATATTCAATAATTATACTTTTTGCAATTCTGTCCATCTTTTTCCACTCTTCTATATTTGCACTGGGTTCGACACCATCAACCACAGCCAACACATCCATGTCATTCAAAAGAGCCCGCCCACGAAACTTCCATATTGAATATTTTTCACCATCAAATGGTTTTATATTCCTTTTGGTTTTATCCATTTTATAAAGCACAATGTAAAACGTAGACTGGGCTCATAACCTATTAGATTATACCCTTTATGTCACTAGTCCTTTTAATTAATGAAACACACCTTTTAATTGTGTTTAAATTATTATTTTATTTCAATAGACGCGCACTCCGACCTGTCACATTCAAGATTCAAAAAGCAATAATAAAATTCACATTAAAAAGGAGAGAATGTAAAAACCAAAAACGTATATAATAACAATAACAAAGAGTAGATGACTTTACTGAGAAATTCTATGTAAATGATCTTTGTGTATGTTGTAATTTCTAGAAGTTATTGCATCATATAATGAATACACAGAAAGAAATTTTCTGTAACTCCAACAATTATTATTCATACCTTTCTATACATATCTCATAATATTGTTAAAGTACTTTTTTCATACAATATTTTTTTAAAGAAAAAATTTAATTTTCTGAAATTAATTTGTGTTGAAGTTCTTTATATTAATTAAATGCTTACGTGTATGAAATTTTTCAGAACAGCAATTATAGCTTCTCAAGTTTCAAAAATTATGCTGCTTATAGACGGCTGGGATATATAAGTTTTAAATTTTAAAGAAGCAAAAGTTTCACCGGTTGCCAAAAATCGTAAAGTGGAAGATAATCGTTCATGCGGTGAAATAGATTCTCTCATTTGTGTGTCCTGCTTTACAATTAAAGGAGCCACTTTCTGCAGCAATTCCCAATAAATATTTTTATCCATTCTCAAGAAATTTCTGTAGTCTTCAGGTACGGTTGCTTCTAATTCCATTAATAAATTGGTATGGGAAAATGTTTTCCTTTTTCCCAACCACTCCTTTACCCATATTTTCCTTTTTCTTTTATTTACGTTTTCCTCCTCTTGTAATAGTATTTCATTAATAACCATAGCTGCTACAACCTTCCGCTTCATTGCCATGCTTTCACTTCAAACATTTTTGTAAAATGAAGTACGCCATCAGCGTTGGATAGTGTAATAGCAAAACGTAAACTTCGCCGACGGGCATGTCGGCCGACATGTTTGTCAGTGTAATATCCCTATAACAGAACAAAACTAATACATACGCACTTATGGAAACAACGAAACGCAGGTTCTGTGTTTTCTATTTTACAGAGCGTTTTTCAATCTTCAGTTGTCGTTCGATGCGTCAACACGAATATGAAAACAAAAGGGGTTGATCGCTGCAACAAATAGTAGAACTAATAAAAGAAACTCATAAAAGTTTTTCCAGTAATATTTAGTAACCAGTAAAAATTTTTAGTTACAGAAAATTTCAGCAATATTTTACTGAAACTACTTAAATAAAATTTGATGGTAGAATGAATAAGCAAAAACTTCTATTCTATTTTAAAAGTATTTTTAATTATGTGTGAGAAAATAATCTTATATGAATGTACCTTTAAGAATTCACTTTTCATGTTTCTGCAAATTGCACTACCTACATACTTTTTTTTTGTTTGCTAATTTGTCTTAAAAAATAATTATATATAAACTATAAAAACATTAGTTAATAATATAAATAATTTTTTACATATGTAAATATGCATTTTTAATATGGTCCTAGTTGATTTCTACAACATTTGATTTAGGGTTTATGTATTTACATGAAAATATATTTATAATGAAACTAAAAATTTCTCCTAAGATTATTGCCCATTTCTCATCACTTATCCGCAAATTATCTTTCAAAACCCTATGAGTACAGCGAACGAAAAATAACACCAAATGAAGAAAGAAATACTAACACACTCAAAGCTGTATATACGTGTACTATTTTACGCCAGATGAATTCATCCCTTGTGTTTTGAAAAGAACAAAAATTGTGCGAACTAAAAATTAGCCTCGTCTATACAGGCACTATCACAATATGACCAAATAGCACGAAGTGTGAATCCCCCATATCTATATATATAAAAATAAGTTGCATTGTGTTAGTAACTGATGTTCTCCGGAATGCATAAACCTGCAAAGTTTGTTTCTGTATGTGTATTGGTTTATGAGTTATAGCCATTTTAGTGAACACTGCAATAATTTCGAAATATTTGAGTCAATATTTTGAAAAACTGAAATACAATTCGTTTTTAAGTTCATTACAATTAAATTTTGGTCAAACTTTAAATTTAATTTATATACTTAGCTTTTCTAAATCACAACTTCGGGGATCTATGAAATAAATTACATATAAATACAACAGTACGCGCAGGATGCAATGACTTATGTGCGTCATTACGGTCGACCAGATTTATTTATAACATTTACGTGTGATCCGCAATGGAGTGACATTAAACACAATTTATTCGCTGGCCCGAATAAATTCCCGTGTTTTTAAGCAGAAATTGAAAGCACTTATGGGGTTTAGCGTGAAATGTCAAGTGTTTGGTAAAGTGAAGTTCTGTATGTATTCTGTGGAGTGGCAAAAGCGTGGTTTGCCACACGCTTACATTTCAATATGGTTGGTGCATAAAATCACATCGCATGAAGTTGACAATGTTACATGTTCTGAAATTCCAGATCAAATAAGTGGTCCTGAATTATGTGATGTTGTTGTGCAAAATATGATACACGGTCCATGCACAGCCCACGTCACATGCTTGAGTACGCGAATAAGAAATCAGTTGGAACTTTAGAAAAAACAATGAAAGATCTCCGAGATAACTCTGAGTTGTTTGGTGGTGCGTTGATTTTATTGTCAAACGATTTTAGGCAAACATTACCCGTCCTTCCTAGACGCTTGCTTGCTTGCTTAAAGTCTTCATATTTGTGGAGATTTGTTAAAATATTGAAACTCACTATCAACGTTCGTGTTCAGTGCTGATAAGTTCTCTAAGCAATTGCCGAAAATTGGGAACGGTGCAATGCCTATTGATGACACTGGATTGATAACATTGCCAAATGATTTTTGCCGTTTCGTACAGTCGAAAGAGGAATTTATTGAATTTGTTTTCACTTACTTAACACAACAATATAAATGCCATGCATGGTTGAGTACCAGAGTTATTTTAGCGGCAAAGAACAAAGATGTAACTGAATTAAACATGGCTATACAATCAAAGATTCCTGGCGAAGTGGTGTTGTACAAGTCTGTCGATACTGTTACCAATGAAGAATTATCCAACAGAATTTTAGAATTCCAATAGAAAGTTGGAGCCACTATTATTATGCTTCGTAGTATCAATCAACCCCGTTTGTGTAATGGGACAAGGTTGATGGCTTATGTAATTGAAGCTACTATTTTCACTGGAATATTAAAAGGCGATGATGTATTCATTGCACGTATCCCAATGATTCCGTCTGATATACCATTTGAATTTAAACGACTTCAGTTTCCTGTTCGCCTTGCGTTTGCGATTACCATTAATAAGGCGTAAGGCCAATCTTTAGAAATTTGTGAACTGAATTTAGTGTATCCAGTTTTCTCACATGGACAGTTCTATGTAGCCTGTTCGCGCGTTGGTAAACTATCGGTTTTGTATATTTACACCGAAAATGGAAAAACAACAAATGTTGTTTACCACAGAGAATTTCAATAAAAGCAGTTTATCACTGATTTAAATGAATTCGAATTAATTTTTTTATTTTCTTTTTTGCACTACGAAGTGTGCAGGGGGTCCGCTAGTATATATATAAAATAAAATTAAATAAAGTGGCAAATGTTCAATCCCGCGGATAATATATATTATTGAATATATGTATAAGAAATATATTGTATACATATATATATAAGAAAAATTGCAATAATGTTTAGTGAAGGGAATATTGATACTTATGACATCCTTTCTGATTATGATATCCACTGATAATCATTTGGGATACGGAGAAAAGGCTACGGTAAGAGGTAAATCTCTTTTTTGTATTATGTCCATGTTCTTTTGAAAAATTCTTAGCGGTGATACGTTATTCTTATATTCCAGCTGATGACAGTTTCCTCGCTTTCTACGGACGGGAGCTGTTGGGCGGTGATTTATTTAACAATGATGTGCCAAGCCAAAATGCATTGCACAAGTAAGTTTAGTTTTGAAGAAAAGGACAAGGTTTAAAGCAAAATTTATTTCCATATTTAGATGTATGAAACTAACGAAACGGTTAGTTAACAGGATCTCAACCTGAATATATCGTTTTTGGTGGATAAAGTTCTTGAGATTTGTTGTCTACCACGGCCTTATTTAATTATTTTGGTCGACGGACTGCCATCAGTAAGTTTTGTGTATGTTAAAATATAAAAAAGCGTACTTGTATGTACTTATGTAGAAATAATAAATTTGTTATAAATTAATTGAAATGATATTAAATACGTTTTATTTCATCGGATTTGGCTAGGTCAGGATTGTTAGCAAACGCATCATCGGTGACACCATACCCGTCAAGGGTGACCGGTCACCAGTGACACCACACCCGTCAAGGGTGACCAGTCACCAGTGACACCACACCCTTCAAGGGTGACCGGCCAGGAGTGAAACCATACCAGTCATTAGTGAAAAATTTGTATAGAACAGTAACATTAGAGTAAGTAGTTTGAATATATGTTCTACAGGCGATAATATACACAAGTTAGAGAGAGATACAAGATCACACGTATACAAACGTTTCAGCAAAGATTATTTATATAAGATAGTGCTTGACAAGAAGGAAAAAATTTATATGCGGGTCCCAATACTAAGACCCGCATCGAACATATTCGTCAAATATATGTTGTCAAACATATTTCATCTTGTCTTTTGTAGTTATTTGTTCGAATAACAAAAAAAATTGGTTGGTTTGCCTAGAGCATTCAACAATGCAACTTGTGAGGTGGAATGTGTTATTATAGGTTGCAGAAAATTGTTATTGTTCATGTATTTTTATGTTGCATTGAATAGGTCCATGTCCGAAGCGAAAAACAGTACTGCGTAAATTAATGTAGGGTAAATAATACTTTTGATAGATACATTTTCGTTTATCCAACAACAGAAAATGTATCAGCACCGATGCGATGATGCCATATATTATTATGATATACATATCATATAAAAATTTGTTGCATACATATTTTATATATACATATGTATATATATATATATATATATATATATATATATATATATACATATGTAGATATATATATATATATATATATATATAATTTATATAATATATATATATATACATATATATATATATATATATATATATATATATATAAATTATATAATATATATATATATATATATATATATATATATATAAATATATATATATATATATATATATATATATATATATATAATTTATATAATATATATATATATATATATATATATATATATATATAAATATATATATATATATATATATATATATATATATGTCTTATAATTGGAATAATTAATGACAATTGTATTATTAAAATTTATTTAAAGAATGGAAGAATTGATCAAAGTTTACAAAGGGAATGAAAAAATATTTAAGCATGTATATACATATTTTCATACCCTTCACAAAAATGTGAAAGGGTATATTTAGGTTTGTCATTCCGTGTGTAATTTGTTCGATATCAATATGCGACCCCATAAATTATATATATTTCGGATCCTTATGAATAGCGATGACGATTGAGCGATGTCCGTCTGTCTGTACGTGAAATCGGTTTTCCCAAGCCCCCAGAAGAGCTAGAGACTTCGTTCTTGGACTGATCGATTGGAAGTGAGCTAACTTAGAGTGGTATTGAAATTTAGAAAAATCGGAAGGACGGTTCCAGAGCTGGGAAGCTCACATCTATTTCTCGACGCAAAATTAACACCAAAAACCGAATATTTTCTTGCGTATTTGAAAATTGAACCTATTTCATGCCTTGGAACTCCTCAATTTTCCATTTAAAACTAAAAAAAAAAATTTCCAGGGATGTGAAATTAAAATTTTTTTTTTGGTACATTCGGTATTTTGTGGTACAAAATGGTATAAACCATCATGAAGACTTCCATTGGTAACAAATAATTTTAAAAAAATTAAATTTTCGATTCCAGGGATCGGAAATTGAATATTTTTTTGACACATTCGGTATTTTGTGGTACATATAATAATTAAAATGTTTAAGAATTATAAGTTTTTCTTAAATAAAACCGTTTTATACATCAGGAAGATTTGCATAGATGGAAAAAAAATTTAAAAAATTACAAATTCCTATACCGGGTTAGGAAATTTTAATATATTTTGTACATTAAAATAACTAAAAGTTAACTAACGTCCTTTTATCCAGGTTAAAATTATTTTTTGTTCTGGTAAAACAGAATTGGTATCAAAAATTAAAAATAAACAAATATCGATTCCAGGACTCGAAAACTGATATATATTGTAGCACATGAATGTAACAGAAATGGTTACAAATTTGTAGTTTTTCTTAAATAAAACCAGTTTATACATCGTGAAGACTTGCAATTGGTACAAAATAATTTTAAAAAGTTTTAATTTTCTCCTCCAGAGATCGGACATTAAAATATTTTTTGGGCACATTCGGTATTTTGTGGTACATATAATGACTAAAATATATAAATATGTTAAGTTTTCTTACATAAAACCGTTTATGGTAACATGAAGATTTGCATGCACGAAAATATATTTTTAAATTTAAAGTTCCCATCCAGGGTTAGGAAATTTGAATTTTTTAATACAATAACATAACCAAAAATCAATTAACTTCGTTTTTTCTTGGTTAAAAAACATTTTTATTCTGGCAAAATAAATTTGGTGTCAAAAATTTTTAAAAATCAAAATTTCGTTTTCAGTGTTGGATAATGCAATGTTTTGTAGTACATGAAAGTGACAAAAATTGTTACAAATTTTAGTTCTTCTTATATAAAACCGCTTTATGCATCATAAAGATTTGCATTGGTAAGACATTATCTTAAAAAATTTAGTTTTCGTCTCCAGGGGTGGGAATTTTTTTTTTTTTTTTTGCCACATTCGATATTCTGTGGTACATATAGTAACTAAAATGTTTAAAAATTTTAAGGTTTTCTTAAATAAAACCATTTTTGGTATCATGAAAATTTGCATCGATTAAAAATAAATTTAAAAATTTAAAGTTCCCATCCAGGGTTCCGAAATTTAAAATTTTTTTATACAATACATAACCAGAAATCAATTGATGTCGTTTTTTCAAGTTAAAATTATTTTTTACTTCGGCAAAGCAAAATTGGTATTAAAAATTGAAAAAAAATAAAAATTTTGATTCCAGGGTTGGATACTGCAATATTTTGTATAACATGAACGTTACCAAAATGGTTAAATATTTGTACTTTTGCTTAAATAAAACCGCTTTACACATTATGCAAAAAAAATTTTTAAAAATTAAAATTTCTTTTCCAAGGGTGGGAAATTTGGAATATTTTTTTTTTAAGTAACCAAAAAACTCAACTGAAGTTGTTTTTATTTTTTGCTAACTGAAACTATTTTATAAGTTAGAAAGCAGACGTACGTTAGTGAAGGGTATATAAGATTCGGCACAGCCGAATATAGCACTTTCACTTGTTGAAGTTTAAATATTCAGATTTCTATGATTAAAAATATACATTTCAATACCCCTTTTGAATCATATAAACCCAAACAACAACAAAAGCTCAAAAATGTTTTTGCATCCAGAGATTTTGTACACATATCTGCTAACTGATCTGTTGTTCCAATCGATTCGATTTTTACTATGCCTTTCTTAACATTGTCTCTTATAAAATGATGCTTTATATCTATGTGCTTGGATCTCTTAGACTCCACGTTATTTGCCATACATACACAACCTCGATTGTCCTCATATATAATGACAGATTCATTTTTCATTATGCTTAGATCTTGAAGTAAACCCCTCAGCCATATTGCCTCAGACACTGCAGAACTTAAGGCCAAATATTCTGCTTCGCTTGATGAAGTTGCAACAGTTTTCTGTTTCTTACTGGACCACGTCACTGTACATCCATAGATTTTAAATATATATCCACTGACAGATTTTCGATCTGTTATGTCACTTGCCCAGTCAGCATCAGCGTATCCGATCAGGATATTATCATTATTTGCATCGTATATGGGCATTTCCTCGAAATGTTCTACCGGGATCGAAAAATAAAATGTTGAAAATCACCGTTTTTTTTTCTTTATAATTATGAAAAATAAGTCTATATTTTCATAATATGTTGGTTTTATATCATATTCCAGCTGTTTTACTTGAGAAAATTGGACTGGAAAGTGGAACATGTTAGTATTTTCTTTTTAGCTATTTTTAAAGACTTTTTATATTTAATTATTTTAGATATAAAAAATATATTATCTTTGCGCTCCTTCTTCAAAATTTCTCTATTGCAATCAGTTAAGAAGAGGAGAGTGTAAAAAGTACAAAAAAAGTTCGATTAACGGTTAACTTTTACGTTTTTTCTAGTCTATGTTTAAATCGTACGTTCGCGACCGAAAACATCATTTTATTTTAATATCTTTGCATTAAACGTCAACTTATTTGTAAACAAAAAGAAAAAACTTCTGACTTACTGTAAAATAGGTGTTTTTTACTTGCGAAAATTCGTACGTTCGCGACCGTAAGTAAAAATTTTTTTTTTATTATGAACTTTTTTGCTTAAAACGCAACTTTAATTGCGTGGATGGGCAACACATGTGATAAATAGCAAAATGCTGCTGACGGGATGCAAAAACGACGCTTCCCATTAACAAAATCACCAAAACCTTCGAAAGTTTTTTGCAATTGGCTTGTTGCAATATAAAGAATGAAAGCTGTATGACCAACAATTGCGAAAACTGCACAAAAGATGTGGATTCTATTGTTCCAGTAAAGTATTTAACAGGAATGGATGAAGTTGTAAAATGGCAACACTGGCGGAAAGTAAATGAAAGAATAACTTTGACCTACTCTGTTGCTCCACTTTCAGACTTACTTCATGAGTTAGAAGTTCAGCTCCCTCTTTTCAAAAGACATTTCTTTGTAAAGCGAGACCAACAAAATTGTTTTGAAGACAAAAGAAAAATATCAAGCCCGGAGAACTTGTATTACAAGTTGATTTCGCGGAAAATTATAGGCTGGTCTGCCAAAATGAAGTTCAAAGCGCACACTTAGCTACAAACAAGTTTCGATTTTTACTTGCGTCGCATGGATGCTTGACAAAACTATGTCATTTGCCGTAATAAGCGATAGTTTAAGGCACAGCAAAATCGACGTGTACGTCTTCATAACGAAGATTTTTGAAGAAATTAAAAAACAACATGGTAAGTTTCAAAATATATTGATTTTTTCGGACGGAAGTAGCTGTCAATTCAAAAATAAATTTATCTTTTGGAGGTTACCCGACTTAATGGCTAAATTCGTTTGTAGAACAATTGAGTGGAATTTCTTTGCAACATCACATGGGAAAGGTGCAGTCGATGGCATTGGAGCGATTGTAAAGCGAAAGGTTTTCCAAGTTACAAATACAAAAAACATTGTTTTAAATTATGCGTTATCATTTTACAACTGTGCGCATCACCATACTACCGGAATTAAAATAATATACATTGGAGCTGATACAATTGATAAGATATCCCCCGCCAAACTTGAAAATTTTAATAATATGACGAATATTCCAGGTATATGGAAAAAACGTACGTTCGCGACCAGTACTTCCGCCAATTAAACAAAAACCAATAGAAATATTTTATTGTATAAATACTGGATAGAGACCTACATTTATACACTTTTGAAAAAAATTAATCATCTCTGAATATTCCGTTCAATTTCGCAGATTTTTACACTTTACTACTGTCAGCCAAAGTTGACTTCTATATTGCGTACGTTCGTTACCACATGTTTATTACTATTATTATGAATATTTAAGCTGGATGAATTCTACCTTTCGCACTAAACATAGAGCTACCAAAACTCTATCGAATGGCAAAAAAAAATCTGAGGAAAGTTTTGTTTTATGTAGTCCTTGCACATCAAAAGCGTACGAACGTACGTTCGAGACCTCAGGAAATGCCCATATCAGTTTCTTATTTATTGAGCCTTTTAAATACCATAAAACTCTCTTAAGTGACTGCCAATGCTCTTCTGAGGGATTTTGTTGAAATCTCCCAAGATAACTTACATGGTAACATATGTCAGGCCTCACCGAAAGCATTATGAACACTAGACTTCCTAAAAGTTCTCTATAGGGTTTATCAATTGTCTTGTCTGTATTTGCCAAAAGTTGCAATCCTTTTTCCATAGGCGTCTTGACAGGATTACACTCTGACATCGAAAACTTTTCTAAAACTTCTGTATATTTGCTTCTTGCGACATTTTAATGCTACTGTTCTTGACTTTTCTCTTCATACCCAAGAATCGTTTTAAATTTCCACAATCAGAAAGTTGAAGATTTTTTGAAAGTTGCTTCTTCAAATCTTCAATCAATTTCAAGCTCGAACCAGCAATAAGTAAATCGTCCATATACATAATCCCATACAACATGCTGCTCTCAGTTGTATTACATTTGATATAGAGGCAGTAATCATGCTTGGAACGAATAAAACCTATTTGTATAAGGAATTCATTTAATTTGTCATTCCAACACTTAGGCGCTTTTTTGAGTCCATAGAGTGATTTGAGTAAACTACAACACAAGCCCTTTTCTGCAGACACCCCATCTGGTATTGCCATATATACTTTCTCGTTCAAGTCTCCATATAAAAATGCTGTCTTTATATCCAATTGATGAAGTAATAAATTTTTCTTAACTGCAATCGCAAGTACAACACGTATAGTTGTAAGTTTCGCCACAGGTGCATACGTCTCGTTGTAATCTATACCATATTTTTGTAAAAACATTTAACCACTATCCCGGCTTTGTATCGTAAAGGATTTCCATCTTCATCGCTTTTTATTTTAAATACCCATCTTGACTTCAGTAGCTTAGCATCTTTTGGAGGTTTCGTCAATACCCAGACTTTATTTGCATAAATGGAATTCAACTCTTCATCAACAGCTTTTAACCATTTGTCAACATCGGCTCTACCAGAAATTTCAGAGTAGTATTCAGGTTCCCAGAATAATTCAACGATTCTCTTCTAGGCTGCATTGGTTCATTATTACTTTCTAGTATTAAGGAATTTTCATTATCTTCAGATTCATCATCAGTTATAACGGCTTCTTGAGTTTCATCTTGATTAATAGGTACAGTATCATCATCAGCAACGCTCACATCATCCACAGCAGTAACGGGCATATTACCAGCTGCAATGGCTTCGTCTTCCTCTTCTTGCTCGTTACTCCTTAGTAATATTTTTAAAGTCTGCTCATTTTTAACGATTTCTTTGTATGGGTAGGAGGTTTCATCGAACTTTACGTCTCTTTTTATACCCTTCACAAAAATGTGAAAGGGTATATTTAGGTTTGTCATTCCGTGTGTAATTTGTTCGATATCAATATGCGACCTCATAAAGTATATATATTTCGGATCCTTATGAATAGCGATGACGATTGAGCGATGTCCGTCTGTCCGTCTGTCTGTACGTGAAATCGGTTTTCCCAAGCCCCCTGAAGAGCTAGAGACATCGTTCTTGGACTGATAGATTGGAAGTGAGCTAACTTAGAGTGGTATTGAAATTCAGAAAAATCGGAAGGACGGTTCCAGAGCTGGGAAGCTTACACCTATTTCTCGACGCAAAATTAACACCAAAAACCAATTATTTTCTTGCGTATTTGAAAATTGAACCTATTTCATGCCTTGGGACTCCTCAATTTTCCATTTAAAACTAAAAAAAAAAAAAAAAATTTTCCAAGGATGGGAAATTAATTTTTTTTTGTTTGAAGATTTGCATCGATGAAAAAAAAATTTAAAATTTATAGTTCCCATCCAGGGTTAGGAAATTCAAATTTTTTTTAATGCAATAAACTAACCAAAAATAAACTGACGTCGTTTTTCCTGGTTAAAATTACTTTTTATTTCGGCAAAACAAAATTGGTATCAAAAATTAAAAAAAAAAATCAAAATTTCGATTCCAGGGTTCGGCACTGCAATATTTTGTAGTACATGAAAGTAACGAAAGTGGTAACAAATTTGTAATTTTTCTTAAATAAAACCGCTTTATACATCATGAAGACTTCCATTGGTAACAAATAATTTTAAAAAAATTTAATTTTCGATTCCAGGGATCGGAAATTGAATATTTTTTTGACACATTCGGTATTTTGTGGTACATATAATAATTAAAATGTTTAAGAATTTTAAGTTTTTCTTAAATAAAACCGTTTTATACATCAGGAAGATTTGCATAGATGGAAAAAAAATTTAAAAAATTACAAATTCCTATACAGGGTTAGGAAATTTTAATATATTTTGTACATTAAAATAACTAAAAGTTAACTAACGTCGTTTTCTCCAGGTTAAAATTATTTTTTGTTCTGGTAAAAAAGAATTGGTATCAAAAATTAAAAATAAACAAATTTCGATTCCAGGACTCGAAAACTGATATATATTGTAGCACATGAATGTAACAGAAATGGTTACAAATTTGTAGTTTTTCTTAAATAAAACCAGTTTATACATCGTGAAGACTTGCAATTGGTACAAAATAATTTTAAAAAGTTTTAATTTTCTCCTCCAGAGATCGGACATTAAAATATTTTTTGGGCACATTCGGTATTTTGTGGTACATATAATGACTAAAATATATAAATATGTTAAGTTTTCTTACATAAAACCGTTTATGGTAACATGAAGATTTGCATGCACGAAAATATATTTTTAAATTTAAAGTTCCCATCCAGGGTTAGGAAATTTGAATTTTTTAATACAATAACATAACCAAAAATCAATTAACTTCGTTTTTTCTTGGTTAAAAAACATTTTTATTCTGGCAAAATAAATTTGGTGTCAAAAATTTTTAAAAATCAAAATTTCGTTTTCAGTGTTGGATAATGCAATGTTTTGTAGTACATGAAAGTGACAAAAATTGTTACAAATTTTAGTTCTTCTTATATAAAACCGCTTTATGCATCATAAAGATTTGCATTGGTAAGACATTATCTTAAAAAATTTAGTTTTCGTCTCCAGGGGTGGGAATTTTTTTTTTTTTTTTTGCCACATTCGATATTCTGTGGTACATATAGTAACTAAAATGTTTAAAAATTTTAAGGTTTTCTTAAATAAAACCATTTTTGGTATCATGAAAATTTGCATCGATTAAAAATAAATTTAAAAATTTAAAGTTCCCATCCAGGGTTCCGAAATTTAAAATTTTTTTATACAATACATAACCAAAAATCAATTAATGTCGTTTTCGGTACTGCAATATTTTGTAGTACATGAAAGTAACGAAAGTGGTAACAAATTTGTAATTTTTCTAAATAAAACCGCTTTATATATCATGAAGACTTCCATTGTTAGCAAATAATTTAAAAAAATTAAATTTTCGATTCAAGGGATGGGAAATTAAAATTTTTTTTTTGGTACATTCGGTATTTTGTGGTACAAAATGGTATAAAGCATCATGAAGACTTCCATTGGTAACAAATAATTAAAAAAAAATTAAATTTTCGATTCTAGGGATCGGAAATTTAATATTTTTTTGACACATTCGGTATTTTGTGGTACATATAATAATTAAAATGTTTAAGAATTATAAGTTTTTCTTAAATAAAACCGTTTTATACATCAGGAAGATTTGCATAGATGGAAAAAAAATTTAAAAAATTACAAATTCCTATACCGGGTTAGGAAATTTTAATATATTTTGTACATTAAAATAACTAAAAGTTAACTAACGTCCTTTTATCCAGGTTAAAATTATTTTTTGTTCTGGTAAAACAGAATTGGTATCAAAAATTAAAAATAAACAAATTTCGATTCCAGGACTCGAAAACTGATATATATTGTAGCACATGAATGTAACAGAAATGGTTACAAATTTGTAGTTTTTCTTAAATAAAACCAGTTTGTACATCGTGAAGACTTGCAATGGTAAAAAATAATTTTAAAAAGTTTTAATTTTCTCCTCCAGAGATCGGAAATTGAAATATTTTTTGGGCACATTCGGTATTTTGTGGTACATATAATAAATAAAATATATAAATATGTTAAGTTTTTCTTACATAAAATCGTTTTTGGTAACATGAAGATTTGCATGGATGAAAAAATATTTTTAAATTTAAAGTTCCCATCCAGGGTTAGGAAATTTGAATTTTTTAATACAATAACATAACCAAAAATCAATTAACGTCGTTTTTTCTTGGTTAAAATAATTTTTTATTCTGGCAAAACAAATTTGGTATCAAATATT
Organism: Linnaemya vulpina; assembly: GCA_963675445.1. Classification (NCBI taxonomy): domain Eukaryota; kingdom Metazoa; phylum Arthropoda; class Insecta; order Diptera; family Tachinidae; genus Linnaemya; species Linnaemya vulpina. The sequence continues at coordinate 53,796,030 of OY776277.1, forward strand.
TTAAAAAATCAAAGTTTCGTTTTCAGTGTTGGATAATGCAATGTTTTGTAGTACATGAAAGTGACAAAAATTTTTACAAATTTTAGTTCTTCTTATATAAACTCGCTTTATACATCATAAAGACTTGCATTGGTAAAACATTATATTAAAAAATTTAGTTTTCATCTCCAGGGGTGGGATTTTTTTGGCACATTCGGTAATTTGTGGTACATATAGTAACTAAAATGTTTAAAAATTTTAAGGTTTTCTTAAATAAAACCATTTTCGGTATCATGAAGACTTGCATCGATTAAAAATAAATTTAAAAATTTAAAGTTCCCATCCAGGGTTGCGAAATTTAAAATTTTTTTGTACAATACATAACCAAAAATCGATTAATGTCGTTATTTTCAAGTTAAAATTATTTTTTACTTCGGCGAAGCAAAATTGGTATTAAAAATTAAAAAAAAATATAAAAATTTTGATTCCAGGGTTGTATACTGCAATATTTTGTATAACATGAACGTTACCAAAATGGTTAAAATTTGTACTTTTGCTTAAATAAAACCGCTTTACACATTATGCTAAACAAATTTTTAAAAATTAAAATTTCTTTTCCAAGGGTGGGAAATTTGGAATATTTTTTTTAAGTAGCCAAAAAACGCAACTGAAGTTGTTTTTATTTTTTGCTAACTGAAACTATTTTATAAGTTAGAAAGCAGACGTACGTTAGTGAAGGGTATATAAGATTCGGCCCAGCCGAATATAGCACTTTCACTTGTTTTCCTTCATATCCCAGAGCTTATATCCGTTTGGCACAAAACTTCTTTCTAGTTTGTTTCGGTATCCAAGAACAGGCTTTACATCCGAATACTTTTAACATCCTCACATTAGGTTTAAAACCATACCACATTTCTGCAGCCGTAACATTCCCATCCATAGCTTTGGTAGGACTTCGGTTAATCAGATATACCCCAGTCAGAGCTGCTTCGATCCACATATTTTTCGGCATATTTGATTCCAACAGCATAGTACGCACTTTTTCAATCAAGGTTCTGTTATAACGTTCAGAGACTCCATTTTGTTGTGGAGATTATGCAATTGTCTCTTCCAACTGAATGCCTTTAGATTTATACCATTTACGTTGTTCATTTGAATTGTATTCACACCCTTGGACCACCGTCAACTTTGAAATTCGGAATCCAAACTGTGCTGTAACCATCGCTTCATACTCCATTTGCTTCTCAAACACACTTGACTTCTTTTGGATACCATATATCATACCAAAATGAGTGAAGTCGTCAATAAACGATACGAAGTATTTTGATCCATCCCAGGCTATAGGGTCAATAGGGCCGCATAGATCTGAATGTATTCGCTCAAGTGGACGAGACGCACGATAACGTGTACCATTAAATGGATCTCTACATTGCTTACCTTTAACACATATTTCGCAAAAATTTAATTTTTTAGGTTTCACATTCATGCCTTCCACCATATTCTTGCATACTAACTCGTTCATTGAGGACTGCCCAATATGACCAAATCGTTTATGCCATAGCTCAACTTCATCACGTTTAGAAAGATTAGCACCATGTTGTTCCAACTGAAATTTTATTTCATAAAGGCTTCCACTTAAATATCCCGTAGCAATCAAGGCATTATCTTTACATATCAAAGCTTTTTCTTGAATGAATTTCACGTCGATTCCAACAGCCGTCATCTTTTTAACAGATAGCAAATTATCTCTTAGTTCAGGAACAAACAACACATCTTTCAAAATAACAATTACATTTTTATTAGATACTGCATTTATTGTTCCCATATGTTTAGCCACTAAATACTGATTGTCTTTAGCCACATTTATTTTAATCGGATTCAAAATTTCATTTAATTCGGTAAAATAACAGCTTTCGCTTACCAGGTGATCATTTGATCCGGAATCCAGTTTAAAAATTATATTTGATTTACCGTTTGATTCAGCTTCACTGGAATTTACCATAAAACAAACACTTTTGGAATTAGATTTTCGTTCAACAGCACTACAAGCTTCTTTACTACGGCATTCATTTGCTTTGTGTCCCCTCTTGTTGCATCTGAAACATTTTCCAAAAACTTTCTTCTTAATTTGTCTCTTACCAGCAAAAGCAGTCTTCGTTGTTTCTATATAGCGGCTTGAAAACTTCGTTTCTTCCAACAATAACCGCTGTTTCACCAAATCATAGCTTAACTCGCTATCCAGATTTTGCAAAGCCGTCACAAGGGGATCAAATTCTTTTGGAAGTAACATAAACAATTGTGTTAGAACATCACTGGTTTCCAATACAGCACCAGCAGTGTTCAGACTTCTTATCAAATTCTCAAATTTGATTAAATGCTCAGATACAGCATCCCCATCATTCAATATTAATTCCATTAATTGTTTTCTTACCTGAATTTGATTTATTACAGACTTCTTTGCAAAAATATTTTCATTATAAAATGTTTTCTATTGAAAGATTTTTATTACAATTTTTTTTTATGAAGAGATGTATGTAGCTTATGAAGTTTTTTATAATCAATGAATTTTTTTCCATAGAAACATTTTTGTTCTGAAATTTTTTCTACTAACATTTTTATTATGAATGAATTTTTTACTATAAACAATTTTTCATTATAAAATATTTTTTATTGAAATATGTTAATTGAGATATTTTTTAGAAAACTATATGAAACATTTTATAATATTTTTTATGGGAAAAAATTCATTGTGTGCAGACTAAACATTGTATCAAATAAAAATGTATGTACATTTGGAATAAACAAAACAAAGAAGGACAGTTTTCTTCGGCCTCAGCAATAGTATGAAAGAACTATTATAAAGAAATAACAGCCATACTTACGTATGTATGTACATATATACAGGCATACAAAACACATAGTGTAAGAAAATATATTAAGTTACTCAAAAATTGTGGTTGCAAAAAACATGAAAAAGAGAATAAATAAGTCATTGGATTTCGAAGTACAAAATTTTTGAATTTTAGTAATTTACCTATGACGTGCAGCATCTTTATATTATAGTCTTTGCTTCCGCCTTCAGTTTTTTATCCAAATGAATGAGCTTTCAAAGTTACGGTCGCATATAAGTATAAAGATTTTTGTTCAATCTTCTTCAGGCGTTAGACATTTTCCCCGCCAAATTTGCCCTAAAGCGAATAAAGAAATCGTAAACCTTTGAAATGTCATATAGATCTTTTACTCATCTTTTCTCAGCATTTCCCGCCCGATATTAAATTGTTTTATTTTTTTTTTCATTTGCATTCATCATGTAAAGCAAAAGAAAATTACACATGCACATATATATTGTAGCTCAATCATTAAAAATGTTTTGAAATGAAAATATAATTTTTAATATATGATGAATTTTTTAAGCTAGTCCGGCCCAACGTATTTAATGTTAATAAAAACAATTTATTACATTTTTTTACCCAACGTTTCGTCGATTGTTTGTCGACTTCTTCAGGGGGTTTTCCTTGTCTATTTAATTTAAAAACATTACATAATTACAATTTTGAAGAATATTTAAATAATAAGATTATACTCACAATGTTATAGTTAGTATTTCATTAGATACATATTTATAGAATTTACTTATACTAAATTTTATCCCAGGTGTATTTTAAGCACAGTCAAATTTTTTAAATGTTGGTATTGCAGTTCGTCCTATTTAATGGCAATAATGTAACTAGCATTGATATTGTCGGTATCCTCTTTTATATTCATAGTCCTTTCTATATTTTGCTGTATACGCAAGCTTTCGATGGTATACCTTTTCCTTTCTATTTTCTCTTTGTCTAATATTTTTACTTTATCGAAATCCACAGAATGATTTTTGTCGATAACGTGGGCTGATAAAGCTGTTGATGTTTTTTGTTTGCCAATATCGTTTTTATGTTCTGACATTCTAGTGCCTAAGTTTCTTTTCGTTGTACCTATATATATAAGATCGCATTTTTCTTTGCTGTTGCCTTTACATTGTAATTGGTACACCAATTCACTTTGTTGTTCTTTTTCTGTTGGTGCTTTTATGCGAGTAAATATACTGCTGAGTGTTGTGTTTGGTTTGTATGCAAATCTTATGTTATTTTCAACAGCTGATTTCATTTCTTTATTGTCCGTCAAGCCAGGTATAAATGATACACTGTAAAAACGCTGGATGGTTTTGTCTGCTTCGTCAAGAGGTGTTGTTTTATTTAAATTACATGAGTTTCATTAGAGGTTGTTGTCAAAAACGAGCGCTTGAGACCGTTTGATTCAGATCGGTACAGCTCTACATGAAACCAACTTTTTAAACACGTGCGATGACCAACGATCCAACACGTTAGTTTCTGCTTTTTTTTTTAGAGCTGTACCGAACTGAATCAAACGCTCGTTTTTGACAAGAACCTCTAATCAAACCCATTTAAATTGCATGGGTTTGATTAGAGCTTCTTGTCAAAAACGAGCGTTTGAGAGCGTTTGGTTCAATTCGGTACAGCTCTACTTTTTTTTCTTTGATTTTTCCCTTACTGCCGGTAGCAATAATGATTTTAAAATTTTATTTCGTGATTTGTTCTACATGCGTCTTCTTATCTATTATATATATATATATATATATATATATATAACAAGTGAAAGTGCTATATTCGGCTGTGCCGAATCTTATATACCCTTCACTAACGTACGTCTGCTTTCTAACTTATAAAATAGTTTCAGTTAGCAAAAAATAAAAACAACTTCAGTTGCGTTTTTTGGTTACTTAAAAAAAATATTCCAAATTTCCCACCCTTGGAAAAGATATTTTAATTGTTAAAATTTTTTTTAGCATAATGTGTAAAGCGGTTTTATTTAAGCAAAAGTACAAATTTTTAACCATTTTGGTAACGTTCATGTTATACAAAATATTGCAGTATCCAACCCTGGAATCAAAATTTTTATTTTTTTTCATTCTTAATACCAATTTTGCTTTGCCGAAGTAAAAAATAATTTTAACTTGAAAAAAACGACATTAATTGATTTTTGGTTATGTATTGTATAAAAAAATTTTAAATTTCGGAAAAATCCCACTCCTGGAGACGAAAACTAAATTTTTTAATATAATGTTTTACCAATGCAAGTCTTTATGATGTATAAAGCGGTTTTATATAAGAAGAACTAAAATTTATAACAATTTTTGTCACTTTCATGTACTACAAAACATTGCATTATCCAACACTGAAAACGAAATTTTGATTTTAAAAATTTTTAATACCAAATTTATTTTGCCAGAATAAAAAATAATTTTAACCAAGAAAAAACGAAGTTAATTGATTTTTGGCTATGTTATTGTATTAAAAAATTCAAATTTCCTAACCCTGGATGGGAACTTTAAATTTAAAAATATATTTTCGTGCATGCAAATCTTCATGTTACCATAAACGGTTTTCTGTAAGAAAACTTAACATATTTATATATTTTAGTCATTATATGTACCACAAAATACCGAATGTGCCCAAAAAATATTTCAATGTCCGATCTCTGGAGGAGAAAATTAAAACTTAAAATTATTTTTTACCAATTGCAAGTTTTCACGATGTATAAACTGGTTTTATTTAAGAAAAACTACAAATTTGTAACCATTTCTGTTATATTCATGTGCTACAATATATATCAGTTTTCGAGTCCTGGAATCGAAATTTGTTTATTTTTAATTTTTGATACCAATTCTGTTTTACCAGAACAAAAAATAATTTTAACCTGGATAAAAGGACGTTAGTTAACTTTTAGTTATCTTAATGTACAAAATATATTAAAATTTCCTAACCCTGTATAGGAATTTGTAATTTTTAAAATTTTTTTTCCATCTATGCAAATCTTCCTGATGTATAAAACGGTTTTAAACTTAAAATTCTTAAACATTTTAATTATTATATGTACCACAAAATACCGAATGTGTCAAAAAAATATTCAATTTCCGATCCTTGGAAGCGAAAATTAAATTTTTTTAAAATTATTTGTTACCAATGTAACAAATTTGTTACCACTTTCGTTACTTTCATGTACTACAAAATATTGCAGTGCCGAACTCTGGAATCGAAATTTTGATTTTTTTTTTAATTTTTTATACCAATTTTGTTTTGCCGATATAAAAAGTAATTTTAACCGGGAAAAACGACGTCAGTTGATTTTTGGTTAGTTTATTGCATAAAAAAAAAATTTGAACTTCCTAACCCTGGATGGGAACTATAATTTTTAATTTTTTTTTTCATCGATGCAAATCTTCATTACACCAAAAACGGTTTTATTTAAGAAAAACTTAAAATTTTTAAACATTTTAGTTATGATATGTACCACAAAATACCGAATGTACCAACAAAAAAAAATTTAATTTCCCATCCCTGGAAATTTTTTTAGTCTTAAATGGACAATTGAGGATTCCCAAAGCATGTAGAAGGTTCAATTTTCAAACACGCAAGAAAATAATCGGTTTTTGGTGTTAATTTTGCGTCGAGAAATAGGTGTAAGCTTCCCAGCTCTGGAACCGTCCTTCCGATTAATTTCAATACCACTCTAAGTTAGCTCACTTCCAATCGATCAGTCCAAGAACGAAGTCTCTAGCTCTTCTGGGGGCTTGGGAAAACCAATTTCACGTACAGACAGACGGACAGACGGACATCGCTCAATCGTCATCGCTATTCATAAGGATCCGAAATATATATACTTTATGGGGTCGCATATTGATATCGAACAAATTACACACGGAATGACAAACCTAAATATACCCTTTCACATTTTTGTGAAGGGTATAAAAATAAGTTGCATTGTGTTAGTAATTGATGTTCTCCGGAATGCGTGAACCGAAAGGTGACGCCAATGCCAAGATTTTTACGTAAATACGGTTTCTGTATGTGAATTGGTTTATGAGTTATAGCCAGTTTAGTGAACACTGCAATAACTTCGAAATATTTGAGTCAATATTTTGAAAAACTGAAATACAATTCGTTTTTAAGTTCATTACAATTAAATTTTGGTCAAACCATTAATTAAATTTATATACTTAGCTAAATCACAACTTCGGGGATCTATGAAATAAATTACACATAAATACAACACTAAAAACATAAATATTTAAGCACATTATGCACAGCCCACGTCATATGAATGAGTACGCGCAGGATGCATTGACTTATGTGCGTCATTACGGTCGACCAGATTTATTTATAACATTTACGTGTAATCCGCAATAGAGTGACATTAAACATAATTTATTCGCTGGCCAAAGTCCTACCGACCCCCATGATATCACTTCCTGTGTTTTTAAGCAGAAATTTAAAGCACTTATGGGGTTTAGCATGAAATCTAAAGTGTTTGGTGAAGTTCTGGATGTATTCTGTGGAGTGACAAAAGCGTGGTTTGCCACACGCTCATATTTCAATATGGTTGGTGAATAAAATCACAATGTTATATGTTCTGAAATTCCAGATCAAATAAGTGATCCTGAATTATATGATGTAGTTGTGCAAAACATGATACACGCTCCATGCACAGCCCACGTCATATGCTTGAGTACGCGAATAAGAAATCCGTTGAAGCTTTGGAAAGAACAATGAAAGATCTCCAAGATAACTCTGAGTTGTTTGGTGGTGCGTTGATTTTATTGCCAGGCGACTTTAGGCAAACATTGCCCGTCATTTCTAGATCGGCAGCTGCCGATGAAATTAACGGTTGTTTAAAGTCTTTATATATATGGAGATTTGTTAAAATACTCACTATCAACGTTCGTGTTCAGTTGCAGAATGATCCATCTGCTGATAAATTCTCTAAGCAATTGCCGAAAATCGGGAACGGTGCAATGCCTATTGATGATACTGGATTGATGACATTGCCAAATGATTTTTGCCGTTTCGAACAGTCAAAAGAGGAATTTATTGAATGTGTTTTCACTTGCATAATACAACAATAAACATGCCATGCATGGTTGAGTACCAGAGTTATTTTAGCGGCAAAGAACAAAGATGTTACTGAATTAAACATGGCTATACAATCAAAGATTCCTGGCAAAGTGGTGTTGTACAGGTCTGTCGATACTGTTACCAATGAAGAAGATGTTTTGAGTTATCCAACAGAATTTTAGAATTCCAATAGAAAGTTAGAGCCACTATTATTATGCTTCGTAATATCAATCAACCCCGTTTGTGTAATGGTACAAGACTAGCTATTAAAAGGTTGATGGCTTATGTAATTGAAGCTACTATTTTAACTGGAATATTAAGAGGCGAAGATGTATTCATTCCACGTATCCCAATGATTCCGTCTGATACACCATTTGAATTTAAACGACTTCAGTTTCCTGTTCGCCTTGCGTTTGCGATTACCATTAATAAGGCGTAAGGCTAATCTTTAGAAATTTGTGGACTGAATTTAGTGTATCCAGTTTTCTCCCATGGACATTTCTATGTAGCATGTTCGAGCGTTGGCAAACTATCGATTTTGTATATTTACACCGAATATGGAAAAACAACGAATGTTGTTTACCACAGAGCATTACAATAAAAGCAGTTTATCACTGATTTAAATGAATTCGAATTAATTTTTTTATTTTCTTTTTTGCACTACGAAGTGTCCAGGGGGTTCGCTGGTAGTGTATATTCTTTGGTTTCAGTCAGTTTTTTCATTATGGCCTTAATAAAATGATAGAAACTTTGTTGTACGTGCGACCGAAACTTTGTCAGCAGTGCCAATCATATGACCGGCACTGTTCTTGTAGGATATTAAATTGTGGCTGGCGGTCAATACTGTAAACAAATCAACATAAAAATGAGCCAAGATTTGGAAAAAATTTAAATTCTATCAAATTATTTAGATTTTAATTCTTATTAATATTTGTGCTCAAAAAAGTAATTGTTAATAGAAAATGTAAATCGTTGCGCTGATCCCAATCGGGATATTTTAAATGGGACTATGGAAGGCTGAACAAGTGCTTGGTACATGCTAATAGGCGGCTAAAGCGCTAAGAAATTTTTTGGTTATAACACAAGTCATGGAAAACCGGATGGATGATTATTATACTGTTGTTATAACTATTATAAAGATCTAAAAGCAATTAGTGAACTGCATATCAGCAAGAGTGTATGAAATGTACATAAGTATTTTTCTGTGTTATACAAAATGTGAAACTTATAAATGTAATCAGATTAATAGTTCATTAAACCTCATTTAAAAATATCAATCAAAATGTGTATATCTCTTTTAGGGTCACAGCGTCTACAAAGAATTGGCTGATGAAAAAAGTTACAGGAAAAAATCTAAAAGTAGCTGGAAAACATATAGAGTAGAAAATTGCTAAAGTGAATGCAATTGCGATGATGTTTTCAATTAAACCTTTTTCTTGTTGGGATTAAAAATATATACACAGAAAAAAATTATTTATTATAAAACATGCTGTTATGTTTCTAAATTGCCCAATAACCAACTCTGTTGTATCGTAGTATTTGAAAAAATAGTTTCAAACTAAATATTTCTACACAAAAATATGTTATCAATTAAAAAGGTTAAATGAAATACCTAAGACTAAGAAAATCGTTGCAATCATCACTACATCACTTTTTGAATAAGATGATTGTTGTACATATGTATATTTTCTCAATCATTTATTCTTAATAAAAATTCGACTTTTTTAAAATCTAAAAAAAATTTTAATTTATTTATTTAACAAATCATGTTAATATTATGTAGGTTTCCACACTATCATAGAGGTACTACACTTAGTGCGTTGTAAATATTTTTAATGGCTGGCATCCCCAATAGGCCTAAACCATTTTTAAATTAAGAATTTTATTCAAATTAATTGAATAAAAATTCATTGTAAATAAGAAAACGACGAATAAATTTATAGCTATGTATATAATAATGCTACAATAAAAGCATATCTATTAGAATAATAACAATAAAACAACAAAAGGAAATTAAAAATGGGAACAATTCACATGCCTTATGGTATATATTGCATAAAGTCGTAGTTGAAAAGTTAATTTCTTAAAATAATTATAATCTTTTTTTTTGGAAATGTGTTTTTTTTATTGTCTTTTCAATACAACTTAAATAATAATAATTAATTGTATTATCTTAAAAACTACATGTTGTAGTGCAAGAACACTAATTTTGAAACTTTATTAGGTTTCAAAAGAGTACGGCGCTAATTGATTATTTGTCCTGCTGCGGAAAATATTCGTTCGCATGGAAGGGAAGTGGCTACTATGCAAAGGCGCTTTAAAACATACGTATATATCCTTGGATATACTTATATTCTTTCGCTCCTGCTGCAGTATTATTTTCTGGTCGTACTGTTCGGTTGAAGTCAGCATCATACTCTCCCCAGCATCCTCATTGCTGCTCGGTATCCTTATCACACTTATTCTGCTTCTGATGGCGTTCACAGCATTCTGATATGAAGTATCATTTTTGAATGCTTTTCTTTTAAAGCGCGGGTTCAAAATTGAGCTCTCCGCATATAAAGGATTTCTTTCCAGCTCTCCATACCGAATTTAAAGCTCTCACTTCAGCACTTTTACTATTTCCATCACTTTGTTTTTTGGGAAAGCGCGCTAATACAGGATTCTAAAATATTATAAAAACCGTTACCTTAGATAATGTAACGCTTTTTTCTGCTGAAATTTATTGCGTTATTTGGTAAAACGGCTTCAGTATTGGTATCACTTCATATATTAGATCCCATTCTTCCAACGAAATATTTAAATCGGGTCTCGTCAAACTAAGTGTTGAAATGACAACATCTTTGAGAAGATAAATTCTCTCCAGCATTTCTAATCAAATGGAAGTCCATTTAGTAGCCACATCTTGCTTAAGTTTCAATACTTTTAGACCCATTTGATTTTGCGTTTGGTTTAGCTTCGTTAGACCCTGTGAGCTTTTATGAAAATATTCCACAATTTTCTTTACCTTGAATATGGTATCTCGAATTTGGTCAAGTCCAGCTTTTACAACCATGTTTAGCGTGTAGGCAAAACATCCAATTCCTCTCCATTGGCCTTGGCGAATTGCAGCAGTAAATTTGCAGCATTATCTACATGTTATACTTTTCAGAAATTCCGTTAAATTGTCAGCGGTATGCCTTTCTTGAAACTCATTACAGGCATGTAAATGAGATTTTAGCTCACTATTTCCATCAATGAAGTGAGCGGTTACGGCTAAATAGCTTGTATTTGTCTGTGATGTCCATCCATCCGTTGTAAGACAAACAGCTATGGCTGACTGCAAACTATCTTCTACTTTATTTAAAATTTCATTATAAACGCTTGGCAATATTATATTGGATAGCGCTTTTCAGGTTGGGAGTATATAATTAGAACAGTTTGAAATATCTACTGTCATTTCACAAAAATCTGGTTCTTAAAGCATGGTGCCCCTTAACTATCATCCTCAATACTTATCTGTCGACTTGTTCTTTTTTATGGACTGAAAGCGGTTTCCAGAAGTGAGTATTTGCTGCGGCTGTGCCTGAGCCTGTAAACTTGTTGAAGGTTGCTCATCGGTTGCAAAATCTACTGGCGCTAGCGGATGTGTCAAATTTAGATGGCGTGACAAGTTGCCATGGGATCCTCCAGCAACACTCAAACTGTATTTAGAATACTTGCATTGAGCCTTATTTCACTCTGCTTCCTTTTTTTTTGCCATTACAAATTTTTATACCCTTCACAAAAATGTGAAAGGGTATATTTAGGTTTGTCATTCCGTGTGTGATTTCTTCGATATCAATATGCGACCCCATAAAGTATATATATTCTGGATCCTTATGAATAGCGATGACGATTGAGCGATGTCCGTCTGTCTGTACGTGAAATTTACGGTTTTCCCAAGCCCCCAGAAGAGCTAGAGACTTTATTCTGGGAGTGATCGATTGGAAGTGAGCTAACTTAGAGTGGTATTGAAATTCAGAAAAATCGGAAGGACCGTTCCAGAGCTGGTAAGCTTACACCTGTTTCTCGACGCAAAATGAACACCAAAAACCGATTATTTTTTTGTTTATTTGAAAATCGAACCTATTTCATGCTTTGGGACACCTCAATTGTCCATTTAAAACTAACAAAAAAAAAATTTTCCAGGGATGGGAAATTAATTTTTTTTGCACATTCGGTATTTTGTGGTACATATAATAACTAAAATGTTTAAAAATTTTAAGTTTTTCTTAAATAAAACCGTCTTTGGTGTAATGAAGATTTTCATCGATGAAAAACAAATTTTAAAATTTAAAGTTCCCATCCAGGGTTAGGCAATTTAAATTTTTTTTATACAATAAGCTAACCAAAAATTAACCGACGTCGTTTTTTCCTGGTAAAATTTATTTTTTATTTCGGAAAAACAAAATTAGTATCAAAAATTAAAAACAAATCAAAATTTCGATTCCAGGGTTCGATACTCCAATATTTTGTAGTACATGAAATTAATGAAAGTGGTTACAAATTTGTAGGTTTCCTTAAATAAAACCGCTTTATACATCATGCAGACTTCCATTGGTACAAAATAATTTACAAAAAATTAAATTTTCGTTTCCAGGGATCGGAAATTGAATGTTTTTTGTACATTCGGTATTTCGTAGTACATATAATAACTAAAATGTTTAAAAATTTCAAGTTTTTCTTAAATAAAACCGTTATGTACATCATGAAGATTTGCATTCATGAAAAAAATTTTCGCATCCACGGGTGGGAAATTGAAATTTTATAAAAATCAAAGGGCAACTACGCCGTTTTTTTTTTTATTAATTAAAACTATTTTTTAACTCAGGAAAAGACAAAATTAATATCAAGTACTTAAAAAATCTACATTTTGATTCCAATATTTTGTATAACACGAAAGCTGCCAAAATAGTTAAAAATTTGTAGTTTTGCTTAAATAAATAAGGTTTACACATTATGAAGACTTGTATTGGTAAAAAAAATTTGAAAAATTAAAATTTTTCCAATTCCAGGCGTGGGATATTTTGAATATTTTTTAATATATAAAAGTAACTAAAATATGCAACTGAAGTTGTTTTTATTGCGCTTATAAATTAGAAAGCACAAAATTGGTACTTAAAAATATGTGTAATGCCCGACGTACGTGGGTGAAGGGTATATAAAATTCGGCACAGCCGAATATAGCAGTTTTACTTGTTTTTTTTTTAATTTGGAAACCACTCACGGAACAACAAAAATTTTTTAAATATGTATGTATATCGCGTAAAAAAATCCCGAAAACAGAATTTATTTTAAAATATCTTAATATTTTTAAGGATACCTTACCTTATTATTATTTGATATATATTATTTTTCAAAATTTCGTCACTTCTTTGTGTGGAAATTAGGAAATTAATTATTTTATTAGAATATGAAATATTTTATAACAAACGAGAAGAATTTACACTTAAGTTATAAATTTAATTTAAAATCTCTTATACACTAGCTGAAAAGAAACAAATTATTTTATACTGAAAAGGAAAAAAAACCCTCCTTCAACATTATTCACTATTTATAAATTTTTTAAAGTTGAAATTTTTGTTATAATGGATTTTCCGCAGAGGTTGAAAAAAACTATAGCTTTTAACAGAATACGCTACAAACATGGATGATTAAAAAAGTTCTACCTATACAAGTACTTTATTGAAAGAACTCGGCCATATTCAAAGATGCCCGAAACTATAAAGATAATATCGTCACCTTTGACATAATAAATATTAATCGTAACCATAATGCAACTTTTTGAAAAGGTGGAGTATTTAAAATTCGCACAACTTACACTAAAAACTAAAAAATTGGGGAGTTAGTTCATTTTTGCTTTGGGGCCTTAGTTCATTGGGGACTTAGTTCATGCCGGCATATATATATATATATATATATATATATATATATGCATATATATATATATATATATATATATATATATATATATATATTTATATATATACATATATGTATGTATATATATATATATATATATATATATATATATATATATGTCAGGTATATATATTTCCTTATGTGTAATATTTTTAGTTATTGTGGCAACGCTATTATTGCTAACCGTAATAGAATCTTCTAGAATTTTTTACTATATACATATAAATACCTACGTACAGTTATACCTTTTTGAAGTATGTAGTATAAAAATGCAAATACCGTTCGTTTTAGGGAAGACTTGAATTTAAAACTTACTGAAATGAAGAAGTGAAATTTACAAGCTGTGTTTTAAGAGGAAAAATAAGTTATCTTCTAACAATTAGAAGTGGGATAATATTATTCACGAGGTAAACGAATTGTTGTTTTCTTATTAAACAACCTAGTGTTAAATGTGAAAATATTGGATGCTGATCTGCTGCTACTGTGACAGGTCGTGCAGCGGCTTAGCCGTTTGAAGATTATATTTCTTGCCGAGTACGTTCTAAGGAGAAGTTGGGTTGCTGCTGTGGTGCTTTGATGTAACAAGTGACTTGGGTTGTTGGGATAGCAAAGTTTACGTTGCTCTGTAGCTGTAAGGGTGGTTTTGTAATCCAGAGGTACAGGCGTGCGGAATCGTAATTCTATCAAGAAAAGACACTGTTGTTCGTGTGGGACGCTGGCACAATCGTCAACTTGGTTTGTTGGATAGTGGTAAAAAATTTGATTTATTTTATTGTGTGGAAAAAGGGGTTGCGTTTAGTGGAATGAACGATACAGAAAATCAACATGTGCCGTATAATATGCTGGCGCAGCTGTTAGAACAAAGTGCTGAACTGATGAAAATGCTCACAATGAATATGGAAGGTGGAGTTAATCAGTCCAATACAAATTTCAACTTGGTTCCAGACTTACACAGATCGATAAAGAAATTCAGTGGTAAAGAAAACGATGTGATGCTGCATCTTGGTTCGAGTCAATAAATGATATGAGTGAATTGCATGGCTTGTCCGACTCCTTTCGTCTAGAATTAGTACGTTCAAATTTAACTGACGGTGCATCTGACTGGTTTTATTCTCTAAATCTTAGAACGTGGAGAGGTTTTGAAACAGAATTCAACAAAACGTGCATCGGCAGAGAAAGTGTCGCCGAACAGTGGTCAACTTTGTTCAATTATAAACACAGTAAATACGAAGATGTTTGTGATTATTACTCCGCCAAAAAGAGATTATGTGACAACCTTAAATTGTCATTTATAGAAACTATATAACAAATAATACAGGGTTTATATGCTCGCGAATTAAAAACGTAAAACTCATTCGGATTCAAATATCTTGTTGGCTGACATTCGTAAATTTAATCGTACGATGGGAATTCAAGTGGGAAATCGCGTTATGGATCCCAATAAGCAAATTAAGCAAGAAGAAGGTGTTAAAGAGACGACACTAAAAGTCAAAGACTCAGTAGAGGTTACTTGTTTTCGATGTAATATGAAAGGGCACATAAAAAATTATACGTCAGCAATTGTTTGCCAAAAGTGCAATAAACCAGAGCATATCAAGAAAAACTTTTGTGAATGAGGCTGATATTAAGAAGAAGGAACGAACAACCGCTCAACATAAAAACTGTGCTGTTGCAAAGAGTATTGATGAACCTGTCTTGATGAATGAAAAATATTTCTTCGACGCGGAAATAAATGGAAAACTTGTGAATTCTTACGTTGATTTCGGTAGTCAGTGCGTGATGATGAAGAAGTCTGTAACAAACGAATTTGGTTTCAAACTTAATGTGCCCCCCCTGATAGTTCGATGGTAAGAGGTGTAGGCAATGTATGGCACATACATTGGGCTACTTTAAGAGTTGATCAGGCGACTGCCGATGTTGTGGTACACATGGTAGATGATAGTATTATTGACATACCTTTGCTTATAGGTCAACCGTTTACGGAACAGTCCCATATCGTTTACTACAAAAAAGGAGATAATTTGCGAATTTTTGAAGAAATTCATTTGCCCGAAAACAGTCTAGATTGTATAGAGATTCCAAATCTGCCAAAATTGAAAACAAGTTTGTGGGTTAAAGAGGCTACCGTTTTACCACCAAATCATGTCGGTTTTGTTGCTGTCACTACTAGCGAAGTTGTAGACCACGACCATGACATATTTATCAACTCAGCCACCAATCGTAATGAATGTATAACTTCTGCTTGTGTTATAAATATCAACGCTGATGAGTTAGCAGTTCCTGTTTTAAATTGTGCGATAGGTGATATTGTCTTTAATGAAGGCGAGCGTGTAACAAAAGCAGAACTGTGTATTTTTGATGATTCTAAAATCGGAGACGAAAAATCTGGTAAAGTCGAAACATTTTTGGGTGTTATCGATATCAATCCTGAAATATCAGAAATTTACAGAACGCAATAACTGGGTTTGCTAAAACAATATATAGACTGTTTCGCGTTAAATATTAAAGAACTTGGATGTGGTGTGGATACGGAGTTTTCAGTCGAATTAACTGATAAAACTCCCATTACGTATAAGCCTTACAGGTTAAGTGAATCTGAGCGAGCTTTTGTTAAGGATGAAATGAAGCTCCTGAAAGATGTTGGTATTATAATTGATTCCGAATCTGATTGCGCTAGCCCTATATTGATCGTACGCAAAAAGAATGGTGACAAAAGGATATGTATCGACTATCGAGCATTGAATCGTGTTACGAAAAAAATTAAATATCCCTTGCCGATTATTGAAGACCACATTAATCGCTTACATGGCATGAAGTACTTTAATGTGCTTGACATGCGTAGTGGCTATTAGCAGGTAAAAGTCGCAGAAAATTCTCGTCATGCAACAGCATTTGTGACTCTAGATGGTCACTATGAATTTTTGAGAATGCCATTTGGTGTTGCCAATGGTCCGACTGTATTCCAAAAGCTCATAAATTCGGCGTTAGGTCCCTTGCGTTTCACTATAGCCATGGGTTATTTTGATATCCTAATTCCTGCATCAAACGTTGATGAGTGCATAGAAAATTTAAAAACTGTTTTGGAAGCTTTAAAAAGATCAGATTTGAAGTTAAATATTCGGAAGTGCAAGTTTTTGATGACTACAATTGAATATTTAGGATATGAGATTAGTGATGGTGCTATTTCCCCTAGCCAGTTAAAAACAAATGCTGTTGTAAATTTTAAATGTCCAACTAATGCGAATGAAGTTCGGCAATCTATTGGTTTGACAAGCTATTTTAGCAAATTTATTGAAAACTATGCAATTCTTGAAAGACCACTGATACATTTGACAAAAAAGGAAGTCGTTTGGAAATGGACCGAGATAGAAGAGGATGCTTATGACGTTTTGAAGAACAAATTGATTGAAAAGCCCGTGTTGTCAATTTATTGCAAGGATGATGAAACTGAGGTCCACACGGATGCTTGTAAAGATGGATTGGCAGCTGTTCTTTTACAGAAAAAGGCTAATGGCAAATTCCATCCGAAATCATACGCCAGTCGTCAAACCACAACAGAAGAATCTCGTTACCACTCCGCCGAGCTAGAAGCCCTAGCAGTTGTATGGGTACTTGAACGTTTTCGTGTCTATTTGATAGGAATTCCATCTGTTATTAAGACTGATTGTAATGGTGTGAGAAGCTTAATGTCAAAGAAAGATATTTTGCCTAGAATTGGTAGGTAGTGGCTGAAGCTGTCTGCATACAATTTTGAAATACAACATACCCCAGGTGCTGAAAATAAGCATGCTGATGCATTGAGTCGTAACCCAACAGATTCACCAGAAAATACCAATCCAATCATTCCAGTTTAGAAACATCAGATTGGATGAAATTATTACAGGAGACTGATCCGAAAATTATATACATAAAAGAAGTTTCAGAAAAGCAATTTGAGCTGTCTATTGATGATAACAGAATCCAAAATGAGTTTGCAGTCAAAAATGGTCGTGTACATAAACTAGAAGGCTTTTATATATTCCAGATGAAGCTAGATACAAAATTGTTCAGTCTTGTCATGATGACATGCGACATATTGGAGTCGATAAAGTTTTGTCTAAAATTAGATAGAAATATTGCTTTCCAATGCTTACGAACTATGTCAAGAGGTTTATAGGCGCATATTTTGAATGTCTTTACCATAAGCAACCCGCTGGAAAGAAACAAGGATTCCTGCACCCAATTGATAAGATTCGAATACCGTTTCATACGCTCCATGTTGAGCACCTAAGCTATATATATATATATATATATATATATATATATATATATATATGTATATATATATATATATATATATATATATATATATATATATATATTATACATATATATATATATATATATATATTATACATATATATATATATATATATATATATATATATATATTGTTAGTAATTGATGTTCTCCGGAATGCGTGTTCTGCAAAGTTTATATGAAAGGTGACGTCAATACCAAGGTTTTTATGTAAATACAGCTTCTGTATGTGTATTGGTTTATGAGTTATTGCCATTTAGTGAACACTGCAATAATTTCGAAATATTTGAGTCAATATTTTGAAAAACTGAAATACAATTCGTTTTTAAGTTCATTACAATAAAATTTTGGTCAAACCATTAATTTAATTTATATACTTAGCTTTTCTAAATCACAACTTCGGGGATCTATGAAATAAATTACATACAAATACAACACTAAAAACATTAATATTTAAATATATTATGCACAGCCAATGTCATATGAATGAGTACGCGCAGGATACAATGACTTATGTGTGTCATTACGGTCGACCAGATTTATTTATAACATTAACGTGTAATCCGCAATGGAGTGACATTAAACATAATTTATTCGCTGGCCAAAGTCCTACCGACCGCCATGATATCACTTCCCGTGTTTTTAAGCAGAAATTTTAAGCACTTATGTGTTTTAGCGTGAAATCTAAAGTGTATGGTGAAGTTCTGCATGTATTCTGTGGAGTAGCAAAAGCATGGTTTGCCAGATCAAATAAGTGATCCTTAATTATATGATGTTGTTGTGCAAAATATGATACACGGTCCATCCACAGCCCACGTCATATGCTTGAGTACGCGAATAAGAAATCTCTTGAAGCTTTGGAAAGAACAATGAAAGATCTTCAAGATAACTCTGAATTGTTTGGTGGTGCGTTGATTTTATTGCCGGGCGACTTTAGGCAAACATTGCCCTCATTCCTAGATCGCCAGCTGCCGATGAAATTAACGCTTGCTTAAAGTCTTCATATTTATGGAGATTTGTTAAAATATTGAAACTCACTATCAACGTTCGTGTTCAGTTGCAGAACACGAAAATTGGGAACGGTGCAATGCCTATTGATGACACTGGATTGATAACATTGCCAAATGATTTCTGCCGTTTCGTACAGTCAAAAGAGGAATTTGTTGAATGTGTTGTCATATATAAAGCAGCAAAGTAGAAAATATTTAAGCAACATTAGCTGAAGCAACATTAGCCATTCTCGTATGGTAGTATTTTTCAAAACTTTGCCTTACTTGTAAAAACGTTCTAAACTTAAAGATTGGTTAAAGATTGACTTTGTTCTATTGATAATTAACTTATTTTACGTAACTTCTTAATATTTTTTTGCAAAATTTTCTCTTTTTCATATGTTTACCGTGCACGGTTTAAATGCCCAATGTGGGGCATTTAAGTCTTATTTAAGTTTGCGGTGAAAAATAAAATTTGCAATACAAATGGCATAAGCTACATTTAAATAGCCACTGATTTATTGGGTATTAGACGTTCCACCATGACATATAAAATGACGTATTTATATTTTTCTGGAAGCACTATGGTATCAT
Source organism: Linnaemya vulpina (assembly GCA_963675445.1). Lineage (NCBI taxonomy): Eukaryota > Metazoa > Arthropoda > Insecta > Diptera > Tachinidae > Linnaemya > Linnaemya vulpina. The sequence goes on from OY776277.1 coordinate 53,815,786, forward strand.
TACAAATATAGGTCTGTCTGCGTACAAATATTTTGAATAATTTTGTGCACAATGTTTTAAAATCTTGGAGTACATTGTCTGCGTACTCTAAATCTCTTGCAGCGAGAGAGCCAAAAAGAGAATTTTTTTGACACTTGGAAGTTAGGGAACTTGCAAAATGTTACTGGAGAAATTTCCTCTTGCAAGATTTTGCAACTAGTTTCAGCAGCTTTTTTATTTACTGTTGAATAAAATAATTTTTGTGAAATGAAAATAAAAATTTAAATTTAACAATGGCAGAGGTAAGTAGTTAGAATTCTGTTGATTTTTAACATTTAATATTTATAATATTTTAATATTTATAATACATTATATTCTATAACCTAAGAAGAAATTGAACTAACCAAAATAATGACAGTATAACAAACAACTTTTTTAGTTTACAACACTTTTTAAGCTTCACTTTAATTAATAATTTCTTAATTTACGGTGAGAATTCACTTTTGCTAAGATTCTTTTGCTTTTTTAGTTCAATTGTTTACACTCCGATCAGCGGTTTTCTTGCAAGATTGGACTAGATGCTGTCTGCGTACTCTTTGAGATATTTTCAGCCGACAGAGTAAAATTGATCTTACTCTCCCAAAAAAAGTTACTAAGTATTTGCTACTGGAAAAGTACGCAGACAGACCTTATGACACTAGAAATTATTAAAAACGCTCAGCTCTGAAACAAAAGCATTTTGAAACAAAAACGCTCTAAAACAAAAGTCTCTGAAACAAAAAGCGCTCAGTACTGAGCTAAAATTTCGCTCAGCGCACTGAATCGTTCAATTATACTAGCTTATAGCTCAGTGACACAACTTTAGTTTTTAGTCTTCAGATGTCCATCGTTGTGTAAACATGAATATGAAAAAAGAAGGGGTTTGGTCGCTGCAACAAACGGTAGAACTAATAAAAGAACTTCATGAAAGTTTTTGCAGTAATATCATTAAACTGTAAAATTTTTTGTTTCCTGAAACTTTCAGCAAAATTTTACTGAAATTACTTAAATAATTTTAATAAGTAATAACTTCTACTGGTTTTTGAATAGTCTTTTTAATTTTATGTGAGAAAATAATCTCTTTCATGTTTGTGTGAATTGCACTACGAACTTTTTTTGTTTATTAATTTTAAAAAACAATTATATTTAAACTATACAAACATTAGTTAACGATATATATACAGCCCAATTATGAATAAGAATTCCCCGGGAGTTTTTTCCCTTTTCCTAGTTCCCTTATTCTAAGTAACTTTTCCCCAGAAAATTTCTCCCTTATTCCAAACAAACTTCGAAACTGGAAAATTCTTCCCGGGGAAAAAGTAGCTATTACGATTGTCATAAAAGGAGGGAAAATGATGGCAAATTTTGGGAATAATTCCGTCAAAAATTTGAAGAGGATTGTGCGAAAAAATATCAATTTGATCATATTTTTAGGTCAATAACAATAAATAAGAAACAGATAGAGATCCTTATTGACGCACAGCAGTCCCACCCAGATGTTGCCCGGGGATGGTTTAAAGGAAGCAAAGAGGATTTAAATGTAATATGGCGCAATTTAGAGGCGGAATTAAACGCAGCTGTGCCACGGCTTAAAAGTATCGCCGAATGGAAAAAAGGTATGAATTATGAAGTGGCAATAAATTTTCCCTTCAGAGCAACAAATGATAAATTTATTTTTCAGGTTTGGTGCGATCAAAAGAAATATGTACGCAATAAGGCGACACAAAATATAAAATTTTCTCGGGAAATATGGAGTAGGATTTTTCTGCAAATGATTTTTGCATTTATGCCCCTATTGCCATTCTCAACTTAACTCAGTTTGGTCGTCTACCAGTCGACCCAACTTTCACTCAACCAAACTATTTTTTGATATTACGGAACCCAAATTTTTTTAGTTGTCATTGCTATTATTTTTAAAAAGAAAATGTATTATATACGTAAGTGAACTCTACAACTGACTGACAGAAATTCAGGTTAGGCGAATCTGGTGTAGAAAAAACGCTTGAACTATTGTTGGATTCCACACCTGATGATGACCCTAAAACATTAAAAACATTGTTTTTTTTCTTTAAACTCTTTTTTTTTACTTCATACACTTTTACTTTTGAAATTTATAAAATTAAATTGGTATATTTACAAACTTTTTTGTAAACATTAAATAAAAGAAAGAAAACAGCTGACTTCAAATGTTTCGAATTCTCTCTCCCTTCCCAGACTATTCCGAATTGGAGGATTTTATTTTCGGAAAAACTTGTTCCCTAGAAATTAATTTCCCTGGGAGTTTTAAGAATTGGACTGATAATGTTTTACATATATACAATGTCTCTTAATCAAGCTCTGTAGTATATTTAATATGGTCCTAGTTGATTTTTACAACATATGATTTTAGGCTTTATATATTTACATGAAAATATATTTCTAATAAAACTAGAAATTCCATGTGAATTAATCCAGTGTGAAGGTTGGAATAGCCGAACGCTGAAATTTTATATGTAAGCTAAATGGAAGCTATCTTTAAATGTAAATGTTGCTACACTTATAGAACCCTTAAAAATGTGTCATCTGTTTTTCACATAAACCAACAACAAATAATTATTTATACAAAACGCAATTATTATACATACAACATTGATGGTACTTCAATATGTTTATATCTTTGGCGTTGAGTTGAAAAAGAACGCAAATTAAATAAAAGGTACTGATTCACAGCAAAAACACCAACATACACAACAAATAGGACAATGAGTCATTCCTTGCCATATATTTAATAAACTGAATACATTTATTTCCATATCGCAATATATATATGAAATATATTCAAATATGTCGCAAATGTATAAATACATATATGCACAAACCGATGTTTAATACTTATGTATATCTACAAATGTATCAACTAAATGTTCAAATATCAAACCAAAGAAGAAGTACAAAAAAGCTGTTGTGCCGCCCTCTCATTCAACATACATACATGCCATCACTCTCTGCGTAACCCTGCGTAAAATTCTATTTTCTGTAGGTTGGCTGCGCTGAGCTGCGTTTTTCAGAGTTCAAATAAGCATTTTCATAATTTGCCGTGTAACAGATTGGATCAGCTGATGCGTTTGCGCAGCGTTTGCGATTTCAGCGTCTCGCTAATTGGACCTTAAGTGTTTACACAGCCTGCCATATACCAGGTTGGATCAGCTGACGCATTTAGCTTACATTTAAAATTTCAGAGTTCGGCTATTCCGAGAGAAGATAACAAACTTTTTTCCGAGAATGCAAATTGAGCGAGTTATTCTTAAAAAGAACATTGCGCTTACTTCAGCTTAATAAAACGAGCTGCCAGACTTATATATATGTACACTGGAAACATCAAGCTACTTTTGTGTTAGTGCTCGACTGTTCAAAATTTTTTTTTTTAATTTTTACTAATATGCTTACCTATCTTTTAAAAATTTTTATATATTTGTGATCTCTTTTAAAAATTTATATATTTTTTTTTGGTAATATTCAACACTTTTACATAATTTCCACTTAACATATGTATATGTTATGATGTGCAGATAAATCATAAAAGTAATGCCAAATATTGCATGCACAATATATCAAGAAGGATACGGCAGCAACCTAAAATTAGTTTTTATTTTGTTTAATCAGCCTATGAAAAAATTCGTACAGGCCATTGAAAATATTTGAATACAGTATTAAGCTTAAATCAAAATAGTATAATTGAGATACGTATATAAAATTAATTATTCAAGTGATTAATGATATTTCTTTTAATGGTGTCAGGATGGGATGAATAATCAATTAAGTCGTAAAGGTTGTTGAATTCTGCACACATTTGACGAAATGGATCAGAGTTACCATAATTAGTGCGAAAATATTGTAGCTTGAGGGGCATGTAATATCTTGTCGGGCCTTGTGGAATTGTAAATTCAATTTTACCCAGCAGTACGTCGGAAACAGTAATACCGCTGATTAAGTTTAAAATAAATGAAACATTCATACATTTTATTCTAGATTTTAATGTAGGGAGCTTGATAAGAGATAGGCGACTTTCATATGATGGAAGATTTGCATTTGTATTCCAGGGCAGACTTCTAAGACAAAATATCAAAAATTGTTTTTGAACAGATTCAATTTTCTTAGTATGAACTTCATATTGCGGATCCCAGACCACACATCCATATTCCCAAATAGGTCTTACAAGAGAAGTATATAATTGATTTATAACATACGGATCATCAAACTCCTTTCCCCAATGTTTAATAAAACCAAGAACTTCTTTAGCTTTACTTATAATCTGGGAGATGTGAAAGTTGAAAGTTAGCTTAGTGTCCAGTAGTACACCAAGATCAAGAAATAAATCTACTTTTTCAACTGCATAGTCGTTAATTCTGTAGGTATATTATATGGATAATCCTCTGTGAAACGACATGTATTTACACTTTAAGTTTAACTCCATTAAGTTTAGATTGCACCATCGGTTGAGGTTATTCAAATCCGTTTGGAGTAATGAGGACACATTAGAATTATTAAAGCTAAGGAAAAGCTTTACATCATCAGCGTACATTGAATACAGGTCGGTAGAACATTAATGAATATGAGGAACAATAAAGGACCCAAATGGCTACCTTGTGGAACTCCAGAAGGTACAGAAATAGTTTTAAAGGACGCTCTACTGCTACGATTTCTAAAAAAAACACATTGATGTCTGTCCTTAAGATATGTCGATATCCATTTCAGGAAAACCGGAGAAAAGCCAACTAATTCCAATTTAGATATAAGAAAGTCATGATTTACTTTATCAAAAAGCCTATATAATAGTGTAGATTTGGTAACCTGAGCAGAACGAATCTATTACATAAGATGTAAATTCCAAAAGATTAGTAGCAGTAGAGCGTCCTTTTCTAAATCCATGTTGGAGCGGTGACAAATAAGAAGATAAATGATGTGATAGATGGTCTGTTATAATTTTCTCGAAAAATTTCGTGATAACACTTAATTTAGCAATACATCTGTATTTTGAGATGTTTAATCTATTTCCAGACTTAAACAACGTCATAAAAAATGATGCTTTCCAATATGTAGGAAAATAGCCAGCCGACAGCGATGTATTAAATAAGTATGTTAAAGGCTTAACAAATGGATATAAACACCGTTGCAGGATACAGCTAGGAACATCATCTGGACCATATGTTTCGGAACTTTTTAATTTTCTAGTAGCGCTTATAACTGTTGTTGCATGTACTTTAGGAGAACTAATGTGTGTAGCTTCGGGAATTAAATATGAATACTCAAAAAGGTGGTTGTATTGTTTCCGAGAAAATGATGTGGAGAAAAGATCAGCAAACATGTCACAAATCTCTGAATCATCTGAAGAAACTTTTCGTTTTGAGTTAACGAACTAGTAGAACGATTTGGGGTTGTATTTGAAACATGATTTAGCCTTAGAAATATAATTATTATAACTCTGTGTATTAGCTGAATTGTAATGTGCCCTTGATGTTGAATATTTTGCGTAATCAGAAACTAAACCGGTTTTTTGAAGACTCTATAATGTTTATTCTTTAAGTTTTTGAGTCTAGCAAGATGCGTTGTGTTCCACGGGTGTCCATTAGTGATTTTTGTTTTCTTTAATGGAATAGATTTTTGAAAGCAGTCAAATAATACTGCGTTAAATTTTAATAGATTTTTATCAATTTCTTGTGGATTTAAAGAATTGTCTGTTTGATACTCAGACCAGTTTACCATTAATAGAAGGTTATTTAGTTTGTTAAAATCTGTTTTCTTAAAATCAAATGATCTGTCATTATATAACCGGCAAGTTGATTGTAATGGCGTTTGCAAAAATAAATTTATTTCCAATGTAGGGTGATAAGGATCTTCAGGTGACAACACTGGAATCATACGTTTAACGCAAAAATCTTCAGGATGAACAACGAATACCAAATCCAGTAGTCTTTCTAATGTGTTCCGTACGCCATTTATTTGAAAAAGCCTAAGATCAGCAAAACAGTCGACTAGAAAAAAGTTTGATTCATGGCCAGTTGCTGGATTAAAAAAGTTTGAGCCTGGTTCTTTGCACCAACTGATGTTTGGAATATTAAAATCACCTAGTACAATAACGATGTCGGCAGGTTTTGATTGTTTCATGACGAGCTCTATACATTTCAAATGGGTTTCATAAATCTGAGTACTTGAAGCAGGAGGAATTTACGAACATGTTATAAACATTGTGGTAAACTTCAACTTAACAATATAGCTACGAATTCGATATCACTTGCAATATTTAAAACAATCTCTTCAGATGGTAAGCAAGTAGAAACTGCAATTAAAACTCCACCACAATCTTTTTCAACTCTATCACATCTATAAATATGGAATTTGTTGCACATTATTTCAGAGTCATGGATCTTTTTTCCAGGTTTATTGCGAAGCCAAGTCCCCATAAATGCAATAATATTGTATTCGATATCAAAACTTTGAAGGTATAACGATTTTACTTTGGTATTCATACCACGAACGTTTTGGTAAGCGATAGAAACAGATGACAAATTAAGATAACTTCTTGTAGAAGAATTTGTTTCTAGTTTTTTGAACTAGAGGCTGTAGCCTTGGGAAGAGTTTCATTATTTTCGTCTCTAAAAATAAACTCTCTAAATATTGTATATTCGGGCCAAAAGCTTGGGCTTACTATTTTATCAAAAAGGCATTCAGGAACAATTATTTTAAAATATGATTTATTGCGTGTATTTAATTTAAAAATTTTCAAACCATGGTACATTCACTACCAAGTTTTGTCTTAATATAGCATTCAACATAACTTGCGGATGTATCAGTTGTAAAGCGTGTATCAAATATAGTCTTCTTTGGAGGAATAGTTTTCAGAATTCGGATTGAAGGACATGAAAACTGCGTATTAACTGGATTTTCGATTGATAAGACGCTAGGTGTGGGAGATGGAGAGGGAGTAATAAATATGCGTGCGGAAGAATTTCCAATCGTATCTTGACCTGGTGGGTAATTATTTTCAGCTGGAACACTCAACGAACGATTATCCACATTATTTGATTTAGAAAGCGCAAGTGCAGAAGTAGATGGATTTAAGTTTAAAGGGGGAGGTGCTGACACAGAATTGTTACTAACAGGATTACAAGAATCAGCAGTAGATGGCAACTCCGAAGGATATACCAACGGATTTTCATTTGGTTTATCCTTGTTAAGGTTCCTAGGTGACTTGTGTCGCTTTGGAGATGTCTGAGGCGATTCTAAATTTTCTAAAGATGATTTAAAATCATCAAATAAGGATCCAACGCGGAAATACGGGTTGAAAGCTTTGCACATTCATCTTGTATTTCCAGGAACTGGCTTTTAGTACTTTGGAAAAATCGATAAAAATTTGCTCCAATTTTCTTACAGCCATTACAACACCAATGCAGCCCATCATACTTCTTAATGGAATCCGCAACATTCACCGACATGCCAAAGGATTTATAGTGGCATAGCCCATGGCATAACCAACAAAATATCATGCTTTCATAATTAAGTTCAAGTTTGCAGTTTTTATTTAAGCAGGACATTTTTAATGAGTTTTTTAGTTGAATTTAAGGATTAACTGAAAAGTTTACTGCGGTAACACTGCTTTTATATTAGTGAAATATGAGCAAAAGTGTACATATTATTATTGTTGAAAACGAGTTAGCGGTTTATCTTTGCAGTATTTGTTGTGAATAATGGAATGTAAATTGTTATTATGTATATTGTTGATGTTTTAAAATAAGAACTTGAGTATGATAATAGGTATTTTTGTTGTTTTGTTAAGTTCGGCTATTTTGTTTATATTGTATGTATATAGATGGGAAGAGGGTAAATACCCAACGGGAAAATACCCGGTAAAATAGGTAAAAATGGGTAAATACCCAGGTATTTACGTAAATGGTGGGTATAAACTATATTGTAGAAAATTTGGTGAACAAACATTTTGCGATGCATAATTTAGTGTGTTTCATAATAAATTTAATAAAATAGTAATAAAAATACCTACTGAGCAGAAGAAAAGTAACAACTTAAGATAATAACTATATTATATATCACATTTATTGTTGCAATATTACTTTGAATTAATCTAAATCACTGTCACTGTTACTATCAGTTTCACTCTGAAAATATCTAAAAGAAGAGTTAGGTGTAGAATCGGTGATACCAGTGGAAGTGGAAGGAGCTTCTTCAAATGAATTTGCAGAATTCATGTTATCATCCTCAGTCGGTAAAACGTTTTGGGAAGTACCCTTTTGCCGTATGTCTTTATTGCAGAGATTCCAATTATGTGATATAAAACATACTTTTCCGGCATTATCTGCAGTTAATCTGTTTCGTTTTTTTGAATGGACAAAACTTTGGGTGCTGAATGAGCGTTCAGTGGCTGCTGAAGTACATGGAGCAGTCAATATACGAACCGCTATCCTTTTCAATTCTGTGGTCACGCACATACTTTTCCACCATGTACATGGAGATATTTCTTGTATGCAGCTCCACACAAAATCGTTAGCCCACAAATCCTCTCTAGCTTTATAGTTTGCTAGGTCCACCATTACATTTACATTGAAATTAGTACCCATATAATAAATAAACTGCATCGCAATTAGATAATCGGATGAAGTTAAATCGTGCCCTTGACTATTGGGGTCAAGGAAAGTAGCTGCCAAATGTATTGGTTTAACAGACATTTTCATCCTTTTATGAAAGGAAGACAATAATTCTTTTTTGTCATTATCATCAATTAGAGTTATTGCTAAAAATGCATCTCGTAGCTTATTTTGAATATCTTTAAATGCAAAATATATACGATGAATACTATATTGGTTGTATTCTAAAGTAGTTGTCCATTGTGCCATCGGTTGAAATAGTTTTAAATTGAAGTTTAACATATTCCAAAAGTCTTCACATAGTAACGATGATTTTGTTGTAGCTTTTAGGTTCACTTTTTCGTGAACAGCCAAAGCTTGAAGTGGAACTTTACTGTTTATCAAGCTATTTAAAGATGTTACGTAGCTGCCCCATCTCGTCTTAACAGGAAGCTTTAATTGCTCTCCTGATCCGCGATATAAGTTTATTGTTGTACTTCATCAATATTAGCTTCACTAATAAGAACATTCCTTTTCCACAATGTTAATTCGGTTTGTTCAAGTTTTAATTAATAAATTAATCCGCTTTTTGATTTTTAACAATGCACGTAGTGTTAAAAACATTAAAATAAATTTTATTTGAAATGACGTTTTAGCTGGTTGACAACCATTGATGACATATGCTGCATTTGAAATTCATTTTATAAATACCCAAATAAATATCAAAAAAAAGGTATTTACCCGGTATTTACCTACACATGGGGTAAATACCGGGTAGAATCCCATCTCTATGTATGTATATTAATCACTAAGGATTTAAAGCAAAAATGTTCATTAATGCAATAATACGAAACAATATTTTTATGCAAATTATGTATTTTGAACTTTTGATACTGGTAAACAAGAGATTCCGTTTGTAATCAAGTGCAAAATTTTATAGTTTTAGGAGCGAACAACAAACACGTCCATTCACTTTACCAAATGAAATAGGTTGATTACTAAAGGCGCATATATGTAGGATTTTAGCACTTCAACAAACTTTTTTCATTTTCAACAAACTTTTTTCATATTCAACAAACTTTTTGCTAAGTTGTTGACCAATAACACTTAAACCCGGCATGATAAAAAAAACACTTTTTTACCCATAACTTTCGAACAGACTTTGTGCCTAAAATATATTTATACCATCTACTAGGGCGTAAAAAGGGCTACAATTTGGCATCATTTAATTTTTGCTGTATTGTTACTTAAAGATGGTACAATTAAATTTTTGGCACAGAGTCAGTAACTCGTTTCTGTAACTCTCGCATCGACAACTTTTTCACACAAAACGATGGCAATGCAGAAAAAATAATGTAAAATAAAACGAAAAATCGTTTCTCACTTGCAAGTGTTTCTATAATTATTTTTTGTGAGAACTGTCTGTCAATCGACCGTTTTGACGGAAGTCATTGGAAATTTGTGAATAAAAGTGTTAGTGTAAGAAAATTTTGAGAGAAGTTTTAAGGCCCAACTATAATATGCGTACGCTAGCGCAGGCGAATTTACAAATACATACAATCAAATGTGTGCGACCATAATTTGCTTTGCTAACTTTTCCTTGAATTTAATTTTCATACGCATAGAGCGAAACTGATCACATATTCTTTAAGGGTCAACTGTTTGTTCGTTGTTATTGATAACTATTTTTAGATACACACATACCATAGACTGTGATACGTGCACACAAGAGAAGCTGCAATGTACTCCGAAATCATTTCTACAGATAATTGAATAAATAATATCAAAAATTAATGGAAACTTTAAATGTTTAGCGTTTGTTTATTGTATATATATAATAGTGTTTTTGTGTATTTTCCTACAATTTATGATACCTTGCCAACCACTTGCACATATTGTTTTACATTGTAGTACTTTCCAATTTATTTCTTAAATTACTTTCTAAATTGGTAATAACCTACTTGTGATGATATATTTATGTATGTATAAATTGAAAATATATATATATGTATTTACATGTTATGTATATATCATAAAATAGTTTTTGCAAAAGTGCATTGCTTTACAACTGAGTGTGTAAGTATAATATAGCCACACAAATGTTTGCTTATGCATTTGACAGTCTTTTCGTCCAGTTTTGAAAGTAGCCAAAGCTGGCCTACGCATATTATAGTTGGGCCTTTACACTTGATTCGTCAAAACATCTCACAATTTGAAACGGCACGAAAATTTAATATTTTTTAGATTTTATAATATTTTGTATGTTCTCGTTTGTTTGTGCTTTCATGTATACTTATTTTTAGTGTAGTTTTATATATATTTATTAATATTTTTGTTTGTTTTGTTAATATCTTTTTAGTATTTTTTATTGTATAAATGCTTAGAATTAAGATTTTTGGTACACGTTTTTATAAAGACATTATAATTTTTTATTTTATGTTTATTTTCTCTTTTAAATTCATATATGTGTGTATATACTTACACATTTGTGCATATATTCATATATATATATATATATATATATATATATATATATATATACAGTAGAATCTTACAAAAGTTTACTCGCGTAAAAGTTAAACACGCGCATAAGTTAACAGTTTTTCATTATCAACGTGCAGCTCTAAAAAGTTAACTTTTCGGTTAACTTTTTAGAGCGTGTACACTTTTTTTAAAACAACGGCTGTTTCAGTGATAATAGTGGCAGCTTGGTCTTCTCAGTGGCAATGCTAAATCTTTATTTTTGTTTCATATATTATGGTATTCCCCGAACTTCCTTTTTATTTTGAGCTGCCAAAAATGTTGTCTATCTTCAGCATTGCTGTTGAAGTTCTTGTTAGTCGTCAGTGTTTAGCTCTTGAGTTGTGCAGTGCTTATTTAAAAAATGCCAAAGCAGAAAAAATCATCACAAATCAGGTTGGATTTGCAGCAAAAAGTGCAGATTTTAAAAATGCTTGATCAAGGTATGCACGGAAAGCGATTGGCGTTGAATTATGGTGTATCCAAAGTAGCCATATTGAAGATAAAGAAAAAACGTAACGAAATCTTGGAGGCTGTTGCGAACACATATGAAAATTCTAACAGGAAAACTCTTCATAAACCGGAATATGCGGATCTTGAGTCAAAGTTGTACGAGTGGTTTTTAGACCAAAGACAGCGTAACTGTGCACTGAATGGAACAATTTTAGAAAGCAGGGCCAAGTACGAATTCGCAAAAATGCACCCACCTGGAAAAACATTTTATGCCAGTGATGAGTGGCTAGCAAATTTTAAAAGGAGGTACGGTATTCGCAATCTAAAAATTTGTGGCGAAATCCTTTCAAGTGAAACCTCAGGTGTTACACCTTTTATTCATAATTTAAGAGCAAAAATCAATGAAATGAAGTTATCCGATTCACAACTTTACAACGCAGATGAAACTGGACTTTTTTTTTATCGTTTTTTGTCTGATAAAACATTTGTGGCTGCAAGCGAAAAGACAGCACCGGGCCGAAAAATTGCAAAGGAAAGAATAACTCTTTTGTTGTGTGCGAACGCAGATGGTTCGCACAAATTGAAACCGTTGGTAATTGGTAAATCTGCAAATCCTCGTTGTTTTAAGGGATTTGAAAACCCATTGGAGTACACAAATTCGAAGAAGTCGTGGATGACCTCAGAGTTATTTTTCAACTGGTTTCATCATTCTTTTATAAAGCTGGTGAACTTAATTTTTAAAATTTACATTAACGTGTTTAGGTTTATGCAGGAACAATTTTACAGGTTCGGAAATTTTCGGCTGATAATAATTTACCAGCAAAGGCATTGTTGCTGGTTGATAACTGTACTGCCCATAAGCCAATTGATATTGTTACAAAGATTAGAAATAGATTTAAATAAAACGACAATGTGGCTATATGTACTTGGCAGCACTGCCAATTAATCTATAGTTGTCAAAATGTTACAACCCTGGTCAACACTATATAGATAATATTCAAATTAACGGAAATGGAATACTCCAGAATATACAAGATCATTCAAGGCTGTGCCAATAAGAGTAAACCACAACAACAACAAACATAGCAACATAAATGCTAAGAGATGTTATTCTTAATGATCTTGTATGCAAGTATTCGCTGTTAATAAAACTAATTAGATTCACAAGTATACACAGCCATATACACGTAGAAGAAACAAAACCACACACTCATTCATACAACCACTCATAGTTACCATAGGCAAAACACACAGAACACTCATACATTCAAACACACATAGTTACCATAAGCAAACCAAACAAGTCAGCATTGTCATACAAACACACACATGCCAAGTAAAATACAACCACCATACCCAGAACTTTCGCGAGGTTACCAGACGACGTCATTTTTGCTATATAAAGGCGCTGCCAGAACTCAGCAATAAAGAGTGTGATATCAAACATAGACGTGTTAACATCGCTAAATGTTGAGTAGTACAAATACTCGTGTAAATAAAGTAACAAATAAAGTGTTGCCGCATTATATTTCAAAATTGATTTGTCCGTGTTTTAATTTGATGCAATAAAACGAATCCTTGAAGGATAAGTAATAAAACCGTTTTTACGAAAAGGTCTAAAAACGTAACAATTGGTGTCAGAAGTGGGATTGCAAAAATAATTAAAAGGACATTGCAATTTAAGGAAAAAAAGGACATTATAAAATTAAAATAAATAATCATGATATTTGATGAGCTAAAAGTTGAACAGCTGAAAAAGGAGCTCAGTAAGCTGGAATTGCCAACTGCAGGTAACAAGGCTGAACTGCAGAAGAGGCTAATAGATGAGTTTAAGAATCGCGGAATGGAAATCGGGACATATGAGTTTGAGGACAAAGACGATTTGCAGGTATGCCCTCCTGCCACGACCAGCACCATGGACATAAATTCAATATTCGCTGCTATGATGATCCAGATAAAAGGAATCAGTGATGCACAAAGTGAAATAAAACAGAACTCTCAGCAGATGCAGGACAAACTTGTTGCCGAAATAACTGAAATAAAACAAAACTCTCAGCAGATGCAGGAGGCATCAAGGATCAACAGTGACAAGCTTGTAGCCGAAATAACTGAAATAAAACAGAACTCTCAGCAGATGCAGGAAAAGCTTGTAGCCGAAATACAGGAGTCAAACAAAGCCATGAACGAGACCCTGGTAGAGGTTTCTGAAGCCATTAACAGGAGGGTGGATGCTATTGAGAATAAATTCTCAGAGCTGGAGGAGCATGCAAAGGAGTTCGAAGAGAAATTGCATGCTCTAGAGGACAAAATGCATAACCTGGAGTGTAGTGGCGGGCCAGTACGAGCAGTTGCGGAAGTTTCTGCGCGGATAAAAGCGCCATGCTTCGACGGCAGCGTACCATTAGGCATCTTCAAATTCCAGTTCGAGACGGTTGCTAGCAGAAATGGATGGGATGCTGAAGAAAAGGCCATAGAGTTGATCTTGTCCTTAAAAGGTACAGCCGCAGAGGTACTTAAGACTGTGCCAGTAAGCTGCAGAAACAACTATAATGAAATAATGGCAGCATTGCAGCGCAAGTATGGTGGTGAGCATAAGCGCGATTTATACAGAATGGAACTGCGATGTAGAGTTCAGAAGCCTAACGAATCTCTACAAGATTTCGCAATGGAAATTGAGCGTTTAGTGCAGCTCACATATCCAGGCGAGAGTCACCCGTTCCTGGACCATTTTAAAACTGAGGCTTTCGTTAACGGCATTCGCGACTCTGATGTTAAACTGGCGGTGTGCGCTACGCAGAAATCCACTTTCGCTGAAACTGTGTCATTTGCGATGGCTCAAGAGACTGCCAGGATGGTTTTCAAGCCACAGATATGAAAAGTGCGGAATGTGGAGGTTTTGTCTGAGGAGGATAACAACCTAGTGGCTAGCGTTAAGGAGGCAATGCGACAACTGCTGGCAGAGAAGGCTATCAAAGAAAAGCCTAAGTGCTTTAACTGCGGAAAAATCGGCCATTTTCAGCGCAGCTGCAAAGCACAAAGGAAGAGAGGTAGATCTGTTTCGCTACCAAGAAACAGCAAACGGGTGAACCAAACAACATCCCAAGAGTCCCCGTTAAACTAAAACGAGCTAGCACTAAGGGGCAAGAGCTAGCTCTCACAAACGAGGGCCCCACTATCTCCATATCAGTGATGCAGCAGAAAAATAGCAACCTCACTGCGTCCGGACACATCAACGGGGAAAAGCACGTACTTACCATAGACACAGGGGCATTGCAGTCAATAATAAGGCCCGATATAGTAAAGGGGAAATGCGAGCGGTTAAGCAATATACGGCTACGTACAGCTACTGGAGAGCCTGCCACTGTCTATGGTAAGATTGAAGTGAAGGTGACTATAGCCAACATCAACGTGAGACATGTGTTTATTGTTGCCGATATTGTCGATGAGGTTATTATTGGAGCCGATTTTATGATTAATCATGGCATTAATCTACATATGGGACAACAGCTGATGATTTGGCGTAATCTGGAAATACCCCTTGATGTTGGATATGACAACAAACCGCAAGTAACAAGAGTATTTGCTATTGAGAGTCAGACAATAACGCCGCAGTCTGAAACAGTCATATGGGCGCGGCTGAAGGGAGATTATGAGGACAATCGGTTGTGGGTTGTAGAACCGGCAGATCTAAAGAGAGAGCTTATAACAGCGAAAGCTCTAGTTAAAACTAGTGAAGGAGGAATAGTCCCTATAAGAGTGCTTAACTTGTCAGACCATGAAAAATTCATCAAAGAAAATTCCGATGTTGGCCAGTGTACTTCAGCAGAGGCAATAATAAACTGCGAGAAGAAGATAGAGCCTACTAATTTGTCCGCAAAAGAACGTGAACAATTTGAGGAATACGTAGAGAAATGGGTAGCAGGTCTATCAGCGACAGATAAAAATAAAGCCAAGCAGTTACTAAAAAGGCATGCCAGTATCTTCGCCATGGGAAGCCAAAGCCAGGGTAGAACTGCATTGGTTAAACATGAAATTAATACAGGCGAAGCTAGGCCGATTAAGCAGCCACCCAAAAGCGTACCCCTAGCAAAGCAAGATAAAGTAAAAGAGCTTGTAAGTGAAATGGAGCGTGATGGCGTAATCGAGCCATCTTCTGGTCCTTGGAGTTCGCCTGTAGTCTTAGTTAAAAAGAAAGATGACAGTACTAGATTCTGCGTAGACTGCAGGAAGCTCAATGACATAACCAAGAAGGACAGTTACCCGCTCCCCAGGATCGATGACACTTTGGACACGCTAGCTGGTACCAAATGGTTCTCTATGCTGGACTTGCGAAGCGGATATTGGCAAGTGGAGATCGCAGAGAAAGACAAGGAGAAAACTGCCTTCAGTGTCGGCAACGGATTATGGCAGTTCAAAGTCAGTTTGGTCTCTGCAATGCTCCGGCCACATTTGAGCGCCTAATGGAGAAGGTACTGATAGGACTTCACTGGAAGACATGCTTGGTATATCTCGATGACATAATCGTGATGGGGAAAACTTTTGATGAACACCTCAAAAACATAGCAGAAGTTCTTGAACGAATATCATCAGCTGGATTGAAACTCAGCTTGAAGAAATGTGCATTGTTCCAGAAAGAAGTAAAATATTTGGGATCTGTAAGTAAGGGACTGGCATCAACCTAAAAATATTCATGAATTGCGCAGCTTTTTGGGCCTTTGCACATACTACAGACGTTTTGTGCCGAATTTTGCCAGTGTAGCTTCAAGCTTGCATGAGCTGACAAAGAAGTCAAGACCATACCATTGGGGCGAGCCACAGGAAAAATCCTTCCAGAAACTCAAAGGATTATTATGTACGTCACCAGTGCTAGCGTATCCCATAGCTGGAGAAAAATTTGTGCTGGATACTGATGCGAGCGGCTATCGCATAGGGGGTGTGCTATCCCAAGTAGTAAATGGCACTGAGCAGGTCATAGGGTACTATAGCCGTGTACTCTCAAAACCTGAGAGGAATTACTGTGTGACCCGACGTGAGCTTCTGGCGATATTGGAATGCATTAAACATTACCATAAGTACCTGTATGGTCAGCACTTTATATTAAGGGCCGATCATTCTGCACTGAGATGGCTATTGCAGTTTAAAAATCCTGAAGGGCAACTGGCAAGGTTGATTGAGCGCCTGCAGAGCTATGACTTCAGCATTGAGCATAGAAGGGGCACAAAGCATAACAATGCTGATGCTCTTTCGACAAGACCGTGCTGTTTAGAGTGTAAACATTGTGTTAGAACCGAGCAAAAGGAAGGCGTTGTGGATGTTCGGCTAATGCACATCGGCCCTGATGAAGACTGGTCAGCGGCACAGAGGGACGACGATATACTAAAGAAAATTATAGCGGCCAAAGAAGAGGACAGACGACCATCCCAGAATGAAATTTCGGCTGAAAGCCCACTCGCCAAATCTTATTGGGCTCAGTGGAACAGCCTTAAGGTAATAAAAGGGTGTTTATACCGCGTATGGGAAAGTGTAGATGGCAAAACAACTTCAAATTTAATAGTTGTGCCATACTCCAAGATATGTAAAGTTTTACAGGAGTTTCATAATGGACCCGGTGTCGGTCATCTTGGAGTAACAAAAACACTTGAGAAACTGAAGCAGCGTTTTTATTGGGTTGGATGTCAACAAGCCGTAGCTGACTGGATAGCAAACTGCCCACAGTGCATAGCAGCCAAAGGCCCAGTAAGAAGAAGCCGGGGACAGCTGCAACAATACATCTCAGGAGCACCATTCGAGCGGATCGCAATAGATGTAGCAGGTCCCTTTCCCGTCACCGAAGCCGGAAATCGTTATGTACTTGTGGTAATGGATTATTTCAGTAAATGGCCAGAGGTATATGCTATACCTAACCAGGAAGCAAAGACAATTGTAAGTACATTCGTCAACAACTGGGTATGTCGCTATGGTGTCCCAATAGAATTACATTCCGACCATGGAAGGAATTTCGAGTCTGCCATATTCAGGGAAATGTGCGAGTTGTATGGGATAAAGAAAACCAGAACGACGCCGCTACATCCACAGTCTGATGGCATTGTAGAAAGGTTCAATCGCACCTTAGAAGAGTACCTACGAAAAGTAGTAAGCACCCATCAGAGGGATTGGGACGAGCACATCCCCAAATTTTTGATGGCATATAGGTCAGCTGTACACGACTCAACATCGAGAACGCCAGCCAAAATTGTGTTCGGGACGGAATTAAAACTACCTGATGATTTGGAATTTGGTGTTAAGCCAACTGTAGAGGAAGGAGCTACTACGTCCCAGGAGAAGGAGGACTTAAACGAACTGCATGAGTTCGTGCGCAATAGAATCAAGATGGTCAGTGACAAGATGAAGGCTAGGTATGACCGCGCAGCAAACTCGGAGGGATTTATGGAAGGACAATTGGTTTTACTGTATAACCCACAACGGAAGAAAGGATTGTCCCCAAAATTTCAGACTCACTGGGATGGCCCGTATAAAGTGATTAAGAGAGTGAATGACGTTGTATACCGGATACATAAGCACAATAGCTCAAGGTCGACAATTAAGTTAGTACATCTCGAACGATTGGCGCACTATGGGAGAGGTGATTGTATGCCTATTCGGGACGAACAGGCTTAAGTGGGCGGCAGTGTTACAAAGATTAGAAATAGATTTAAATAAAACGACAATGTGGCTATATGTACTTGGCAGCCCTGCCAATTAATCTATAGTTGTCAAAATGTTACAACCCTGGTCAACACTATATAGATAATAGTCAAATTAACGGAAATGGAATACTCCAGAATATACAAGATCATTCAAGGCTGTGCCAATAAGAGTAAACCACAACAACAACAAACATAGCAACATAAATGCTAAGAGATGTTATTCTTAATGGTCTTGTATGCAAGTATTCGCTGCTAATAAAACTAAATAGATTCACAAGTATACACAGCCATATACACGTAGAAGAAACAAAACCACACACTCATTCATACAACCACTCATAGTTACCATAGGCAAAACACACAGAACACTCATACATTCAAACACACATAGTTACCATAAGCAAACCAAACAAGTCAGCATTGTCATACAAACACACACATGCCAAGTAAAATACAACCACCATACCCAGAACTTTCGGGAGGTTACCAGACGACGTCATTTTTGCTATATAAAGGCGCTGCCAGAACTCAGCAATAAAGAGTGTGATATCAAACATAGACGTGTTAACATCGCTAAGTGTTGAGTAGTACAAATACTCGTGTAAATAAAGTAACAAATAAAGTGTTGCCGCATTATATTTTAAAATTGATTTGTCCGTGTTTTAATTTGATGCAATAAAACGAATCCTTGAAGGATAAGTTATAAAACCGTTTTTACGAAAAGGTCTAAAAACGTAACAATATGTTACAATCTGATGATGGACAAATTGCAGCAATGCTTTTTCCACCTAACATAACTGCAGTTTTGCAACCCATGGATCAAAATCCAATAAGACTGAACAAGTTAGGATATCGATCTAAATTGTTGTGCAACATTGTCGCGCAAGAAACCGTTCCGGTGGAAAATATTAATACTAAAATTAGTGTGGGATGAACTACCTCGAGAAGTCCTGACAAAAGCATGGAACAAGATAAAAAAGTGGGATGACGATCAGTATGAGAGCGAAGACGAAATTCCTTTCTCTGAAATGATTCTATCAAATAGTCCACACAACGATACACTTCGCGAATTTCAGTTGTTGATATCAAAGGTTGGGGATAATGTTGACATCGGCATTAATTATATCATAAATTGGAACAATGACGAAATTTCACAAAATAACGATGATTCCGAAGTTACCGATAATGAAAACGATGTGTTAATTATCGAGGAAGATGGTCAACGATCTAAAGTAAGTTTCTCGAAAGCAGTTGAAAGCATCAATAACGTTATAAAATGGTTTGAAAGCAACAAGGGTGCAAATCAAGTGGCAGACCTAGTCAATATGCGTACGAAAATGATCAAGAGTTATTATACAAGAGAAAAGAAACAAGCCTTGACTGCTTCTTTAAACGACTATAAATTAATATTTTTTGCGCTGAGTACGACTGTCAAATTTAATACCCAGTACACATTAAACCTAAGTTTCTTATATGTAATAATGAAAACTATTTAAACCTTTTAATAATAAATAATAAAAAAACATAACATTTTGTATCTAAAAGAAGTTGTGTATGACTTTTAGAAGTTATTACATACTTTATTTATTCCTTTTTTCGACTAAAGAAACGCGCTTAGAAAAGTTTAAAATTAAGAAAAGTTAATACCCCTTGGAACATTTTGGTTAACTTTTGTAAGATTCTATTGTATATATTTATATATATATATATATATATATATATATATATATGTATATACATATATATGTATATATATATAAATATATATATATATATATATATATATATATGTATGTATATATATATATATATATATATATATATATGTATATATATATATATATATATATATGTATATATATATATATATATATATATATATATATATATGTATATAAATATATTAAAAAATGTACAGGTTTGATGTTAATTTTATTTAATATTTTAAATAATAAATAGTTAATGATAAAAGTTAATAATAGAACTTTACAATAAAAGTTAGTAGTAAAAGTTGATAATATTAATAATAATAACAATAGTAATAATAATAACAAACAAAAAAAAAAAAAAACAATAATAATAATAATAATAATATACATAAAATAAAGATATTAATTTAAACTACAAAATCTAGTTGTGGGATATATGTTGTCCTTTTCCTCTCTGCTGGCAGAGCAAAAGCTGTATCTTTACTCAAACGATAAAGGTCCTTAAAACACTATTCCATAATTGTAAAAGGATCAGGTGTATCCCTTAATTTTTGGCGAAAAACCCAAATTAAAACCGAAATAAAATATTTCGCCTATCATGTTGCTCCGCAAACACTAATATCACACCATACATGAATTTTTTTTTATTAACAATCCACTTTTTAATATACAGTATTCCTACGTTTTACGAAGCTTGCTTTACGAAAATTCGAAGATATTATTATATTATAAAATGCGTCATTTGAATGAAAAATTCGCTATTACGAACGTGTGCACGTTGTGGTGAAATTACTACAAGTCGACAGCTGGTCAGAGATTTGCTACAATACATCACAATAGATACTGTATAAAATTTATAATTTTTTAATAAGTAATCTTAAGTTATTATATTAATTTTAACATTAAATATTCTTTCTCAATGTAAAATTTGCTCTATTTAATTTATGCATTTGTAATACAAACTTATGCAAATATCTCTGGAACGTATTTATTTATTTTCAGTAGTATGGCATACTTATATTAACCCGCTATATGAATATTCGATTTACGTCCTCTTTCACAGAACGTATCCTATTCGTAAATAGGGGAACTACCGTATTTATTTAATAATTTTTTTTCTATTTTCGTCTCTATTTCATCTATGCATTTGTAATACAAACTTATGCAAATATCTCTGGAACGTATTTATTTATTTTCAGTAGAATGGCATACTAATATTAACCCGCTATATGAATATTCGATTTACGTCCTCTTTCACAGAACGTATCCTATTCGTAAATAGGGGGACAACTAAATTTATTTAATAATATTTCTTTTCCACACAAAAATATTTGTTTATATTTTTTTATTTGGTTGCTTTTTGACATTTGCGTTATTGGAATGTTCCAATAAAAATGTAATTAGTGTTGCTTCTTTTCACTTTAAATTAAAAAGACACTTTTTACTCACACATCGAGAAACGATGGGATTTTTTGTTTCACACTTGATGTGAAACATTTTACGATGCGACAATTACAGAAACGAGCTACAGGCTTGGGAGTTATAGGTCAAAAATTAATTTTAGTAAAAAAAAGTTTTTTGAAAAATTCGTTGTAAAGAGTAACAATACAGCAAAAATTTAATGATGCCAAATTGTAGCCTTTTTATGCCCTTTAAGATGGTATAGTTCACTTTTTGGCACAGAGTCAGGTTTGGGAGTTACAGGTCGAAAAATGAAAAATTAATGTTAGTAAAAAACAGTTTTTTTTTCAAAAATTTATTCGAAGGAATAACAATACAATAAAAATTTAATGATTCCAAATTGTAGCCCTTTTTATGATCTTTAAGCTGGTATAATTTAATTTTTGACATAGAGTAAGGTTTGGGAGTTAAGGCCCAATTAGCCAGACGCTGAAATCGCAAGCGCTGCGCAAACGCATCAGCTCATCCAATCGTTACACGGCAAATTGTGAAAATGCTTATTTGAACGCTGAAAAACTCAGTGCAGCGCAGCCAACATACAGAAAATAGAATTTTACGCAGAGAGTGATGGCATGTATGTATATTGAATGAGAGTGCGAAACAACAGCTTTTTTTGTACTTCTTCTTTGGTTTGATATTTGAACATTTAGTTGATACATTTGTAGATATACATATCATATTTAATATATTAATTTGCTTCATAACTAGTTTTACTTTATAAAATCACAAAAGACTGTAAATATTGTTTGTACAATAATAGGTTAATGTTATACATACATACGTATGTATGTATATTAGGCTAGCCAGATTGAGAGTAACAAAAAGCGGGACATTTGAATTAAAAAAGCGGGATTATTAAAAAAAACTGGAAATTATGATATATATATATATATATATATATATATATATATATATATATTTCACGAAATATTTTTGATATACAAACAATTTTATTAAAAAATATATGTTTACATTGTTTTTAACATTTTTTATATAATACTCTAATAGTGTTTTCCTTTCTGAAAAACATGCAACATTTTTTCACTTCTTTTCTAAAAAGTGGCAGTTTAGAGAAGCTTTAGAACAGGAATTATTTTTCGTGAGGCATTTAGAGTTTATTTCTAGTTAATTTTTTGATTTCGAATGACAGAATGTGGCCATTTTCAGTTAAAAATTTTAAAAAATTTTAAATTTTTTCTAGAAAAGAAATCAACGTTATATACTACTTACATAACAAAATATAACTAAATTTTTTCAGTTCATTTATCCATATCGATATACATATATATACAGCTACGATCAATATAATAGCAGTATCTAATGTTAAACTTATATAACGAAAGAACAAAATCATAAAAAAAAGATTTCATTTTTCTGCACATGAGTGTAACAAATTATAATACAAATTTTATATAAGGCAATAATTTTTAAGACCATTTTATGGAAAATGGTTGTAGCTGGACAAATTTTATTTTAGCTTGAAACTGGACAGGTACTTAAAAAGCTGGACAATCCAGCCAAAACAAGCCCGACTGGAACCCTAATGTATATGCAGATATGTGAACGCATGGGCATAAATTTATGTGGTACCAATATTACTACATATTTAATTTATGTATGTACATGCAGGCAAATGCGTCGATAATGTTTAGTCGAAAAACTATTGTAATCCGAGTGTGTAATTTGAGATCCCCTTTAAGATGATCTTACATTTGTTGTTTTTATCTTGCCTGGTTAGTGTTATTGGTCAAAAAATATTAAAAAAGTTTGTTGAAGTTGTGTTTTTTATTCTTTGTTGATGAGCTATATTCGTAAACAACTTGCCTGAAATAAGCAACCAATATATGAAATCTTCCTTAAATAAACAACCAATCGCATGCATTAACTTAGCAGCATTCCCAGAAATAGTCATTTATTTCTGCTCAAGAGAGAATTTTTTCAACTCTCTCTGAGTGGAATGGGGTTCAAAGAGAAATGTAAAAAAAATAAGATTGCTGCCACTGGAGCTGCCATTACGAAAAGTTTGAGTGTTAGTGAAAAATTGAGTTTTTCGAAGTGGCATCACAGAAAAAACAGAAAACTCAAAAGTGACAGTTCATTTTGGCCCGTATCAGCTTTTGCCTAACGAAAGTGCGAACGAGTGCAAAATATATAAACACAATGCTGAAGAAGTATGTAAGAAGAAATGGCTATACATGGTCATCTCTAAACACATGTTTTACACTTTAAGCAAATAAAGGTGGTTGAAAATAGAACAAAAATTTCGTTTAGGAGAAAAATTTTGAAATATATAATAAAAATAAGTGTCAAGTGATTTTAAGAAAATATTAATCTGTTTGTAAACAGTAAAGGAATATGCCAAAATTCCTAAAATGTCGCTGGCGGTCAATACCATAAAGAAATCAACATTAAAATGAGCAAAGATTCCTAAAGAATTGAAATTCTATCAAATTAGTTTTCTTTTTAATTTTTATTAATGTTAGTGCTCAAAAAAGTAACTGTTAATGGTTTAGAAATGGTTACATGCATAGAAAATATAAATCGTCGCACTGATCATCACGTAATCAATCTGGATTCATATTTTAAATGGGACTATGGGAGGCACAACAAGTGCTTAGTGCCGGGAATGAGAGTGTCAAAAAACCGATTTCGGTTTCGGTACGTATTATTTGTTTTTAGCAAAAGCTATGCTTATAATAGATCTTTTATAAAATTGTGTTGACTTCAATGAACATTTGGAAGTGGACAAAACTACTGATAATTTCCAATAGATCCGCCTGCCTACTCCACGCCCCGATGTCAGTGATAGCATCGAACCATTCATGTTTTCCCAGTCCTTCTAATTATATTATTTTTCAACTGATAATATGCTTATGAAATAGCGTTTTTCCAACATGATCGTCTTTTTCAATTTCAGTGGCAAACAAGAAAATTGGGAGGCCAACATTACGAAAATCAATTTTCAGTCATAACACAAGTCATGTAAAATCGGCTGGATGAATATTGTATTTGATAACTTGTATAAAGGTCTAAAATCAATTAGTGAACTGCATATCAGCAAGAGTGTATAGAATGTAAGTATTTTTCTGTTATACAAATTGTGAGACTAATAAGTGTAATCTTCAACTTTATTTAAAAATATTAATCGAAACTTGTATATCTCTTTTAGGGTCACAGTGTCTACAAAGAATTGCCTGATAGAAAACATATGTAGTCGAAAATTGTTAAAGTGAATGTAATTGTGATGATACCTTCCATTCAAATTTTTTTCTTATATGGATTAAAAAAATATACGTATAAAAAATAATTTATTTCAAAAGATGCTATAATGTTGTTAAATTGCTCAATCACAAACTCTGTTGTATCCAATTTATAATTCAAATGAAATACCTAAGACTAAGAAAATCGTTGCAATTATCACTACATCACTTTATAAAAGAGATGATTATTATACATATATATATACATATATATATATATATATATATATATATATATATATATATATATGTTATTAATATATTAATATTATCTTCGCACGATGAATCTATAGATGATGTTTTGTGTCTGCAATAGTTTTTGCAGGCAATTGCAATATGAAAAAAAACACTCAATGTTTTCTTTTCGAAATATTACTTCTTTATTTCTATGCTAAAAGTCGAATGAATGTTAAAACTTATGAAGATGTTATACAAACCAAAATAAATTAAAACGGGACAACGCAAGAATCATTGAGCAAAAAATATCTCTCCAAATTATATGTAATAAGTAAGAACGATATTTTTTGTTGATTGTTTGTATGTACATTAGCATGTACATGCATATGTAGGTACGTACATAAGCATGCATTGCGTTAATGCTCTTTAATAAATGCAAGTTTAAGCAAAACACTAAATAATATTGAATAAAATAATACAGGGGCGGATCGGCGGTTAACATTTTCTCCCCGTTGAAGGATTAGGGCCTTCAACAGATACTTCTATGGGCAGAACTGCAAGTTTAGTGACTGCCCGTTTGACTAAGCCATTATTTGTTCGAACAATCGCCACGCGAGCCACGCCATCGTTCCCAAGTACAACATCGGTGATGCGACCAACATGCCATTTTAAAGGTGGTTGATTTTCATCCTTTAAAAGCACCAATGCACCGCACGTAACATTATTGCCTTTTTCACGCTATTTTGTGCGTTCCTGCAAATGAGACAGATATGAACTACTCCACTTTATCCAAAAAATTTGTTGCATTTGAGTAACCCTTTGCCATAATGTCAGGCTCAATTATGGAAACCAGAGGACCACCTACCAAAAAGTGTCCAGGAGTTAGAATATCAAGATTGTCACAATTTTCTGAAATTGGAGAAATCGGTCGAGAATTTAAAATTGCAGAAATTTGGCAGGCCAAAGTACGGAGCTCATCATATGATCCTACTGTACGATAAAGGTGAAATTTAGCCGATTTTACCGCAGCCTCCCATAAACCTCCGAAGTGCGGCGATCTCGGCGGAATGAATTTCCATTCTATTTCATCTTCAAGACATTGGCGTTGAATTGATTGCTGGTGTGATGTGTTTAGAAATAGCTGTTTTAAATCAGCCAGCTCGTTTTTAGCGCCAACAAAATTAGTGGCGTTATCGGACCAAATCGTTTTAGGTTTCCTCCTACAAATGCTGATGTAGATAAATCTTGAACCATCTCTATGTGAGTGGCCTTTGTTGAAAAACATACGCAGATTGATAGGTAACATTTAACAGGAGGACGATTTCTCACCTCAGACTTATAGTAGAACGGACCACAAAAATCTACTCCGGTAGTATTAAAGGCTTTGCTCGGCGTCACTCGTTCAGCAGGCAGGCTTCCCATAATATGTTGACTTAACAACTTATGCATTTTGAGATTACACTACTGATTAATTTACGGCCACCAATAGGCCAGTACTGCTGCCGAATTGAAGCCAATAAAGCCTGCGGGCCAGCATGCAACAGCTTTTTATGAAAGTGCATTACAGAGACGAAGTCAATAGATGACGCTTAGGCAGGATAATAAGATGTCGTGCATTAAAGTCTAGAGCCGAATGTTGAAGACGACCACCAACCCGAACCAAGCCGTCAGAATCAATTATGGGCATCAATTAACGAAGTTTACTTGATGATGAAACGCTTTTATTTTCCTCTATGGCTTTATAGTCAGCTGCAAAATTAATTATCTGTATATTTTTTATTAAGAGGTATGTTCCTTTTTTATGTCATTTGGAGTTAATACCTCATTTTGGCTTATCAATTTCGGATATAAGAATCTGAATACATATGCAAATACTCCTTGAATTTTCGCGAACGAATTATAGTACTTACAATTCATTGACATCTCCGTCAGTGGGGCCATTATCAAAATATGACGACGTCGCTCAGGTAGGTCATCTAAAAACTTTTCATTATTAGGCCACAATGATGAATCAAGACGCAAGAAACTAGGTCCATTCTTCCACAAAGTTGAATTAAGTAATTCCTTGGGCGAGGTACCCCTTGAAAGTACGTCTGCGGGATTCATTATTAGTTGGAACATAATGCCATGTCATTTTTTCTGTGATTGTTTGTATGCGAGAGACTCTATTTGATACAAAAACGTTGAAATTTGTTGGCTGTTGCTTGAGCCACGAAAGTACGACCATAGAATCGGACCAGCAATGTACGTCACAATTAAAAGGTAGAGTTTTAACAACCACTTCAACAAGTTCTGCTAAAAGGTAGGCTGCGGCCAGTTCCAGTTTTGGGACTGTTATGGCCTTTAAGGGAGCGACTCTCGATTTAGAGCACAGCAGTAATGACTTGACAACATTTTCTACTTCAGATCGCATGTATACACATCCACCATAGGCAGATAGACTAGCATCACAAAAGGCGTGAATTTGCACCCTTGAGTTTGATATCAAAACGCAGCGAGGAAATCTAAAGTGCCCAATGTGGAAGACTTTCATCCCACTTTAGCTCTAGCTTCCATAAATGCTGCATGAAAATTTTT
Source organism: Linnaemya vulpina (assembly GCA_963675445.1). NCBI lineage: Eukaryota > Metazoa > Arthropoda > Insecta > Diptera > Tachinidae > Linnaemya > Linnaemya vulpina. The sequence goes on from OY776277.1 coordinate 53,843,262, forward strand.
GCCTTTGTGACGACCGGGCCAATTAAGCCCAGGGGGTCATACAGACGAGCAATTGAAGACAGAATTGAGCGTTTTGTGAACACTACAATTATCGACGGCGCTGAATGTGAAAATAAAATTGTCATCAGTAGGATCCCAAATGAGCCCAAGTGTTTTTGTGATGTCGGTACCATCGTCAAATTTCAAAAACTTCTCACACTCTTCCGGCGGTACTCCATACAAAATTGCCGGATTATTAGAGCACCACTTTCTTATCAGAAAATTGCCACGCTGTAGCAATGCGGTAACCTGATGCCTTATCTCTATGACCTTTTCAATAGAATTACCACCGGATAACATGTCGGAACATATTCGCACCGATTGGGAACGTACTTTCTTCGTCTGTAGCTAGTTTATGCATTGATCGAATTGCTAGGAATGCTGCAGGTTTTGTACCGTACGTCACAGTATCTAGCTTATATGTTTTAATCTCGTCCTCTTTTCTGTCCCTCCAGAGTAAACACTGCATGTAGTTGTCTGGGGAAGCAACTTGGACGCATCTGTACATCTTACAAATGTCACCACTAAGAACAAACTTGAAACAGCGATATCTCAAAAGCGTATTGAAAAGCTTAGGTTGTATAGTTGGACCGGCATGCAATATGTCATTGAGCGACAATCCAGTTGTTGTTTTTGCGGAACCATCGAATACAACCCTTAGTTTGGTCGTTGTGCTGTCAAGCTTGGGGATACAGTGATGTGGCAGAAAATATTTCTTATGTCCGACCTGCGGGGAAACTAGTGACATATGATTCAACGAAATATACTCACGCATAAAATCTATATATTGAGCTTTGATTTGTGGCTGCCTTTCTAATTTATTTTCCAAAAGTTTAAATCGCTTTAGGGCAGTGTTATACGAATCACCAAGCATTTGCACAGCACCAACTTCTATTTCAGGTAGACGAACAGAAAACGCACCATTGGCTAGGCGGGTAGTATATTTTAAGTAGTGATTTTCCCAAGCAATTTCATCACTGGATAACGAATCACAGTTGGCAAAGTTGTTTTCCATTTCCCAAAAATTCTTTACTACGGAAGACAGCTGATCATCTTGATTTATACTAATAGCTAAAGACCACGAATGATGAAAATGAGAGCCACCACCAGCAACAACCCACCCAAGTAATGTTTTTTGTAGTACAGGACAGTTATTACCTGATTTTATTTGTCCAATCGACATCAAATCAAAAAACAATTCAGCTCCGAGTAAAATATCAACTCGACCATATTTATCAAAAGAGGGATCTGCGAGCTGTATATTTTTTGGTATTTTCCATTCTTCTGTATTGATGTTAATGTTGGGTTGGTAACTTGTTATTGTGGGAACAACAATAGCTTTAAAAGTTGTTGAGTAATCTCTAGTATGGGATTTAATCCAGCCAGCAAAACACTTGCAGCTGTGGGCGATGTTGCTGTTGCATCAGCATCATTTGACGAGATGAGTACTGCTTGTGGTGAAGCAGTTTCTGTTACGGGCTGATCCGTGGACGGGGTATCTATGTGAAGCAACGTGTGGTGCTTAGACGAGCACTGTCGGCAACAGCCAGAGGCACAATTTTTTAGCATATGCCCCTTTCTTAAACAATTAAGACATAACTTCATTTTCTTAGCTTCTTTAAGACGTAAAACCGGCGATAGATTTGAGAAACGCGAGCAAATGGTAATATAATGTTCTTTGGAATCGCAAAATGTGCATAATTTTGTAGATGCTGCTACCGAAACATGCACATGCTGATTGTTATGACTTAATTTTTTCCAACTGGGTTGCTTTGTATTTTTATTTACCACGGAGTTTTCGAAATTTTCTACCATACGACATCGTCGTTCTAAGAATGCTGCCATTGAGCTCCAAGTAGGTAACTCATTTATTGGTAAATTTTCTTCCCATTTAAGTAGCGATTTAGCATCCAACTTTGTTGACACTAAATGAATTAATAGCCCATCAATAAGTTGCTGCTGATTTCCAATTGATTGTAAAGCACGCAAATGTGCGTTTATACTATCACTTAGACGACGTAATTTAACGGCGGATCCATTGTCGACAGAATTGAGATTAAGAATTTCTTTTATGTGTGTTTGAAAGTTCAAGAGCTCGTTGTCAAAACGATTTTTCAACAATGACAAAGCTTCGTCATAGTTTGCTTCACTGAGTTCCAACGAAGCAATGGTGTCAAGGGCAACTTCTCCCAAACTGGCACGCAAATAATGAAACTTTTCAAGCTTGTTTAGATCACCGTTGTCATTTATAACAGTCGAGAATAGCGAACAAAAATTTGGCCATTCCGAATAGGCACCTTAAAATTTGGGTAATTGAATTTCAGGGACCTCGGTTTTGGGCGATGCCATTGGTGAGGGCAATTCATTGATAGAAAATCGGCGTAATGTTGATGAACGTTGGTCAGCGTCAGTTTTGCGAATGGTGTTTATTTGACGCGTTAAATTGGCCTTTACCGCAAGTTATAACGAAACATACCTCATGCGATCACCACTTACAGATTCACTGCAGTCTATATCTTCTCTTGTGGATTGGACATTTTCGAAGGCATCCTTGAGCTCCTCAACGTACTCCAAGCGAACAAGCAATTCAGCCTCATCGTATTGTTGTAATTGTGTTGGGGTTAAATTAATATTTAGATCCTCCAACTGCTTTGTTATAGCCGAGACTTTCGAAAAATAGGGTAGTGTGTCAACAGAAAGTTGCTCCTTATCATTGCGATCAGTGTTATTGGTTGCCATTTTTATATGAGCGAGATTGGAGGTAATTGCAAATTTTTACTTCACTGAAGTACGACAATTATTACGAAATGGGAAACTATTATTATATATCCGAATTGATATTAATATGTATAAAGGTAATCACGTCGGGGTCACCAATGTTTTGTGTCTGCAATAGTTTTTGCAGGCAATTGCAATATTAAAAAAAACACTCAATGCTTTCTTTTCGAAATATTACTTCTTTATTTCAATGCTAAAATTCGAATGAATGTTAAAACTTATGAAGATGTTATACAAACCAAAATAAATTAAAATGGGACAACGCAAGAAACATTGAGCAAAAAATATCTCTCCAAATTATATGTAATAAGTAAGAACGATATTTTTTGTTTATTGTTTGTATGTACATTAGCATGTACATGCATATGTAGGTACGTACATAAGCATGCATTGCGTTAATGCTCTTTAATAAATGCAAGTTTAAGCAAAACACTAAATAATATTGAATAAAATAATACAGGGGCGGATCGACGGTTAACAGATGATATTTCATCCATTAATTACCATCTATTTTCCATTTTGCGCCAATAATCCTGCCAAGAAATTTAAATTTTTGTATACAAAAATATGTAATTTTATATCGACAAGAAAAAGAAAAGAGATAGCAAACAGAGAAATTTGCTGTCCCTCTCGCAACATCGGTCGAAAACATTACCACATATACACAGTTGTCATGTTTAATTAGTAGTTTAGAATGGCATGCCACTATAGTGGCATGTGTAAATAGTGCCCAGGAGACGTACAAAATAAACATTGAATCGGTAGGAATGTGTTAGTGTCGTTTAACTGATGGTTTTTCGGTTTCGTAGCGTTATTGTTATTGAGTACCTATGCGGTTTTATAAAAAAAGGATTATGAAGAGAAGAAAAATTTGGCTGAAAGTTTGTTCAGTTTTTTTACATATACTGTCTCTTTCGGATATTGTTATATCAATACACATAATAACATCTTCTCTATTGCTATATGCTTCTAATTTTACATTCCATACATTCAATAAAATGCAAAATAATTTTTTTTCATCCGCTCAATTCTCCATCTCTTTACGCAACAAATTCAAGAAGCAAATGACGTTTTTTTCAATCAGATACGGTGGCGCTCAAAAAATCAGGCGTCAATTAAAAATATGAAAATCTTTTGATTTTCATCAATCAGAGCCGACAACATGTACGTGTACCCGAAAAAATTCGACTGCACGCACTCAACTATGTGATTGATGGTTTATTTTGTACGTCTCCAGTGCCAATTAGACAGGCATACATGTACGACGACGTACTTTGGGTATTACTATTACACTGTCGAACGACGGTATACTTCAGCACCAGTGTGGCTAAATCGGCTTTAAAATAATGCTAAAAAGAATCCCAAACTGCCAAAATATAATGGAAAAATTTTAATTGTATTGATTTTTGTTACTTTAGTTAGTATATCTTTATAAGATAATAGAATATATATTGACGTATATATACATATATATGTGCATTCATGAACAGTTTTTTTTAACAAAAGGTATCATTAAATTCAATATCTCATAAAACTATTTTAAATTAACAAAAAATCGAAGCAACTTCAACTATAAATGACTATTTATTAGTGTTTCAATACAACTCATGTAACATATTTTAAAATTATAAATTGAGTACGTCATCGAATGAATATTTTTCAGCTTCTGAAGGTTCGTTCCATATATCACTATATTTCGAACTTTCGTTTTTATGAGATTTATGCTATTGGAAATCCTTTCAACTTCCGCGTTGCTAAATGAAAAAACCGGGAACTTCATTGCAAAAGTAGCTAATATACTGAAGGGATTTTCATTTAGTGCATTTTTATATTCATATACATTTACCCAAAGGTTAACTGTTGAATTCTTATTTAACCACTCATACGATTTTAGTTTCTGCCACTGATGTTCCAAAGCTGTAATTTCTTCTACGGATTTTGAAATTAAGATTAATTACTATTTTGAATTAATAAATCTTTTGAATGAAAAAAGGAATGCAGAAAATGCTATATACATAATTGAAATATACTAACTGCAAAATCGAATATATAGTGAAATTAAAAAAGAGAAGCTACATCTAGTCGTAAAAATGCCAAAATGGCCACACTACTGTTCAGCACACGGACATTATTGAAGCGAAAGCATGGCAATGAAGCGGAAAGTTGTAGCGGCGATGGTTATCAATAGCTCTGTTCATTTACTGAAAACTGTTAACAATTGTTGAGAGAAAAGTGTTCATTAGCTCTAAAAACTTTCAACGAGAGAGCACAAAAGAGAGCAAAAGATTGCAAGACTGGAAAATTGTTGAAAATTCTTGATAGTAAAATTTTTACTTTCAATAATTATCGAAACAGCTGATTTGTGTTTACATTTAAAAATAAAGTTTTCTAAAAGAAGGTAAAAACTTAATTATGTTGCAAAATTTGAAAAATATTAAGTAATTGCAAATATTTAAAGCTATTTAATATGTTTATAACAGTTTTTGTTAAACTTAGGATCAGCAGCAATCAAATATCACGTATAAACGAAATGAATTAAAGTAGTAAAACACCTAGTATATCAGGGACACCGAATGCCGTAGCGTATGGAGGTGATGTAAAAACTATAAGTAGTATACAAAATCAAATATTTTATTTAATGTAAGCTCGGTCAAAATATATTTTTGGCTGGACACAGTGCCTGGCTTCTGCAGTTTGTGAGGAGTGTCCACATTAAGAAGAAATTGTCATTACAATTGGCATGTAGGATGATCCATAGAATAATATGTTGGTTATTATCCAAACCTAACAATATTACATACAATATGGATAGATATTTTGACTTATCACGTATTGTTAAAGGTGTAGAGAAAAAAAAATTAATCATAAAACTTATACAATGAAAAATTCGGGCATAGTTTGGATAAAGATCTTTAACACCGAGCGTTTGTTTGGTACCTATAAACTCTTTTACCTTCTTAAAGGTATTTATGTTATATATGATGCCCTGGAGAGGAGGAAAATAGAACCACAAATCCCATAACATTAGTACAGAATCTAATTGATCCAAAAGATTATTTTGATCCATTTCGACATCACTCGTTCAATGACGATCGGCTTTTCAAAAATATTAACTCATCTGGACAAGTTTCTTAATTTGAATTTATCAGCCGAATACTTATCCCCGTTCATATGTAGGTGACAAATTGAAAGGAAGCTAGAGGGTAAGTAAAGCAAAACAAATAATTAAATGACTGATGTTTAATACAATCATGCAATTCCAGATGACCAAACAAGAAATTGAGATTATATTGAATACGACTATGGTCCATTTCAAACCACAAAAGTTTGACTTAGGTATGATGGAACAAAAAATTCAGAAAAATGGGACATGAAGAAAATAATCAAACGGTAACACGGGTATTAAAATAAACAAAAACGTGTTAACATCAGGTTGATACAGTTCTCGGATTGTTTTTCATAATAAAATTTGTGTAAATAGGAACTGTTATCACATTCAACTAAGCCACCTAAAAAGTGGTGACAAACACAACACACATGAGCACAGATGATGAAAGAGTTGCGACTTTCGAAAACAGCTGTTCTGCTCTGCTGCGTAAGTTGAATAAAATTTGATGTTGACTCTCCTGTGTGCCTAGGAACCTGTGTTAGAACAATTAGCCTATATAAATATTAACCCATTAGTGGAAGAAGTTCATTAGCCACTTTCCCGAACTAATTTTTACAAATTATTACTAAAAATGATCCCATTAATACGATTTGAAAAAGTTTTATTAAAAAATATTTATATATTATGAGTTATAGACCGCCCCTTATAACGGACACTAGGCGTATGATAAATCTTAAAGCATTCTTTGGGGTGCAATCCTTTTTCACATTTATTGCAAATAAAGTTTGTTTGTTTCCGCAATGTCCACATCGTTTATCAGTTGTAGAATATTCTATAAGATGATTTCTGCCATTTGAAGTACAATAGAAAAAGAAATTAAAAGCTGCAAATGTTCAATATATTAATATAGCACTTTTTGACTACCTGGTCGGTTCGTTTCGGCTTCTCTGAATGTTCACAAAACTGCTTTCTGATGACTTGAATGATCAATTGAATTTATAATCATAGTTTGAGATGCATTGTCTAACGCTGCGGCCAAGCGTTAGACAATGAAGTAGAATATTCTAACTATGGCGTTAGAATATTTGAACTCAAAAAATGAGCAATGCGCTCAATAAACTTTATA
>OY776277.1:53855313-53910313 GCA_963675445.1 Linnaemya vulpina
ACCAAACTTTATTTGTAATGAACTTAAAAACGAATTGTATTTCAGTTTTTCAAAATATTGACTCAAATATTCCCAAATGATTGCAGTGTTCACTAAAATGAATATTACTCATAAACTAATACACATGCAGAAACTGTATTTACATAAAAACCTTGGTATTGACGTCACCTTTCATATAAACTACATCGGTTCACGCATACCGGAGCCCTTGAATTGTACTCCCGTATTACCTTTTTATTTTGCTTGAAATTATTATTCAAAATGGTATGAAAATTGAATTGTACTGCAATATACATATTCCAATATACTAAATAATATATTGCAATTTTATTAACTTTAATTATACCCTTCACAAAAATGTGAAAGGGTATATTTAGGTTTGTCATTCCGTGTGTAATTTCTTCGGTATCAATATGCGACCCCATAAAGTATATATATTCTGGATCCTTATGAATAGCGATGACGATTGAGCGATGTCCGTCTGTCCGTTTGTCTGTACGTGAAATCGGTTTTCCCAAGCCCTCAGAAGAGCTAGAGACTTTATTCTTGGACTGATCGATTGGAAGTGAGCAAACTTAGAGTGGTATTGAAATTCAGAAAACTCGGAAGGACGGTTCCAGAGCTGGAAAGCTTACACCTATATCTCGACACAAAATTAACACCAAAAATCGATTATTTTGTTGCTTATTTGAAAATTGAACCTTCTACATGCTTTGGGAATCCTCAATTGTCCATTTAAGACTAAAAAAATTTCCAGGGATGGGAAACAATTTTTTTTTGTGGCACATCCGGTATTTTGTGGTACATATAATAGCTAAAATTTTTAAAAATTAAAAGTTTTTCTTAAATAAAACTGTCTTTGGTGTAATAAAGATTTGCATCGATGAAAAAAAAAATTTTATATTTAAAGTTCCCATCTAGGGTTAGGAAATTTAAATATTTTTATAAAATAAGCTAACCAAAAATCAACTGACGTCGTTTTTTTCCTGGTAAAAATAATTTTTTATTTCGGAAAAACAATATTGGTATCAAAAATTTAAAAAAAAAATCAAAATTTCGATTCCAGGGTTCGATACTCCAATATTTTGTAGTACATGAAAGCAACGAAAGTGGTAACAAATTTGTAATTTTTCTTAAATAAAACCGCTTTATACATCATGAAGACTTGCATTAGTAACAAATAATTTTAAAAAAATTTAATTTTCGATTCCAGGGATCGGAAATTGAATATTTTTTTGACACATTCGGTATTTTGTGGTACATATAATAATTAAAATGTTTAAGAATTTTAAGTTTTTCTTAAATAAAACCGTTTTATACATAATGAAGATTTGCATTGATGAACATTTTTTTCGCTTCCAGGTGTGGGAAATTGAAATTTTATAAAAATCAAAGGGCAAAGTTTTTTTTATTAATTAAAACTATTTGTTAATTCAGAAAAGACAAAATTAATATCAAGTACTTAAAAAATCTATATTTTGATTCCAATATTTTGTATAACATGAAAGTTGCCAAAATAGTTAAATATTTGTAGTTTTGCTTAAATGAAACCGGTTTACACATTATGAAGACTTGTATTGGTAAAAAAAATTTGAAAAATTAAAATTTCGTGTCCAGGCGTGTGATATTTTGAATATTTTTTTAATTTTATTTATAAAATATATGTACATATATATATATATATATATATATATATATATATATATATATATATGTATATATATATATATATATATATATATATATATATGTATATATATATATATATATATATATATATATATATATATATGTCTATATATATATATATATATATATATAAATATATATATATATATATATATATATACATATATGCATATTTTAAAACTTTTGAAACTAATTTTTTTACCAATGCAAGTCTTCATGATGTATAAACTGGTTTTATTTAAGAAAAACTACAAATGTGTAACCATTTCTGTCACATTCATGTACTGCAATATATATCAGTTTTCGAGCCCTGGAATCGAAATTTATTTTTTTTTTAATTTTTGATACCAATTCTGTTTTACCAGGACAAAAAATAATTTAAACCAGGATAAAACGACGTTAGTTAATTTTTAGGTATTTTAATGTACAAAAAATATAAAAATTTCCTAACCCTGTATAAGAATTTTTAGTTTTAAAATTTTTTTTTTCCATCTATGCAAATCTTCCTGATGTATAAAACGGTTTTATTTAAGAAAAACTTAAAATTCCTAAACATTTTAATTATTATATGTACCACAAAATACCGAATGTGTCAAGAAAAAAATTTAATTTCCGATCCCTGGAATCGAAAATTTAATTTTTTTAAAATTATTTGTTACCAATGGAAGTCTTCATGATGTATAAAGCGGTTTTATTTAAGAAAAATTACAAATTTGTTACCACTTTCGTTACTTTCATGTACTACAAAATATTGCAGTACCGAACCCTGGAATCGAAATTTTGATTTTTTCTTCAATTTTTGATACCAATTTTGTTTGCCGAAATAAAAAGTAATTTTAACCAGGAAAAACGACGTTAGTTGATTTTTGGTTAGTTTATTGTATAAAAAAATTAAATTTCCTAACCCTGGATGGGAACTCTAAATTTTTTAATTTTTTTTCATCGATGCAAATCTTCATTACACCAAAAACGGTTTTATTTAAGAAAAACTTAAAATTTTTAAACATTTTAGTTGTGATATGTACCACAAAATACCGAATGTACCAAAAATAAATTTTTAATTTCCCATCCCTGGAAATTTGTTATTTTTTTGTAGTTTTAAATGGAAAATTGAGGAGTTCCAAGGCATAAAATAGGTTCAATTTTCAAATACGCAAGAAAATAATCGGTTTTTGGTGTTAATTTTGCGTCGAGAAATAGGTGTAAGCTTCCCAGCTCTGGAACCGTCCTTCCGAATCTGTATTTAATACCACTCTAAGTTAGCTCACTTCCAATCGAGCAGTCCAAGAACGAAGTCTCTAGCTCTTCTGGGAGCTTGGGAAAACCGATTTCACGTACAGACAAACGGACAGACGGACATCGCTCAATCGTCATCGCTATTCATAAGGATCCGAAATATATATACTTTATGGGGTCGCATATTGATATCGAACAAATTACACACGGAATGACAAACCTAAATATACCCTTTCACATTTTTGTGAAAGGTATAATTAACATTAGTTATTAAAAATATTGATGTTATTGTCGTTGTTATCATTGCGGATGGCGATTTATTTTCCAACTACAGTATTTGATCTTTGCTTATCCAGGAATTGTATTGGTTAGAAAATCCCAACTATTTAACTAATGCTTTGTCGCCTTTCAGTCTGATCACCTTTTCAACTAGATATGTATTTGGAAATCTAGTTCTTGACAGTTCTTCCGTGTAGAAGCCACCTCTAATAGGATTTCCAAGATAATCTTCTAATATGTATGTTGTAGAATATGTATTCTGAACTCTTCTTATTGTGAAAATTTCTGTTGTCCAATTCGGAGTATGGCCTTTCTCAAAAATATGTTTATATTTGCTAATACGTACATGGTCTCCTGTTTAAAACCTGTTTTTCATTTGTTGAATTTACTTTAATCGGTGACATTTTAATGGTGCGATGAATTTTTGTATTGTATGCATCAAGTAAACCTCTATACATATCAATCCAATTATATGAACCATTTAAGCTAAATTCTTTCCACATTATTCCTTTTAATGTTCTATTGAATCCTTCTACTATTGAGGCTTTCATAGTGCTATATGTTGAGTAGTGATTAATATTGTATTTATTCATCAACTGACTGAAATGTTTATTGAAAAATTCTTTACCATCGTCTGTTTGCAAGTTTTTCGGTATTCGTCCCAATTTGAAAATTTTCTCCATTGCCTGAGTTGTTTCGAATGCATTCTTTCTTCTCAAAGGTACTGCCCAAGCAAATTTTGAGAATGTATCAATTACAGTTTAAGGAATAATTTCCCATTTCAACTAAATCAGCTTGCCAAAGATCATCTATTCCTTTCATCACAACTCTACGACGTACAAAACGTTTTCGAGCCTGCTTATGCAATTCATTTACAACATTTCTCTTTGAAGACATCTTATTCTTCCAGTCGCTGTTTTAAGTGTGTTGTGATCTACTTGATGCACTTGCACCTATTGATACGAACATGTAATTTTCTATTCTATAAATTTTTTCTCGTAGCTCTTCAATTTCCATATCAAAAAGTGATTTATTACCATCCATTTTCTTATTGATATCCTGCAAATGAGCATTAAGATTTTCTAACTGGAAAGCTACTTCTTGTTGCTGTTTTTTGAGTTCAGTTTGCAGAAACAATTTACTGATAACATCGTTTTCCTCCAGAGCGTTTGCAACATTTTTGATTCTCTTGTATTGGACATCAATGTTTTTGTTCGTATCCATAAAGAAGCCCAACAACTTAGTCGCATTTTCGGTTGAAATTAATTCACTTCTATCGTTAATATAATGCCCAAATTTATCAACGGACATGTTTTATATAAAAATCTATGTATGTATATAGTTTATACAATTATATTAGCTTCACGTAGTTCTTCAATAATTGAGACAATTTCGTTGTTGTGATTAGTATGGCCTGCAGACTGTGATGCAAGCAGTAGTCTAAGTCGATCTACCAACTCGTTTGGATCATCCCAGTATATATAGTTTGGATTATGAGGGTTAATCTGCATCAAACCCCTTCCTAAATAATTACTTTTTGTTACATCTGATGAGCCTGTATGATTGTCTCCTTTGAAAAGTTTACCAATAATATGTTTGTACTTATGGGCTTTGCTCCCTTTGATTTGATCATCAGACTTATAGTCCCTCCTGTGAGCATTGGTAGTAAGTAATATTTTTTTTTTATAGATTTCAAGCTCGAATTTGTCATAGCTTTTTGGTGTTTTGTGAAACATTAAAGAAAACAGTCCTGGCGTGAGAGCCCATATTTGTCCACCAACCTGTATCTTATCTTGACTATTACCAAATCTAGTGCTATTACCAAATCTTCATTCGTTATTATTACCTTTATGTGGACCATAGTGAGTATCTAGTTCGTTTCTCGATTGTAACTAATAGTGATAAGTCAGGATAACTTTCTTCGTTATAAGAATTTTGTGAGTAAAAGTCATCTTCATCATAATTACTGGTACTTTTACTCTTCGATTGTTTAAACATTTTTTCTTCAACTAGTTTCTTGGGCGTACTCGTTTCCAATTTTATTGTTGAATTCTGAGGATGAAAACTTTCATTGTCATCAATTCCAGTTTCCTTATCACTCGGTTCTCCTTTAACCGGTCTACCAACGTATTTAGAGCTATTGATAAATTTTTTTAAAGGTTCTGTGATAGGCTTGAATGTATCTGTTAATTGTTCATGTGTATTTATTTCACTTTTTCTTCAAGATATTTCTAGTAGTCACGAAGTCTTTAAGAATTTGTTCATTCACTTTAGCTATCAGGTCGGTTCAATAGGAAGCAGATCAGTTTATCAGATCAGGTTATCAGATCAGGTATCAGATCAGCTTATCAGGTCGTTTAACAGGTATCAGATCAGGTTATCAGATCAGCTAACCAGGTATCAGATCGGCTTATCAGGTTTCAGATCAGCTTATCAGGTCAGTTTAATAGGTATCAGATCAGCTTATCAGGTATCAGATCAGCTTATCTGGTCAGTTTAACAGGTATCAGATCAACTTACCAGGTATCAGATCAGCTTATCAGGTATCAGCTTATCTGATCAGTTACAATAATCACATGTATAAATTTTGAAGCCAGATTGAATACTGAAAGGTACATTTGATGAACAGTAAATTAGATTATGATGAAGTAATCAAATGACTTTCTAAACGACCATTGTTTAGTTCATTATATTTACTTATCATCAAAAATCCGTATATTTTCTTCCAACATTCTCTACAAATTTGTCGAAACATTTCAAAGTTCATATCGCTGGCAACGTGATCATCATATACATCTTTCATATATGTCGCATCTTGTTGAAACATAATAATTACATTAGCATTATCCCTTATCAATCTTTGGAATCCGCGTGTAAGTTTGACACAAGTAAAATGAGTCTACGTTCTTAAGACGACCCATACTAAAATATTCACGTATATTGTTTTGCTTTTCACATGCAACATCATCAAAAATCATAATTGAATTGCTTTTAGCTTCACTAGGAGGAACAACGTACTCATCTGCGAATGTGTAGTATCCCATTCCTTTAATAGGTGAAACTAATTTCTTTTGGTATTTATATTTAGGTTGATATAAAGATTTTGAGTACAAGTAAATATTTTCAAACTTGAGACCATTAGGACTTTCCAGCAAACTAATCATTATGTTAGTTTTTCCACAATTTGAAGGACCAACTATTAATGCTCGAATAGAATTTGGTAACAAGTTACTATGTCTCATTTTTTCTACTGTCATTTGAACAAATATCAGCATTACGAACAAAAATATTTTTATGTTGTTTTACGAAGGCATTTTAATAACTACTTGTGAAATTTGCAAACAATATCTTTTATTGTAGATTAAATTAATATGGTTGTACTGTATAACAAAAGTTTTAGTCTCAAGCACACTATCGTTGGAGAAGGTTTACTAAATAAAGCAATAAATTCTCTGCCTTTTGAATTACATCTTCCTGGATATCAGTACTGTGGACCTGGCACAAGATTACAAAAGCGTTTAGATAGAGGAGATAAAGGAATTAACTTATTGGATGCTGCTTGCAAAAATCACGACAAGTTTGTGCAAAAAGTCAAGCTGAAAAAATTCTTGAAAATAAAGCTTGGGAAAGAGTTCTTTCAAAAGATTTTGAAATTTGCATATATAGTCCCCAACGCAAGGAATGCAAAAACTAAACTTGGTATGGGTGTAGGAGCGAAGAAAAGGAATACAGTGAAAAGACCATCACCACGAATTCGTTTAAATGACAAAAAACTGTTTCATAAGAAAATTAAATCAGCAACAAAGATATTGAAGAAGGAAAGACCACAAGACATTAATTCAGTAATTAAGATTGTTCGTAAAGCTATCAGTAAATCTCTTATGGGGAAAAAAGCTCGTGTTGTAATACCACGTATTAAAAATGTTCCAAAAATTGGTGGTTTGCCCATATTACCGATTCTAATTGCTCTAGGTGCAGTTGGTAGTCTAGCAACTGGAGCTGCCGCTATAGCTAAAGCTGTAAATGCAACAAAGAATGCAAAAAAAAAAACAACTTGAGGAAGCCACTAGACACAACAAAGCAATGGAGTCCATTGCGGTGGATTTTAACTAAGATTTAACTTAGTTAAAATCTCAGAAAGACATGATGATATATATTCCTAGGCACAAAGAAAGTCAACAACAGTTTTATTCAACTTACACAGCAGAGCAGAACAGCTGTTTTCGAAAGTCGCTACACTTTCATCTTCAGTGCTCATGTGTATATTGTGTTTATCACCACTGTTTAGGTGATAAACAGTGAATGTGATAACAGTTTTCTATTTACACAAATTTTATTGTGAAAAACAATCCGAGAACTGTATCAACCTGATGTTAACACTTGTGTGTTATGATACCTGTGTTACCATTTGATTATTTTCTTCATGTCCCATTTTTCTGAATTTTTTGTTCCATTATACATTAAGTCAAACTTTTTTGGTTTGAATTTTATACTTAAGTATATGTGAACGTTTTTCCAATTTTCATTGGCAGCTCAAGCCCAAGCTCAAATTGTATGTGATTTGTTTATTTTACGAACATATTATTTTTGCTATATTAATATTTTTATAGGCTAATTGTTCTAACTTAGTTAAAATCTCAGAAAGACATGATGATAAATATTCCTAGGCACAAAGGAAGTCAACATCAGTTTTATTCAACTTGCACAGCAGAGCAGAACAGCTGTTTTCGAAAGTCGCTACACTTTCATCTTCAGTGCTCATGTCTATATTGTGTTTATCACCACTGTTTAGGTGGCTTAGTTGAATGTGATAACAGTTTTCTATTTACACAAATTTTATTGTGAAAAAAAATCCGAGAACTGTATCAACCTGATATTAACACTTTTAGATAT
Organism: Linnaemya vulpina; assembly: GCA_963675445.1. NCBI lineage: Eukaryota > Metazoa > Arthropoda > Insecta > Diptera > Tachinidae > Linnaemya > Linnaemya vulpina. The sequence goes on from OY776277.1 coordinate 53,863,411, forward strand.
GCTGCCCAACAGACTAATATCAGAATTTGACCTGAGAAAATTCAAAATATATTCCACACTTCAGAGGAGTTTTTATGTTGGATTCGCTACCAAAACGACCAAAGACTGTGGAGTGTGGAATAATCAATTTGGATTTATCAACAGGCCCAGGTACTCATTGGGTATTATACTATAAAAACAAGAATGAAAAATAATATTTCGACAGCTTTGGAAATTTACAACCTCCTTTAGAATTAATCAAATATTTAGGTAGAAATATTGAATACAACTACAATCAATATCAAAACTTTAATACATATAATTGTGGCCACTTATGTTTGAAATTTCTTTATGAAATAACCAAAGATATTAAATAAAACACAATCATATATTTTTATGTATTAAAAAACATTTTTTCTTATTATTATTATTTTTTTTTTTTTGTTAATTACAAAATTTATGCACATAAAATTTTTTTTTACTGCCAAACGTGGTACTGCGACTTTGGTATCAAAAACTCATTCATCTCACTATCCAGGATAAGGTTTCGCAATCCTTTTCTTTGTAGTCGATATTTATCATTTGAAAGATCATCTAATTCGACATTATATATGGTTTTCCAGTTCAAGTTGAACTGTTTCCCCATACTTTGTTGTTACTCGCTTTGCACGTTCGATGGTGTATTTGGATGATTCATCTAAATCCTTTATATGGATTAAGGATTTTGTATTACAGGAATTGAATTTGCTTATTAAACTCATAGCGCTATAAATGTTTCACAACTTATAAGTTTGAACTTAAATTTCGAATTAATCTCGATATAAGCTTTCTAGACTTTAAGAAGTCTAACTGAAAATTATTAAGCAATGATATTAGGTTTGCGTGTGTGTGTATGTGGGAGAGAGAGGTAGCAAAAGACGAATATATGAATAATAAAATCTATTGCTAGAAGAAGATAGAGAGACACATATATATATTTCTTCAGTCCTTTACTCTAAATTTTGAATTTGTTTTTGAAGTGGAACGCAGATTTATTTTTATAAATTATATAGCATTTCTCTTACAACTTGTTCGCTGAAAACAATTATTAGTAGAAAACTAACAGTCAAAAAATTCGGAAGTAAATTTTGGTAATAGTATAAAATTTTCAATAAAAATCTTGAGTAACATTAGCAACAAGCTCGCACAATTTTTAGTTGATTTTGAGGGATGTCGGCTATACGAGCACATGACAATGGTGAAAATGTTCCTCGATGATTTTGGTATAATGGAAGATAAGGACAAGGACGATGATCACTTTAAGTCTTGTCAATGGAGCCACCCAGATTGTGAGGAAGGGCCAGATACCTGCCGGTGCTCCGTATTTTACTTAAGAAAAATGATGATAAATCATTTAATGAATTATTATTATATAATATTTCAATGCAACTAAATAATAAATCACAAAACAAAATAAAACAAGTTCTGAATGTTTTTTCATTTTAAATATATTTGTACAATTTTTGTTTATTATCTTAAAAAATACAACAGTTTTTTCACTTATTAATAGATTTCACTACTTAAATATATATAAAAATTATTACTTAAAAATAGGGATACAGTTATAGCATTGCTTCTTCCTCTTCTAGTCTTGAAACTTCCCACAGTAGCATGTCAAGTTCATAATCGGGATTAGTTTCCTCGATTCGAAAATGATAGAATGCATATGTACTCATCTTATCACTTCTTATTTTTCTTTTATCGTCTGCATAATTTAACACTACTTTGTAACCGTAATGGAAATCATACATTTTCCATTTGGAGAGCTCAAGTACAAAAAATCCTAAATATATAGGTTTATTGTAATAGGTTTTTACTCTCTTCATTTGAATTGACAAACTATGAAAATTAGGTTTAGATATCCAATCTTGAGCTCCTAAATGATTACAGTTTGTCTTATTCCAGTTCATAACTATTCGTACATCTTTTCTCTTCTCCACATCCTCTATAGTTTTACCATATACTGCGTTATTTTGAAATTTGAAGAAATTTTTCTCAAATGCGTTTTTTGCAGTTGCTCTACGTTTGGTGTTTAAGACTTAAACAGCAGACATCAAAAATACAAAAAATTCTTTAAAATATAGCTTGGGAAAGAGTTCTTTCAAAAGATAGTGATCTTGCAGAAAAAACATTTACATATATAGTCACCAACGCAATGAAAGCAAAAACTAAACTTGGTATGGGTGTTGAAGCAAAGAAAAGGAAAACAGTGAAACGACTATCATCACGAATTCGTATAAATGACAAAAATCTGTTTCAGAAAATAATTATATCAGCAACAAAGATATTGAAGAAGGAAAAGCCACAAGATATCAATTCAGCCATTAAGATTGCTCGTAAAGCTATCAGTAAATTTCTTAAGGGGAAAAAGGCACGCGAGCACTTTCCTTAACATTAGTTTTTAAAATGTCAAGATACATGTTCCTGTCCATGATACCTTCTATAAAGTGAAGGTTTCTGGCACCTGAAGCTGCCATGCAGCCCCACACCATCACTGATAAGCCTCCATGCTTCACTGTCTTCTTAGTGTTTTTGTGAAAAAACTCTTCATTGTGCTTACGCCACACATAATGCCGACCATCGGAACCAAACAAATTAAATTTGCTTTCATCCGTAAAAAGAACCTGTAAGATATTAAAATTGTTTAGAGAAAGCCAACACAACGTGGCATATAAATTTTACCGTGCTCCAAAACGAGAAATCTTTTGATATGTGCTCTCGTGCAAATTCCAAGCGATCCTTTCTAATTTTTAAACTGACACATGGTTTCTTTCGAGCCACTCGGCCATGGAATTTGCTTTTTCTTAAAACTCTTCTTGTTGTTTCTGTGTGTACTTCCTTCCCAAAATTGGTTTTTACCATTGTGGCAAGTTTTGGGGCGGAGATGAATGGGTCACTTTGTACTTGGCGAACTATAAACTTCTCATCTCTCGCGCATAGCTTTCTTTTTGCAGGGGCGCGTTGTTCATTTGTTATCCGGTTGTTTTTTTTGTATCGCGTAATGATGTCGTGTACAGTTGATTTGCTTTTATTAACAATACTTGCGATTTCTCGTTGGGTTTTACCTTCTAAATAGTTATAAATAACTATTTTTCGCTCTTCCAAGGTAGACTGTTTGATTGTACGCGGCATTACAAAAAATATAAAAAAACGTCACATTACGAAAGCAAATATTCAACTGACCATTTATAATATAGAAATAATAAGAAATAAACAAATATAACGGTAATTGAAATTATTTTGTTGTCTCTTTTGCTTTGCCCTACTTTCAGTGTGACCATAATTTTAAAACCTTTTTGAGATAAGTTTTAAAGTACCGTGTTGCAAAATTCTTGGTAACGTTTTTAGTGGAAAATTTTATTGTGTAGTAAAAGCTGAATTAAATGTACTAAACTTTTTCCAAAACCAATAAGCTATGGCACCTAAAATAGTTGATGAAAATCTATCAATGATTTGCTCGACTTTCGATGTAAGCCACTGTAAGTATTTAGAACTAAGTAGTTGAAAAAGGATAGAGAGATGACATAAATACGTATACATTTTTTTGAGTCGAATTTTAAATTGTTTTTTGGATTAAAAACGCTCAGGCTCCTTTTTTTAAATTTCATAACATGCATCTTAGTTCTGGTTCGTTGAAATGAGTAATTATAATTGCGAAGTAACAGTCAAACGGGTCGCAAGTAAATTTTGCTAATAAAAAGATTAAATTTAAAATAAAAAAACATGAGTCAAATAAGAGACAAGATTGAGCAATTCCTAATCAACTTTGAAGGATACCAACTACATGAACACCGGGAAATGATGAAATATTTCTTAGACATGTTGGATCAAAACGAAGAAATGGGTATAATGGAAGACAAGGACGATGGCCATTTCAAGTCCTGTCCTTGGAGCCATCCGGATTGTGTGGAGGGATCAGACACCTGCCGGTGTTCGGTATATTATTTAAGAAAAATGGCAATTAGCCATTTAATAAATTCATATTATGCATTATTTCATTAAAACTAAATAATCAAAATAAAAAAAAAATCTTGAATGTTTTTTAATATATAATATATTTTTACAATTGTAGTTTTCTCTCTCTCTCTCTCTCTCTCTCTCTCTCTCTCTCTTAACAATAAAACAATATTTAACTTAAACATAAAACATGTTTTCTTTTATTGCTAGAGTTAACTACTTAAGCTTATAGTACATGGCATGTAAAAAGCCACATGCGCATGTGGCTCTGACGTAAATTTGACGTCACAATAAAGCTAAATTGGCTACATATCGTGTACTTGCATTTTTTGTGACACTCACATGCCGTACACATTTGTATGTGTACCACATGAACCTTTGTAAACACATGCATGCATGTGTTTTTTGATATGCTGTGTACTAGGTTCACACATTCGAGTTTTGGCATATTTAATATTTCTACATGCGCATGTGGCTGTCACAAATATGTAGAGGCAATAATTTTCGATGTAACATTTTTCAAGAGCATGTGGACATTAACAGCGTTACCAGTGTCTTATTTCTCCTATCAAATGTGATACGAATTTTATGATAAATAAAACCGCTTTACAGGTTATGAATTGGAAAAATAAAATTTCGTTTCTAGTGGTGGGAAATTTTGAATATATTTTATTTATAAAAGTAACCAAAATATGCAACTGAAGTTCTTTTTTTTCGCTTACTGAAGCTATTTTATAAATTATAAAGCACAAAATTGGTACTTAAAAATATGTGTAATGCATATAAGATTCGGCACAGCCAAATATAGCACTTTTCCTTGTTTTATATTATATTGAAAGTCTTAAAAATATCAAATTTTAGTTTGTTAAAATAGTTTTCTTGATTGAATAAAAAATATTTTTATTTTTGCGCCATCGCATACAGAAACTACTAGTTCTATTATAAAATTAACAGTGGGTTAATTCCCTGATATGTAGTATGTTAATAAGAAAACTACAAATAGCCGTTGTAATTTTCTGGTGAGGATTCTGTAACAAAATTGTTCAAATACTGGCAACATAGTTTTTATTTTATAATATTGTGTTATTGTGCTGTGACTAAAAAAAATTTCGGATTGTAATAATGGAGACGAAGGTGATTGTGGGGCTGCTTTGAAGCCAAAAAGGCAAAGAATATCCACAGCAGGCGAGAGAAAAATATAACATATTTGGACAGATGAGGATATCAATAATTTAATTGCGGCCGTAGAAAAGAACCGTGGACTTTGGGACTTCTCCTCACCAGAATATAAATTAACAAAATTGAATGGATGGCAAAGTGTAGTAGAGGAGTTAAGTGTTGATGGCATAGATATTAGTGAAGCCAAACTTAAATGGTCATCTCTACGCACCACCTACATGGTCAATTTAGCCAAGTTAAAAAAGAAAAATCTGGACAAGGAACAAGTGAATCTCATACCGTCACGTGGAAGTATTTCAAGGCAATGACGTTTTTAAAAAGCAACAATGAACAACATTCAACTTCTTCAACATCAACGCTGAATCTGGTAAGTAATGTGTATGTTCCCAATATTTTGTAATACATCTATTTGCTAAATTCGGTGATTACAGGAATCTGATGACATTAATCCGTCGCTTCTAAATGAGCTAACAGCTCCACCATCACCATCTGAATCAACAGTGTGCACTCCTCGTAAACGATCAAGATCAATTAAGTCTGTTCTATCGCCATTTTAATTCTTAACAGTGCCGTTGCTGCATTAATCTGATACGAATTCAACCTTCTGTGATAATCTTTTGGCTGAATTGAAAACACTTCCGGATTCAAAAGCACGAGCATTGCGCTATAAAATATCACGCTTGATGATGGACTTTGTGGAAACAGTTCATGAAACAATACCAATTTCACAAGAGCGAAATTTGACTGAAAATGGGCAAAATGTTGAGGAAATACTTAGCGCCATAATAGAAAGTGATACAGCGGCATAATAGAAAGGCATACATACATATGTATGTACATGCTTTTTTTAGTGAATATGAATTTTTGTTTGGTTTTATGTTTTGTTTGGTTTGTATTTTTGTTTGCTTTTTTTGAACTTTAATAAAATAAAAGAACTGAATTTAATATTAAGAGGGACTTTATTTTGAAAATCACTTTTTGGTTAATATCCGATCATACTGCCATACAAGATCGGCTTCATCAACAAAAAAGCTGGCAAATTCAGTCTGAATTTATTTTGCATCGTCTGCTCAATATTTTTGGTTTTGAAATGGGAACCATGTTTGTTGAGTTCGTTCATCTGAGCTTATTCAGTTTCCCTCGTCATCGTATTGATCGGAGCGTATTTAGCTTTATTTGTGGTTATTAAATAATTGTGGAGTGTGCAGACGGCGAGCACTACTTTTTTAGTTTTTTCCGCATTTAAATAAATTGGTTTTCGTAGCACACGGAAACGAGCCAACATAATACCAAATATATTTTCAATTATTCGGCGCGCATGACTCAATCTAAAATTAAAAACGCGTTGTATTGTAGATAGTCCGCGCTGAGCATATGGCTTCATAATGTTTTTGCTAAGGGCAAATGAATCGTCCGCCACAAGGACATACGGGACGGGCGCTATTCTGCCGGGCAATGCTTTTCGCCAGGGCAAATGTAGCTGGCCAGTGTGCAATGCTTCAGCAAAAGAGCAACGATTAAATACTCCACCATCTGACTGTCGTCCGTTACGACCCACGTCGATATATAATAATTTGTATTCCGCATCCGCTATTCCCATCAATACAATACTGTGCGATCCTATGTATGTGGACAAATATATGAATACAAAATTACAAATTCATCAAGCACTTCCGGTATAATGGGCGAGATTGTGGTTTGCGGAATGCGAAATATATATTGTAAGGACGTAAAGTTTTCGCCTGTTGCCAAGTAACGCAGCGCCACCGATGAGGTTCTTCAGCTCTTAATTCCTGCATCAATTTTGCGCAATACCCTTCTGTGTTGCGTTTTGCCAACCACGGTTTCGTCCACACACTACGAACCCTCTTCTTATTTTTGAACTTCTCATCTTCTTCCTCTTCTTTTAACATGTGTGCGGCCAAAATGGCAATAGCAGCCCACTTCTTCTTCGACATTTAATATATTTTTTTTCACAAGAATTTCCTTTACAACTTTATATAAAAAAACTCATAAACATATGACTGTTGTACATATACACATGTGAAATATGCACATTTCTCACATGCCGTGTACTGGGAATATACATGTACCCATTTAAAAATGTACACATATGCTACCATTGCAAATGTGTACGCTCGACTACATGTGTCACATTTGAATTTTGGGACAAAACTACATTTCGTATAATATCAAAATTTTAAAGCATGTAGCCATTGCTACATTATAAAATATGTAAACAAAATAATGCTTATTCCAGTGACGTCACAGACACATGCGCATGTGGCTTTTTACATGTCGTGTACTTTAGGCTATATAAAACCTTAAACAAACAAGTCACAAAAATCCAAAGTAATCATCGATAAAATCCATCTACATATTTTGTTTGCTTGTATCATGATGAAACACAGGTAGAGACATACTCGAAAAATACAACCAAACTTCACACTTTTAACACTTGCTCACATCATAGAGGAATGAATAGAAGACGTTGAAAATGTTAAAAATGCTTTTACATGACAACGTCTTTCATTTGTCGTAATATTAACAAGGGAATAATCATTCAACAAATGGAATTTAAAATTTGTGCTATAATTGAAATAATTATTGATTCTGAAAAGCAGAAAAAATATGCTGAATCAGCAGATAGATGAAGTATTATTACTTTATGTGAAAAGTGCATGGACATGTATACACTCCTTCCCTATTAAAATAATAAATATTTTAGCAAGTAAAATAAGATTAGAGCTTTGAAACTTTTCAGAACTGTGGTGTAAGAACGCTGATGATTTGGCAAAAGCCCCAGTGAAATACATATGCATGCTTGAGATTAACCACCCAACAAATAAATTTCATATTATCAAATGTATATATATATATATATATATATATATATATACACATATATATATATATATATATATATATATATATGTATATATATATATATATATATATATATATATATATTTGTATATATATATATATTTGTATATATATATATATATATATATATATATATATATATACTAGCGAACCCCCTGCACACTTCGTAGTGCAAAATAGAAAATAAAATTAATTCGAATTCATCTCAATCAGTGATAAACTGCTTTTATTGTAATGCTCTGTGGTAAACAACATTTGTTGTTTTTCCATTTTCGGTGTAAATATACAAAACCGATAGTTTGCCAACGCGAATTAAAGTTTTACACTTTCTTTTTGAATTAAAAAAATATTTACTTTCTTAACTCGGATGAGTTAATCTTAGTTCTTATGCTAATCATAAACTGAAGTACAATTTTGAAATATCTTTCTTATATACTAAAAAATACATATCTTTGTTTCTTTGTTTCTTACATACATATAAGTATTAGAATAAAACATATCTTTGTTTCTTATATTTAGGTATTAGAATGAACATATCTTTGTTTCTTATATTTAGGTATTAGAATAAACATATCTTTGTTTTTTAGGCTATAAAACATATCTTTGTTTTATAGGTAACTTCTTGTTAGTTAAACAAGATTGAACATGGTTTATTTCTTATCTTACAATTTCGTTCTTCATATGGTATGATTAATTTTTTTAGTGAGTCAATATTATTAAACGCGTTGTTACGGTCCGATATTAATATTTTCATTATCTCAAAATCTTCATCATGCTTTTTATGAATTGCTTCTATAAGTCTGTCATGGACATTCCTATAAGTATTATTGTCTATCCTAACTTCTTCAGTATACGTTACTAATGTTATGCCCGTAGTTGTGATATTGTCAACTTGATGAACATCCAATAATATGGATCCTTCGTCAATTTTAAGTAAGTTCTGGTTAAATTCCTGAATAACTATGCATTTACTACTCCTATTGTTGAGAAGTGGAAGTATGCATGTGTCCGTTTCGTTGTTTTTCCTGCAAATATTTTTTCCTCGAAAGTTTTTGCAATGGTCTACCCTGACATAGTCTTTGTTGCATTGGGCAATTTGATCGTCTGTTTGAATTTTCCGTGCCTAAAGTTTATGGGAGACACTTTAAAAAGTTTACAGTCGTTATTTAATATGGGATATTTATAGATAGTTATAAATAAGTTTCCCGTTCCAGCTACGTGTGTGTCCGCGTATTCCAAAATATTTATTATAGGTGCTGAATTCAATTCGTGTTCTATTATTTCCTTTATATCTTCTAAATTTAAGGACTCGGTTAAATATTCATTATTTTTTGCAGCGTTAATTGTCCCAACAAGTAGTAGGAGTTGATCATGTACTTGTTGGATGATGAGTTGGTTTTCTAACTTCTGGCCTTGTAATGCATCAATTAATTTTTCAAACCTCGAGCTTACTAGACGTTGTTTTTCATTATTTTCTATTAATTCATTTATTTTTACTTCTAATTTGATTAAATCGTCATGGTCTGGATTTCCTGTTATAAATTTCAATGCTGACCCAAGAAAGTTTAGGGATCTCGTGTATCGTTTATGTTCGTTTAATTGTGTTGCCAATATTTCGATTTTCTTTATCCAGATTGTTTCCTGGGTAGTGGGCTTATATTCTTCTGTTACAATTTGTCTGTATGGCGTGAGAATTTTTGTCAGGTTAGTGACGTGAAAAAAATACGACTGTTCATCATATAAAAAAACGTCATCAGTCCTGGTTAGTACATATTTCTGGTTTTCCAGATTTTCTATTTTTATGTCTGCCTTGGTTTCTGACATGATCGCTGCGAGTAACATCAGGTAATGGATCATTCTTGTGGATTGTATATTTCTTTATGTTATCTTTATGAACAATTACTCCCCTCGTAGTTAAGACAGTGTCCTCACGGTTTTCTTTTACAATGTATTTGATGTATCTTGCGTCGTTCTTTTTTCTTAATCCTTTTATTTTCACTAAAATTCGTTCATTTGCAGAGAAAGTTCGGTGTCTTGTGCCTTGATTTAGTCTTCGTAGGTTTTTTCCGATGCTTGTTTTAATTTTTCATATATGTCACTTGTTTCGTATTTTATGTTATTAAACAAAATGTCTTTGGGTTTTAAACCAGTTACTGTATGAATTGTATTATTTATTTCCCGTACCGTTTTATAAATTTCATCTGCTATCGTTGTCTCGTATTGTATTTTAAAAATCCTGGCTAGTTCTGATATTGTACTATGAGCTCTTTCAACTTGTCCGTTCGATGTTGATCTAACTGGTGTTTTAATTTTTGTTATATCATATCGTATACACATCATTTCTACTGCTGCTGTATTGAGGCATTTTGCATTATCTGTCATTAGTCGTGTGCAGTTCGGGTAATTGTTTGTAAGCAATTCTTCAATTTTATTACTCATATTTTCTCTTGAATCCAGTTCTCTCAGAGTTATGTACTTTTAAAATTTATCAATGGCAACTAAAAATGTTTTCCCTTCGTTGAAATTAATGTCCATGTGTATTTATTCAGCTGGCTCTGTTGGTATGTCTGAATCTTTCAATGGTTCTCTTGTCGGGTGTCTTTCGTATCTACCAAAAAGACATGGGCTGCATTTTTTATTGTATGCTTTACAATGCTGCTCAATTTTTGGCCAGTAGTGTGTTTCGCGTATTTCCCTTATATTATTTTTATAACCTCGTTGGGCTCTTTCGTGAATCTTTTTTACTATTTCCATCTGTTTATCAGTATTTTGAATATCAATTAATTTTCTTTGTGTATATACGAATCTTACGTCATTAAATGTGTTCCTTATAATTGTTCCAAATTTAAAAATATTTTCCATTGTAGTACGAATGGCAGTAGTTTTTTGTGGTTGTAAAACCTATTTTAATTCTTGTAGCAATTCTTGTTCGTTTGTAAAATTTATTGTATGTCTAATCCTATTTGGAAAAATCTTACGTGTTCGTATTTCTTTTAGTTTAGTATTTGGTACCAGTTCTATTTGTAGTGCATAAGCGTTGAATGGACGTGTTACACTTTTTATAACTTCGTTATGTGAGCTTTCAGCAGAATGTACAGTGTCTATAGATGAGGCATTAATCTGTTGTCTTCATAGTGCATCAGCTACTACATTTTGGTTTCCTGGTTTGTATACTAATTTTGCTCCAAAATCTTCGATTATTGATTTCCAACGTTTCAGTTTCGAATTTGGGTTTTTTTCAGATATTGCGTGTGTTAAGGATTGGTGGTCTGTATAAATGGTGAGGTCTGTTGTGCCATAAATATAATTTCTCAGTTTCTGCTGTGCCCAAATTATCGCTAGTAACTCTTTTTCGTTTCTTCAGTTTTGCTTAAAGTTCTGCTGAGGAAAACAATTGGTTTCTTCATTTGACTAAGTACGACTCCAATAGTTATGTTAGATGCATCGGTAGTCAGTTCAAATGGCTTATCATAGTTAGGTTGAAAAAGTTCAACTTGTTCTTTTAAACGTTTTTATACCCTTCACAAAAATGTGAAAGGGTATATCGAACAAATTACACGCGGAATGAGCGTGTAATTTGTTCGATATCAATATGCGACCCCATAAAGTATATATATTTCGGATCCTTATGAATAGCGATGACGATTGAGCGATGTCCGTCTGTCCGTCTGTCCGTCAGTCTGTACGTGAAATCGGTTTTCCCAAGCCCCCAGAAGAGCTAGAGACTTCGTTCTTGGACTGATCGATTGGAAAAATCGGAAGGACGGTTCCAGAGCTGGGAAGCTTACACCTATTTCTCGACGCAAAATTAACACCAAAAACCGATTGAAAATTGAACCTATTTCATGTCTTGGGACTCCTCAATTTTCCATTTAAAACTAAAAAAAAAAAAATTTCAGGGATGGGAAACTAACATTTTTTTTGTTGGTACATTCGGTATTTTGTGGTACATATCATAACTAAAATGTTTAAAAATTTTAAGTTTTTCTTAAATAAAACCGTTTTATACATCAGGAAGATTTGCATAGATGGAAAAAAATTACAAATTCCTATACAGGGTTAGGAAATTTTAATATATTTTGTACATTAAAATAACTAAAAGTTAACTAACGTCGTTTTATCCAGGTTAAAATTATTTTTGTTCTGGTAAAACAGAATTGGTATCAAAACTTAAAAATAAAAAAATTTCGATTCCAGGGCTCGAAAACTGATATATATTGTAGCACATGAATGTAACAGAAATGGTTACAAATTTGTAATTTTTCTTAAATAAAACCAGTTTATACATCGTGAAGACTTGCAATGGTAAAAAATAATTGTAAAAAGTTTTAATTTTCTCCTCCAGAGATCGGAAATTGAAATATTTTTTGGGCACATTCGGTATTTTGTGGTACATATAATGACTAGAATATATAAATATGTTAAGTTTTTTTTACATAAAACCGTTTTTGGTAACATGAAGATTTGCATGGATGAAAATATATTTTTAAATTTAAAGTTCCCATTCAGGGTTAGGAAATTTGAATTTTTTAATACAATAACATAACCAAAAATCAATTAACGTCGTTTTTTCTTGGTTAAAAATTTTTTTTTTATTCTGGCAAAATAAATTTGGTATCAAAAATTTTTAAAAATCAAAATTTCGTTTTCAGTGTTGGATAATGCAATGTTTTGTAGTACATGAAAGTGACAAAAATTGTTACAAATTTTAGTTCTTCTTATATAAAACCGCTTTATACATCATAAAGATTTGCATTGGTAAGACATTATCTTAAAAAATTTAGTTTTCGTCTCCAGGGGTGGGAATTTTTTTTTTTGGCACATTCGATATTTTGTGGTACATATAGTAACTAAAATGTTTAAAAATTTTAAGGTTTTCTTAAATAAAACCATTTTTGGTATCATGAAGATTTGCATCGATTAAAAATAAATTTAAAAATTTAAAGTTCCCATCCAGGGTTCCGAAATTTAAAATTTTTTTATACAATACATAACCAAAAATCAATTAATGTCGTTTTCGGTACTGCAATATTTTGTAGTACATGAAAGTAACGAAAGTGGTAACAAATTTGTAATTTTTCTAAATAAAACCGCTTTATACATCATGAAGACTTCCATTGTTAGCAAATAATTTAAAAAAAATAAATTTTCGATTCCAGGGATCGGAAATTGAATATTTTTTTTTGACACATTTGGTATTTTGTGGTACATATAATAATTAAAATGTTTAAGAATTTTAAGTTTTTCTTAAATAAAACCGTTTTATACATTAGGGAGATTTGCATAGATCGGAAATTGAAATATTTTTTAGGCACATTCGGTATTTTGTGGTACATATAATAAAAAAAATATATAAATATGTTAAGTTTTTCTTACATAAAATCGTTTTTGGTAACATGAAGGTTTGCATGGATGAAAAAATATTTTTAAATTTAAAGTTCCCATCCAGAGTTAGGAAATTTGAATTTTTTAATACAATAACATAACCAAAAATCAATTAACGTCGTTTTTTTCTTGGTTAAAATTATTTTTTATTCTGGAAAAACAAATTTGGTATCAAATATTTAAAAAAATCAAAGTTTCGTTTTCAGTGTTGGATAATGCAATGTTTTGTAGTACAAGAAAGTGACAAAAATTGTTACAAATTTTAGTTCTTCTTATATAAAACCGCTTTATACATCATAAAGACTTGCATTGGTAAAACATTATATTAAAAAATTTAGTTTTCGTCTCCAGGAGTGGGATTTTTTTGGCACATTCGGTATTTTGTGGTACATATAGTAACTAAAATGTTTAAAAATTTTAAGGTTTTCTTAAATAAAACCATTTTTGGTATCATGAAGATTTGCATCGATTAAAAATAAATTTAAAAATTTAAAGTCCCCATCCAGGGTTCCGAAATTTCAATGCATTAACCAATGCAGAATTAGAAGATCTTTCGAATAATAAATATCGACTACAAAGAAAAGGAGAGCGAAACCTGATATTAGAAAGCGAGATGAATGAGTTCTTAATACCAAACTCCCAGTACACCGTTTGGTAGTAAAAAATATGTTATGTTTATATATTTTGTAATTAACAAGAAAAAAAATAATAATAATAAAAAAGAAAATGTTTTTAAATATATATGTATATAAATATATATGATTGTGTTTTATTTAATATCTTAGGTTATATCATAAAGAAATTTCAAACATAAGTGACCACAATTATATGTATTAAAGTTTTGATATTGATTGTAGTTGTATTGAATATTTCTACCTAAATATTTGATTAATTCTAGAGGAGGTTGTAAATTTCCAAAGCTGTCGAAATATTGTTTTTCATTCTTGTTTCTATAGTATGCTACCCAATGAATACCTGGGCCTGTTGATAAATCAAAATTGATTATTCCACACTCTACAGTCTTTGGTCGTTTTGGTAGTGAATCCAACATATAAACTCCTCTAAAGTGTAGAATATATTTTGAAAATTTTCTTAGATCAAATTCTGATAATGGTCTATTGGGTAGCATTTCTAATAGTTTTTTGAATGATCTTTACAAACAAGTCCATAACCGTTTTTATATGGTTTAAGGTACAGTCCTTCTCCCACAGCAATAGACTCCATTTCCTTATTGTGTCTGGTGGCTTCCTCAAGTTGTTTTTTTGCATTCTTTGTTGCATTTACAGCTTTAGCTATAGCGGCACCTCCAGTTGTTAGACTACCAAGTGCACCTAGAGCAGTTAGAATCGGTATTATGGGCAAAAAAGCTCAAATTTTTGGAACATTTATAATACGCGGTATTATAACACGAGCTTTTTTCCCCTTAAGAGGTTTACTGATAGCTTTACAAGCAATCTTAATGGCTGAATTAATATCTTGTGGTTTTTCCTTCTTCAATATCTTTGTTGCTGATTTAATTGTTTTATGAAGCAGATTTTTGTCATTTATACGAATTCGTGGTGATGGTCTTTTCACTGTATTCCTTTTCTTTGCTTCAACACCCATACCAAGTTTAGTTCTTGCTTTCATTGCGTTGGTGACTATATATGAAAATGTTTTTTCTGCAAGATCACTATCTTTTGAAAGAACTCTTTCCCAAGCCTTATTTTCAAGAATTTTGTCAGCTTGATGTCTGCTGTTTAAGTCTTTATTTTTCGAGTAAGCAATATCGTGATTTTTGCAAGCAGCATCCAATAAGTTAATTCCTTTATCTCCTCTTTCTAAACGCTTTTGTAATCTTGTGTCAGGTCCACAATACTGGTATCCAGGAAGATGTAATTCAAAAGGTAGAGAATTTATTGCTTTATTTAGTAAACCTTCTCCAACGATAATTTGTTTGTGACTAAAACTTTTGTTATACAGTACAACCATATTAATTTAATCTACAATAAAAGATATTGTTTGCAAGTTTAGCAAGTAGTTATTAAAATGCGCTTCATAAAACAACATAAAAATATTTTAGTTCGTAATGCTGATATTTGTTCAAATGACAGTAAAAAATAAGACATAGTTCCTTGTTACCAAATTCTATTCGAGCATTAATAGTTGGTCCTTCAAATTGTGGAAAAACTAACATAATGATTAGTTTGCTGGAAAGTCCTAATGGTCTCAAGTTTGAAAATATTTACTTGTACTCAAAATCTTTATATCAACCTAAATATGAATACCTGAAGAAATTAATTTCACCAATTAAAGCAATGGGATACTACACATTTGCACAAAACGAGGACGTTGTTCCTCCTAGTGAAGCTAAAAGCAATTCAATTATGATTTTTGATGATGTTGCATATGAAAAGCAAAACAATATACGTGCATATTTTTGTATGGGTCGTCATAAGAACGTAGACTAATTTTACTTGTGTCAGACTTACACGCGGATTCCAAAACATTTGATACGAGATAATGCTAATGTAATTATTATGTTTAAACAAGATGCGACAAATATGAAACATGTATATGATGATCACGTTGCCAGCGACATGAACTTTGAAATGACTCAACGAATTTGTAGAGAATGTTGGAAGGAAAAATACGGATTTTTGGTGATAAGTAAAGATAATGAACTAAACAATGGTCGTTATAGAAAGTCATTTGATTACTTCATCATAATATAATTTACTGTTCATCAAATGCACCCTGCAGTATTAATCTGACTTCAAACTTTATACATGTGATTATTGTAACTGATCAGATAAGCAGATCTGATACCTGATAAACTGACCTGATAAGCTGATCTGATACCTGTTAAACTGACCTGATACATGTTAAACTGACCTGATAAGCTGATCTGATACCTGATAAGCTGACCTGATACCTGTTAAACTGATCTGATACCTGTTAAACTGACATGATAGCTAAAATGAATGAACAAATTCTTAAAGACTTGGTGGCAACAAGAAATATCTTGAAGAAAAAGCTTCGTAGTATAAAAACTGGTGAAATAGATACACATCAGCAATTAACAGATACATTCAAGCCTATCACAGAACCTTTAAAAGAATTTATCAATAGCTCTAAATACGTTGGTAGACCAGTTAAAAACGAACAGAGTGATAAGGAAACTAGAATTGATGACAATGAAAGTTTTCATCCTCAGAATTCAACAATAAAATTGGAAACGAGTACGCCCAAGAAACTAAGTGAAGAAAAAATTTTTAAGCAATGTAATAGTAAAAGTAGCAGTAATTATGATGAAGATGACTTTTACTCACAAAATTCGAATAATGAAGAAAGTTATTCTGACTTATCACTATTGCAATCGAGAAACGAACTTGATACTAACTATGGTCCACATAAAGATAATAATAACGAATGGAGATTTGGTAATAGCACCATCGAGTTAAATCAAGATAAGATACAGGTTGGTGGACAAATATGGGCGCTCACGCCAGGACTCTTTTCTTTAATGTTTCATAAAGCACCAAAAAACTATGATAAATTCGAGCTTGAAATCTATAAAAAAAATATTACTTGCTACCAATGCCCACAGGAGAGGCTATAAGTCTGATGGTCAAATCAAAGGGAGCATAGCCCATAAGTACAAACATATTATTGGAAAACTTTTCAAAGGAGACAATCATACAGGCTCATCAGATGTAACAAAAAGTAGTTATTTAGGAAGGGGTTTGATGCAGATTAACCCTCATAATCCAAACTATATATACTGGGATGATCCAAACGAGTTGGTAGATCGACTTAGACTACTGCTTGCACCACAGTCTGCAGGCCATACTAATCACAACAACGAAATTGTCTCAATTATTTAAGAACTACGTGAAGCTAATATAATTGTATAAACTATATACATACATAGATTTTTATATAAAACATGTCCGTTGATAAATTTGGGCATTATATTAACGATAGAAGTGAATTAATTTCAACCGAAAATGCGACTAAGTTGTTGGGCTTCTTTATGGATACGAACAAAAACATTGATGTCCAATACAAGAGAATCAAAAATGTTGCAAACGCTCTGGAGGAAAACGATGTTATCAGTAAATTGTTTCTGCAAACTGAACTCAAAAAACAGCAACAAGAAGTAGCTTTCCAGTTAGAAAATCTTAATGCTCATTTGCAGGATATCAAAAAGAAAATGGATGGTAATAAATCACTTTTTGATATGGAAATTGAAGAGCTACGAGAAAAAATTTATAGAATAGAAAATTACATGTTCGTATCAATAGGTGCAAGTGCATCAAGTAGATCACAACACACTTAAAACAGCGACTGGAAGAATAAGATGTCTTCAAAGAGAAATGTTGTAAATGAATTGCATAAGCAGGCTCGAAAACGTTTTGTACGTCGTAGAGTTGTGATGAAAGGAATAGATGATCTTTGGCAAGCTGATTTAGTTGAAATGGGAAATTATTCCTTAGACAATAGAAATTATCGATTTTTGCTAACTGTAATTGATACATTCTCAAAATTTGCTTGGGCAGTACCTTTGAGAAGGAAGAATGCATTTGAAACAACCCAGGCAATGGAGAATATTTTCAAATTGGGACGAATACCGAAAAACTTGCAAACAGACGAGGGTAATGAATTTTTCAATAAACATTTCAGTCAGTTGATGAATAAATACAATATTAATCACTACTCAACATATAGCACTATGAAAGCCTCAATAGTAGAACGATTCAATAGAACATTAAAAGGAATGTTGTGGAAGGAATTTAGCTTAAATGGTTCATATAATTGGATTGATATGTATAGAGATTTACTTGATGCATACAATAGAAAAATTCATCGCACCATTAAAATGTCACCGATTAAAGTAAATTCAACAAATGAAAAACAGCTTTTAAACACAGTATACAGTCATTTAAAGATGTATAAAATGTCAAAATTTAATGCAGGAGATCATGTACGCATAAGCAAATATAAAAACATTTTTGAAAAAGGTTATACTCCGAATTGGACAACAGAAATCTTTACAATTAAAAGAGTACAAAATACATATCCTACAACATATATATTAGAAGACTATCGCGGAAATCCTATTAAAGGTGGATTCTATGAAGAAGTACAAAATTTTTGAATTTTAGTAATTTACTTATAGCGTGCAACATCTTTATATTATAGAGTAGTAGTAGGGAACTGTATGTGCTAGGACCATTAAAAATATTAAATTTCAGCAATTAAATTTGAAATTTAATGTTGTGAAAAAAAAAATTACTATTGCATAAATACTGAAACTGATGTTTTGTTTATTTTATACATGACGATCATCGATGGATTTTATTTGGGGATCTGGATGGTGGTGCGATTTCTGTATTTTGTAGAATATGAATATTTATGCTATGTTTAAGTGTGTGTGTTTTTGGTGCTCTAAGTGGCGGTTGGAATTTCTGCCTGTCAGACAGGCTGTGTGTGTGACGATTTGTGAGTCTGTATGACAGTCCGCTTTTTTGCTTTCCTGGTCAGTATAAAATGTTATAAGATGTACATATTCATGCGTATATAAATATCTAAAAACTTATTTCATTTACGCATATACATACAAACAAATAATAAGCGTTTATTCTTTGTGCCCAAATATTCCCTTGATCATTTGAATGAATGAATGAACCATTGTTTAAGCATATGCATAATTTTTATTAATATGTAATATTTATCAAATTATTTATATATTTTTATTTATACCTCAATTTAAATTTGCCTCTACTACATCCGCTGCCTCTAACAACAATTGCTCGTCTCCATACATCGCAAGAAAAAGAGGTATATCTATTTTTGGTAGTATTTCAACACTCAATATTTCTAGTTGAGGTTTGATTGCTACCTCTCTTCGATAGCCTGTTGTGGTTGGCTGCGAAGACACCGCTAAAAAGTGATCCTCATCGCCTGTTAGCATATCATCGTATTCTGCATTCGAAGGATTTGATGTCTCAGGTGCAGATGTTGGCTGCGAAGACACCGCTAAAAAGTGATCCTCATCGCCTGTTAGCATATCATCGTATTCTGCATTCAAAAGATTTGATATCTCAGGTGCAGATGTTGGCTGCGATGACAGCTCTAACAAAAGTTCCTCATCTCCTTCAAGATGTTTCTCGAACTCTTCCTGATGTCTTTTCTTAAATACTCCTTCAAATGGTGACGCTGAAGTCTCCGATATAATGGTGTGTACCAGAAGGGCTTCATTGTACAAATAAAAGCTCAACTTCAAAATTTGATAATTTTGCTTTGAAAACTTGTGAAGCTACAACAATTTTGTAGTTTATCAGATACCACAATGTTTTGTCCACGTAGCAGTTTCTTTTGCTACAAAATTTTGTGACGTATCTGCATGCATAAGCATGCCTCCGTATCCTGTGTATATCACATATCATAATGTTTGTTTACATAAATTTTGTCCACTTAGCAGTTTCATTCCAGTAAACATTTTGTATCGTAGAGGCATGCATTCTGTGTATATCAGATACCACAATGTTTTGTCCACGTAGCAGTTTCTTTTGCTACAAAATTTTGGAACGTCTCTACATGCATAAGCATGCCTCCGTATTCTGTGTATATCACATATCATAATGCTTGTTTATGTAAATATTGTCTACGTAGCAGTTTCATTCCCTTAAACATTTTGTATTGTAGAGGCATGCATAAGCATGCCTCGGCATTCTGTGTGTATCAGATACCACAATGTTTCTTTTCTAATTTTTTAATCTTAACCGTTTCTATCAGCAGATACGCTACTTTTGCAAAATAACGCAAAGCTACTTTGTTGGAATGAAGCGTACTATACAAAATTTTCACGAATTTATATTAATCTAAATTTTTTAGGATAGAATTCAGCACATTGTTGTATCTAAAAGTAACAAGTCGTGACTATTAAAAAATTCCTTGTGTGTTAATAATAGATCTAAGACAGAAAATAAATACATATTCTCAAAAAACATATTATTTGTATATCAAAAAATAAGAGTGTGTCATATAATTTAAGCAAAGACAGAATTTAAATATATATATATATATATATATATATATATATATGTATATATATATATATATATATATATATATATATAAATCCTTGTAATATTACTTATAAGTGTAAATCAAAATATAAAAAAAAAATGAGTTCATCAATTTTCAAGTGCAATATCTGTAATAAGGTATATAAATACCAAAAATCTTATTTAGAACATTGCAAAGATCATGTTCAACCACAACAAGTGCAACAGTCGATACAACCCCAACATCTGCGTGCAACCCCATAGCAACATATCAACAAATCTCACAGTCCATACAACCCTCAACATATGCATACAACTCAATGGTCCACAACAATTTGCAGTATCAGTATCCGGCGCAGTATCAGTATCCAGTGCAGTATCAGTATCCAGTGCAGTATCAGTATCCAGTGCAGGTACCAGCGTATCCTTTATATCCGTATCCAGTGTCAACCAACCAATTCACAGCACCTATGGAGATTCCATATCCCATTGAATATAGCGTACCTATACAGTTGCAGCAAAATAATATGCCTAATTATTACCCAAGCTATTTGCCCGTAGATAATCCTTCTCAAGACATGGATATAAGTCAAGTTATTCCACATGATCAGGCAAATACACAAAATAATGAAGTAGAAATGGATATCTCAAATTCTGCGGATGATCTACTGTCTCAAGCTCCAAATGAATGCAAATATTATATAATAAATAGTGCTTTTAAAAATAATATTACAACATTTGGAGTTCCAGTAAATAAAAATTGTATTCTATTTGAAGATGTTATTGTGGATAATAAACATATCATCAAAGAAAGGCTTGAAAATAGTCTTGCCGTACACAACATTATTAAATTTAATATTACTCTTATTGGAGAGTATATTAAAATTATAAGCGATGATATGGAATTGTGTACTATTTCTCACCGGGCAAAGATGGATCTTCTGTGCATTGGAGATGATGTTGAGGAAATTATGGCAAAGCAATTTCAAGAAATCCACAACAAAATGTCTGAATTTCAAGAACGGGATTCAGGATGGACTTTAATTAGAATTGTTCGCCTCGAAATCGCTATAAATAAGTCATCTTTGGTGAGAGGATCGAACTGGATAAGTACGCCGGAGAACTTAAAAAGTAAAAAGGCATGTATAAATGTTGAAAATAATGACATTTATTGTTTTAAATGGGCAATAATATCTGCACTGGATACATCTGATATTAAAAGACCACAACGTTCCTGCTCATACAACATTGCAGACATCAGCGCTGATATCATATGTTTGCAAAACTGAATTGAGATTGATTTCAAACATTTAAAGTTTCCGTTGGCGTTAAAGAGTATCAGGATATTTGAAGAAAGCAATCCAAATATTAGCGTCAATGTGTTCGGATACAATGATGAAAGCAATGAGATTGTTGGACCATTCTATAACACCAAGAATGAAAAAGCTAAACATATTAATTTGTTATTATTAGAAAATGCTGAAGCATATCAGCATTATATTCTTATAACAAATATATCAAAGTAAGTAAAGAAATATACATTTATTTACGTAAATATATTAATATATATTCTTATAACTTTTTTCTTTCTACAGACTTTAAAAATATCAGACTACCAAGCACTGCAAAAAACTTGTCTTCTGTAACAGCTGCCTCCAATACACCCACAATGAGAGGACATTAGAGCGACATAAAGAAGAATGTGGGAAAATTGTTGCGGAGCTGCCGTCTGAGGAAAATGCCGTGTTGCAGTTTAAAGACCACCAACGACAAATGGATGTACCATTTGTTGTGTATGCAGACTTTGAATGCATACTGGAGGAGGTTAATATTAGAGTAAGTGACAAAAGTAGGTATCGCATGAAGCACATTCCTTGTGCTTTTAGTTATTATATTAAATGTAAGCATAATGATAGTTTAGATAAGTTTAAATTATATACGGGGATATATATAATGAATATCTAGTAAATAAAAGGGAAATGGATGCTTTAACTCCTTTCGAAAATTTTAATTTTCGAAATGCGATAAATTGTCACATTTGTCATAAATATCTAGGCAATGATAGAGTGCGAGATCACCGCCACATAAGTGGTAAATTTAGAGGAGCAGCTCATAATAGATGCAATTTAATATTTCAAATTCCAAAATTTATACCAATCTATTTCCACAATGATTCATCTTATGACGCGCATCTTTTTGTTAAAGAGTTGGGTAAAAAATCTGACAATATAAAAGTCCTTCCGCTCAACAAAGAATTATACATATCACTATCTAGATTTTCAAAAATGACCGACAACTACAACCTTGAACTTAGATTTTTAGACACAATTCGCTTTATGCCTGAAAGCTTAGAATCTTTAGCTAATAATCTTTCAGAACAAGACTTTCACATCATTAAAAGACAATTTAAAACAAAAAAAGAGTTTGATCTTGTGAGAAGAAAAGGTGTCTTTCCCTATGATTTTCTTAATTCTTTTGAAAAATTGAATGTTGGTGAACTTCCAGCAAGGGAAAATTTCTTCAACCATCTCAATAATAAGGAGTGCTCGATTGAAGACTATGAGCATGCAAAAGAAGTTTGGAATGCTTTCGGCTGCAAAACCTTGCAAGATTACATGGAAGTATATTTAAAAACGGATGTGCTCATACTTGCAGATATATTTGAAAGTTTTAGAAAGGTTTGCAAGAACATCTACCATGCTAAAGTACACAAATATAGAACTGGAGCTTTTGACGGACATAGATATGTACAATTTCTTCAAGAAAGGAATACGTGGTGGACTTGTACAATGCACTAACCGATATTCAAAGGCTAACAACAAATATTTACCTGATTTCGATAGAGAAAAGCCCTCAGAATTTATTGTATATTTAGACGCAAATAACCTCTACGGTTGGGCTATGTCTGAGTATTTACCTTATGGTGGATTCAGATGGCTGTCAGCTGAAGAGCTAAATTTGGATCCTAAAACCATAGATGATAATTCAAGTGATGGATATGTCTATGAAGTTACTTTAGACTATCCTTCTCATTTGCATGACTCTCACAATGACCTACCTTTCTGTCCAGAAAATAAGAAAATTTTGCAAACAAAGCACATTAAGTTAGTTGCAGATTTTTCAACAAAACAAACATATGTCATACATTATAGAGTTCTTAAACAATGTTTACAGTATGGTCTAGTTCTAAAGAAAGTGCATCGAATTCTCACCTATAAGCAATCAACCTGGTTGAAAAGTTATATAGACTTGAATACCAAACATAGGGCTACTGCAAAAAATACTTTTGAAAAATTTTTTTTCAAATTGTTAAATAATGCAGTATGCGGTAAAACTATGGAGAATGTGGAAAAGAGAAAAGATGTACGAATAGTTACGAACTGGAAAAGGACAAACTGTAATCATTTAGGAGCTCAAGATTGGATATCTAAACCTAATTTTCATAGTTTGTCAATATTTTCTGAGAATATGGTAGCGATTGAAATGAATAGAGTGAAAACCTATTACAATAAGCCTATTTATTTAGGGTTTTGTGTATTAGAGCTTTCCAAATGGAAAATGTATGATTTCCATTATGGGTACATCCAACCCAAATTCAAGTCAAACTTATCACTGAATTATATGGATACTGACTCTTTCATTTACACAGTGAAAACAGAAGACTTTTACGCTGACATAAAAACTGACCTCGACCATAAGTTTGATACATCAGATTACCCAAAGGACAATGTATATGGATTTCCTCTGGTAAACAAAAAGGTATTGGGTGTGATGAAGGATGAGAATTGTGGAAAGGTAATGAAGGAATTTGTAGGATTGCGGTCAAAAATGTACTCTTTTAGTGTGCAATATCAAAGTGATATTAAAAAATCGAAAGGAGTAAAGAAGTGCATTCTTAATAATTATAGCATAGGTTCATATCGACTGTGTATGATGATATGCTAACATTTAAATCAAAAATTCATTAAATTTATACAAATGAAATAAATAAAGTAGTATTAAATTATGCAGACGATAAAAGAAAAATAAGAAGTGATAAGATACCATATGCATGGTATCATTTTCGAATCGAGGAAACTAATCCTGATTATGAACTTGACATGCTACTGTGGGAAATTTCAAGACTAGAAGAAGAAGAAGCAATGCTATAACTGTATCCCTATTTTTAAGTAATAATTTTTATATTTATTTAAGTAGTTAAATCTATTAATAACTAAAAAAAATTGTTGTATTGTTAAGAGAAATAAACAAAAAAATTGTACAAATATATTTAAAATGAAAAAACATTCAGAATTTGTTTTATTTTGTTTGGTGATTTATTATTTAGTTTCATCGAAATATTGCATAATATGAATTAATTAAATGATTTATCATCATTTTTCTTAAGTAAAATACGGAGCACCGGCAGGTATCTGGCCCCTCCTCACAATCTGGATGGCTCCATAGACAAGACTTAAAGTGACCATCGTCCTTGTTCTCATTTCCATTATACCAAAATCATCATTTTCATTCAACATATCGAGGAACATTTTCACCATTTCCATGTGTTCGTATATTACACATCTCTCAAAATCAACTAAGAATTGTGCGAGCTTGTTTCTAATGTCACTCATGATTTTATGAAATATTTTATACTATTACTAAAATTTACTTCCGATCTTTTTGACTGTTAGTTCTCTACTAATAATTGTTTTCAACGGACCAGTACTAAGGTGTATGTTATGAAATTAAAAAAAAAAACGATGTCAGCGTTTTTAGTCCAGAAAATAATTTAAAATTCGACTCAAAAAAATTAATACGTATATATGACATCTCTCTATCC
Organism: Linnaemya vulpina; assembly: GCA_963675445.1. Lineage (NCBI taxonomy): Eukaryota > Metazoa > Arthropoda > Insecta > Diptera > Tachinidae > Linnaemya > Linnaemya vulpina. The sequence continues at coordinate 53,888,710 of OY776277.1, forward strand.
TTTTTCAACTACTTAGTTTTAAATACTTATATATATTTAATTTTTCCTCACTTCGTCTTTTGTCAAAAATAAAACAAAAAAATCATTGTATAATGATTTTCTGTTAAGCTTCTTACAGTCTAGAAAGCTAAAATCGAGATTAGTTTGCAATAAAAGTTCAAAGCTATAAGTTGTGAAAAATTTCTACCGCAATGGATCTAGTGGAAAAATTTAATTCGTACAATAAAAAATCCTTAATCCATATAAAGGATCTAAATGAATTATCCAAACACACTATCGTACGTGCAAAGCGAGTAACAACAAAGTATGGGGAAACAGTTCAACTTGAGCTGGAAAACCACATAATGTTTCTCCCCAACCGATAAAATGCATTAACCAATGCAGAATTAGAAGATCTTTCGAATAATAAATATCGACTACAAAGAAAAGGAGAGCGAAACCTGATATTAGAAAGCGAGATGAATGAGTTCTTAATACCAAACTCCCAGTACACCGTTTGGTAGTAAAAAATATGTTATGTTCATATATTTTGTAATTAACAAGAAAAAAAATAATAATAATAAAAAAGAAAATGTTTTTAAATATATATGTATATAAATATATATGATTGTGTTTTATTTAATATCTTAGGTTATATCATAAAGAAATTTCAAACATAAGTGACCACAATTATATGTATTAAAGTTTTGATATTGATTGTAGTTGTATTGAATATTTCTACCTAAATATTTGATTAATTCTAGAGGAGGTTGGAAATTTCCAAAGCTGTCGAAATATTGTTTTTCATTCTTGTTTCTATAGTATGCTACCCAATGAATACCTGGGCCTGTTGATAAATCAAAATTGATTATTCCACACTCTACAGTCTTTGGTCGTTTTGGTAGTGAATCCAACATATAAACTCCTCTAAAGTGTAGAATATATTTTGAAAATTTTCTTAGATCAAATTCTGATAATGGTCTATTGGGTAGCATTTCTAATAGTTTTTTGAATGATCTTTACAAACAAGTCCATAACCGTTTTTATATGGTTTAAGGTACAGTCCTTCTCCCACAGCAATAGACTCCATTTCCTTATTGTGTCTGGTGGCTTCCTCAAGTTGTTTTTTTGCATTCTTTGTTGCATTTACAGCTTTAGCTATAGCGGCACCTCCAGTTGTTAGACTACCAAGTGCACCTAGAGCAGTTAGAATCGGTATTATGGGCAGAAAAGCTCCAATTTTTGGAACATTTATAATACGCGGTATTATAACACGAGCTTTTTTCTCCTTAAGAGGTTTACTGATAGCTTTACAAGCAATCTTACTGGCTGAATTAATATCTTGTGGTTTTTCCTTCTTCAATATCTTTGTTGCTGATTTAATTGTTTTATGAAACAGATTTTTGTCATTTATACGAATTCGTGGTGATGGTCTTTTCACTGTATTCCTTTTCTTTGCTTCAACACCCATACCAAGTTTAGTTCTTGCTTTCATTGCGTTGGTGACTATATATGAAAATGTTTTTTCTGCAAGATCACTATCTTTTGAAAGAACTCTTTCCCAAGCCTTATTTTCAAGAATTTTGTCAGCTTGATGTCTGCTGTTTAAGTCTTTATTTTTCGTGTAAGCAATATCGTGATTTTTGCAAGCAGCATCCAATAAGTTAATTCCTTTATCTCCTCTATCTAAACGCTTTTGTAATCTTGTGTCAGGTCCACAATACTGGTATCCAGGAAGATGTAATTCAAAAGGTAGAGAATTTATTGCTTTATTTAGTAAACCTTCTCCAACGATAATTTGTTTGTGACTAAAACTTTTGTTATACAGTACAACCATATTAATTTAATCTACAATAAAAGATATTGTTTGCAAGTTTAGCAAGTAGTTATTAAAATGCGCTTCATAAAACAACATAAAAATATTTTAGTTCGTAATGCTGATATTTGTTCAAATGACAGTAAAAAAATAAGACATAGTTCCTTGTTACCAAATTCTATTCGAGCATTAATAGTTGGTCCTTCAAATTGTGGAAAAACTAACATAATGATTAGTTTGCTGGAAAGTCCTAATGGTCTCAAGTTTGAAAATATTTACTTGTACTCAAAATCTTTATATCAACCTAAATATGAATACCTGAAGAAATTAATTTCACCAATTAAAGCAATGGGATGCTACACATTTGCACAAAACGAGGACGTTGTTCCTCCTAGTGAAGCTAAAAGCAATTCAATTATGATTTTTGATGATGTTGCAAATGAAAAGCAAAACAATATACGTGCATATTTTTGTATGGGTCGTCATAAGAACGTAGACTAATTTTACTTGTGTCAGACTTACACGCGGATTCCAAAACATTTGATACGAGATAATGCTAATGTAATTATTATGTTTAAACACGATGCGACAAATATGAAACATGTATATGATGATCACGTTGCCAGCGACATGAACTTTGAAATGATTCAACGAATTTGTAGAGAATGTTGGAAGGAAAAATACGGATTTTTGGTGATAAGTAAAGATAATGAACTAAACAATGGTCGTTATAGAAAGTCATTTGATTACTTCATCATAATATAATTTACTGTTCATCAAATGCACCCTGCAGTATTAATCTGACTTCAAACTTTATACATGTGATTATTGTAACTGATCAGATAAGCAGATCTGATACCTGATAAACTGACCTGATAAGCTGATCTGATACCTGTTAAACTGACCTGATACATGTTAAACTGACCTGATAAGCTGATCTGATACCTGATACCTGTTAAACTGATCTGATACCTGTTAAACTGACATGATAGCTAAAATGAATGAACAAATTCTTAAAGACTTGGTGGCAACAAGAAATATCTTGAAGAAAAAGCTTCGTAGTATAAAAACTGGTGAAATAGATACACATCAGCAATTAACAGATACATTCAAGCCTATCACAGAACCTTTAAAAGAATTTATCAATAGCTCTAAATACGTTGGTAGACCAGTTAAAAAAGAACAGAGTGATAAGGAAACTGGAATTGATGACAATGAAAGTTTTCATCCTCAGAATTCAACAATAAAATTGGAAACGAGTACGCCCAAGAAACTAAGTGAAGAAAAAATTTTTAAGCAATCTAATAGTAAAAGTAGCAGTAATTATGATGAAGATGACTTTTACTCACAAAATTCGAATAATGAAGAAAGTTATTCTGACTTATCACTATTGCAATCGAGAAACGAACTAGATACTAACTATGGTCCACATAAAGATAATAATAACGAATGGAGATTTGGTAATAGCACCATCGAGTTAAATCAAGATAAGATACAGGTTGGTGGACAAATATGGGCGCTCACGCCAGGACTCTTTTCTTTAATGTTTCATAAAGCACCAAAAAACTATGATAAATTCGAGCTTGAAATCTATAAAAAAAATATTACTTGCTACCAATGCCCACAGGAGAGGCTATAAGTCTGATGGTCAAATCAAAGGGAGCATAGCCCATAAGTACAAACATATTATTGGAAAACTTTTCAAAGGAGACAATCATACAGGCTCATCAGATGTAACAAAAAGTAATTATTTAGGAAGGGGTTTGATGCAGATTAACCCTCATAATCCAAACTATATATACTGGGATGATCCAAACGAGTTGGTAGATCGACTTAGACTACTGCTTGCACCACAGTCTGCAGGCCATACTAATCACAACAACGAAATTGTCTCAATTATTGAAGAACTACGTGAAGCTAATATAATTGTATAAACTATATACATACATAGATTTTTATATAAAACATGTCCGTTGATAAATTTGGGCATTATATTAACGATAGAAGTGAATTAATTTCAACCGAAAATGCGACTAAGTTGTTGGGCTTCTTTATGGATACGAACAAAAACATTGATGTCCAATACAAGAGAATCAAAAATGTTGCAAACGCTCTGGAGGAAAACGATGTTATCAGTAAGTTGTTTCTGCAAACTGAACTCAAAAAACAGCAACAAGAAGTAGCTTTCCAGTTAGAAAATCTTAATGCTCATTTGCAGGATATCAATAAGAAAATGGATGGTAATAAATCACTTTTTGATATGGAAATTGAAGAGCTACGAGAAAAAATTTATAGAATAGAAAATTACATGTTCGTATCAATAGGTGCAAGTGCATCAAGTAGATCACAACACACTTAAAACAGCGACTGGAAGAATAAGATGTCTTCAAAGAGAAATGTTGTAAATGAATTGCATAAGCAGGCTCGAAAACGTTTTGTACGTGGCAAGCTGATTTAGTTGAAATGGGAAATTATTCCTTAGACAATAGAAATTATCGATTTTTGCTAACTGTAATTGATACATTCTCAAAATTTGCTTGGGCAGTACCTTTGAGAAGAAAGAATGCATTTGAAACAACCCAGGCAATGGAGAATATTTTCAAATTGGGACGAATACCGAAAAACTTGCAAACAGACGAGGGTAATGAATTTTTCAATAAACATTTCAGTCAGTTGATGAATAAATACAATATTAATCACTACTCAACATATAGCACTATGAAAGCCTCAATAGTAGAACGATTCAATAGAACATTAAAAGGAATGTTGTGGAAGGAATTTAGCTTAAATGGTTCATATAATTGGATTGATATGTATAGAGATTTACTTGATGCATACAATAGAAAAATTCATCGCACCATTAAAATGTCACCGATTAAAGTAAATTCAACAAATGAAAAACAGCTTTTAAACACAGTATACAGTCATTTAAAGATGTATAAAATGTCAAAATTTAATGCAGGAGATCATGTACGCATAAGCAAATATAAAAACATTTTTGAAAAAGGTTATACTCCGAATTGGACAACAGAAATCTTTACAATTAAAAGAGTACAAAATACATATCCTACAACATATATATTAGAAGACTATCGCGGAAATCCTATTAAAGGTGGATTCTATGAAGAAGTACAAAATTTTTGAATTTTAGTAATTTACTTATAGCGTGCAACATCTTTATATTATAGAGTAGTAGTAGGGAACTGTATGTGCTAGGACCATTAAAAATATTAAATTTCAGCAATTAAATTTGAAATTTAATGTTGTGAAAAAAAAAATTACTATTGCATAAATACTGAAACTGATGTTTTGTTTATTTTATACATGACGATCATCGATGGATTTTATTTGGGGATCTGGATGGTGGTGCGATTTCTGTATTTTGTAGAATATGAATATTTATGCTATGTTTAAGTGTGTGTGTTTTTGGTGCTCTAAGTGGCGGTTGGAATTTCTGCCTGTCAGACAGGCTGTGTGTGTGACGATTTGTGAGTCTGTATGACAGTCCGCTTTTTTGCTTTCCTGGTCAGTATAAAATGTTATAAGATGTACATATTCATGCGTATATAAATATCTAAAAATTTATTTCATTTACGCATATACATTCAAACAAATAATAAGCGTTTATTCTTTGTGCCCAAATATTCCCTTGATCATTTGAATGAATGAATGAACCATTGTTTAAACATATGCATAATTTTTATTAATATGTAATATTTATCAAATTATTTATATATTTTTATTTATACCTCAATTTAAATTTGCCTCTACTACATCCGCTGCCTCTAACAACAATTGATCGTCTCCATACATCGCAAGAAAAAGAGGTATATCTATTTTTGGTAGTATTTCAACACTCAATATTTCTAGTTGAGGTTTGATTGCTACCTCTCTTCGATAGCCTGTTGTGGTTGGCTGCGAAGACACCGCTAAAAAGTGATCCTCATCGCCTGTTAGCATATCATCGTATTCTGCATTCGAAGGATTTGATGTCTCAGGTGCAGATGTTGGCTGCGAAGACACCGCTAAAAAGTGATCCTCATCGCCTGTTAGCATATCATCGTATTCTGCATTCAAAAGATTTGATATCTCAGGTGCAGATGTTGGCTGCGATGACAGCTCTAACAAAAGTTCCTCATCTCCTTCAATATGTTTCTCGAACTCTTCCTGATGTCTTTTCTTAAATACTCCTTCAAATGGTGACGCTGAAGTCTCCGATATAATAGTGTGTACCAGAAAGGCTTCATTGTACAAATAAAAGCTCAACTTCAAAATTTGATAATTTTGCTTTGAAAACTTGTGAAGCTACAACAATTTTGTAGTTTATCAGATACCACAATGTTTTGTCCACGTAGCAGTTTCTTTTGCTACAAAATTTTGTGACGTATCTGCATGCATAAGCATGCCTCCGTATCCTGTGTATATCACATATCATAATGTTTGTTTACATAAATTTTGTCCACTTAGCAGTTTCATTCCAGTAAACATTTTGTATCGTAGAGGCATGCATAAGCATGTCCCTGTACTCTGTATATATCAAATTCCGTTCAAAACTTTGTAACGTATCTGCATGCACAAGCATGTCTCTGTACTCTGTAGATATCACTTATAAAAATTTTTTGTTTACATAAATATTGTCTACGTAGCAGTTTCATTCCCTTAAACATTTTGTATTGTAGAGGCATGCATTCTGTGTATATCAGATACCACAATGTTTTGTCCACGTAGCAGTTTCTTTTGCTACAAAATTTTGGAACGTCTCTACATGCATAAGCATGCCTCCGTATTCTGTGTATATCACATATCATAATGCTTGTTTATGTAAATATTGTCTACGTAGCAGTTTCATTCCCTTAAACATTTTGTATTGTAGAGGCATGCATAAGCATGCCTCGGCATTCTGTGTGTATCAGATACCACAATGTTTCTTTTCTAATTTTTTAATCTTAACCGTTTCTATCAGCAGATACGCTACTTTTGCAAAATAACGCAAAGCTACTTTGTTGGAATGAAGCGTACTATACAAAATTTTCACGAATTTATATTAATCTAAATTTTTTAGGATAGAATTCAGCACATTGTTGTATCTAAAAGTAACAAGTCGTGACTATTAAAAAATTCCTTGTGTGTTAATAATAGATCTAAGACAGAAAATAAATACATATTCTCAAAAAACATATTATTTGTATATCAAAAAATAAGAGTGTGTCATATAATTTAAGCAAAGACAGAATTTAAATATATATATATATATATATATATATATATATATATATATGTATATATATATATATATATATATATATATAAATCCTTGTAATATTACTTATAAGTGTAAATCAAAATATAAAAAAAAAATGAGTTCATCAATTTTCAAGTGCAATATCTGTAATAAGGTATATAAATACCAAAAATCTTATTTAGAACATTGCAAAGATCATGTTCAACCACAACAAGTGCAACAGTCGATACAACCCCAACATCTGCGTGCAACCCCATAGCAACATATCAACAAATCTCACAGTCCATACAACCCTCAACATATGCATACAACTCAATGGTCCACAACAATTTGCAGTATCAGTATCCGGCGCAGTATCAGTATCCAGTGCAGTATCAGTATCCAGTGCAGTATCAGTATCCAGTGCAGGTACCAGCGTATCCTTTATATCCGTATCCAGTGTCAACCAACCAATTCACAGCACCTATGGAGATTCCATATCCCATTGAATATAGCGTACCTATACAGTTGCAGCAAAATAATATGCCTAATTATTACCCAAGCTATTTGCCCGTAGATAATCCTTCTCAAGACATGGATATAAGTCAAGTTATTCCACATGATCAGGCAAATACACAAAATAATGAAGTAAAAATGGATATCTCAAATTCTGCGGATGATCTACTGTCTCAAGCTCCAAATGAATGCAAATATTATATAATAAATAGTGCTTTTAAAAATAATATTACAACATTTGGAGTTCCAGTAAATAAAAATTGTATTCTATTTGAAGATGTTATTGTGGATAATAAACATATCATCAAAGAAAGGCTTGAAAATAGTCTTGCCGTACACAACATTATTAAATTTAATATTACTCTTATTGGAGAGTATATTAAAATTATAAGCGATGATATGGAATTGTGTACTATTTCTCACCGGGCAAAGATGGATCTTCTGTGCATTGGAGATGATGTTGAGGAAATTATGGCAAAGCAATTTCAAGAAATCCACAACAAAATGTCTGAATTTCAAGAACGGGATTCAGGATGGACTTTAATTAGAATTGTTCGCCTCGAAATCGCTATAAATAAGTCATCTTTGGTGAGAGGATCGAACTGGATAAGTACGCCGGAGAACTTAAAAAGTAAAAAGGCATGTATAAATGTTGAAAATAATGACATTTATTGTTTTAAATGGGCAATAATATCTGCACTGGATACATCTGATATTAAAAGACCACAACGTTCCTGCTCATACAACATTGCAGACATCAGCGCTGATATCATATGTTTGCAAAACTGAATTGAGATTGATTTCAAACATTTAAAGTTTCCGTTGGCGTTAAAGAGTATCAGGATATTTGAAGAAAGCAATCCAAATATTAGCGTCAATGTGTTCGGATACAATGATGAAAGCAATGAGATTGTTGGACCATTCTATAACACCAAGAATGAAAAAGCTAAACATATTAATTTGTTATTATTAGAAAATGCTGAAGCATATCAGCATTATATTCTTATAACAAATATATCAAAGTAAGTAAAGAAATATACATTTATTTACGTAAATATATTAATATATATTCTTATAACTTTTTTCTTTCTACAGACTTTAAAAATATCAGACTACCAAGCACTGCAAAAAACTTGTCTTCTGTAACAGCTGCCTCCAATACACCCACAATGAGAGGACATTAGAGCGACATAAAGAAGAATGTGGGAAAATTGTTGCGGAGCTGCCGTCTGAGGAAAATGCCGTGTTGCAGTTTAAAGACCACCAACGACAAATGGATGTACCATTTGTTGTGTATGCAGACTTTGAATGCATACTGGAGGAGGTTAATATTAGAGTAAGTGACAAAAGTAGGTATCGCATGAAGCACATTCCTTGTGCTTTTAGTTATTATATTAAATGTAAGCATAATGATAGTTTAGATAAGTTTAAATTATATACGGGGATATATATAATGAATATCTAGTAAATAAAAGGGAAATGGATGCTTTAACTCCTTTCGAAAATTTTAATTTTCGAAATGCGATAAATTGTCACATTTGTCATAAATATCTAGGCAATGATAGAGTGCGAGATCACCGCCACATAAGTGGTAAATTTAGAGGAGCAGCTCATAATAGATGCAATTTAATATTTCAAATTCCAAAATTTATACCAATCTATTTCCACAATTATTCATCTTATGACGCGCATCTTTTTGTTAAAGAGTTGGGTAAAAAATCTGACAATATAAAAGTCCTTCCGCTCAACAAAGAATTATACATATCACTATCTAGATTTTCAAAAATGACCGACAACTACAACCTTGAACTTAGATTTTTAGACACAATTCGCTTTATGCCTGAAAGCTTAGAATCTTTAGCTAATAATCTTTCAGAACAAGACTTTCACATCATTAAAAGACAATTTAAAACAAAAAAAGAGTTTGATCTTGTGAGAAGAAAAGGTGTCTTTCCCTATGATTTTCTTAATTCTTTTGAAAAATTGAATGTTGGTGAACTTCCAGCAAGGGAAAATTTCTTCAACCATCTCAATAATAAGGAGTGCTCGCTTGAAGACTATGAGCATGCAAAAGAAGTTTGGAATGCTTTCGGCTGCAAAACCTTGCAAGATTACATGGAAGTATATTTAAAAACGGATGTGCTCATACTTGCAGATATATTTGAAAGTTTTAGAAAGGTTTGCAAGAACATCTACCATGCTAAAGTACACAAATATAGAACTGGAGCTTTTGACGGACAGAGATATGTACAATTTCTTCAAGAAAGGAATACGTGGTGGACTTGTACAATGCACTAACCGATATTCAAAGGCTAACAACAAATATTTACCTGATTTCGATAGAGAAAAGCCCTCAGAATTTATTGTATATTTAGACGCAAATAACCTCTACGGTTGGGCTATGTCTGAGTATTTACCTTATGGTGGATTCAGATGGCTGTCAGCTGAAGAGCTAAATTTGGATCCTAAAACCATAGATGATAATTCAAGTGATGGATATGTCTATGAAGTTACTTTAGACTATCCTTCTCATTTGCATGACTCTCACAATGACCTACCTTTCTGTCCAGAAAATAAGAAAATTTTGCAAACAAAGCACATTAAGTTAGTTGCAGATTTTTCAACAAAACAAACATATGTCATACATTATAGAGTTCTTAAACAATGTTTACAGTATGGTCTAGTTCTAAAGAAAGTGCATCGAATTCTCACCTATAAGCAATCAACCTGGTTGAAAAGTTATATAGACTTGAATACCAAACATAGGGCTACTGCAAAAAATACTTTTGAAAAAATTTTTTTCAAATTGTTAAATAATGCAGTATGCGGTAAAACTATGGAGAATGTGGAAAAGAGAAAAGATGTACGAATAGTTACGAACTGGAAAAGGACAAACTGTAATCATTTAGGAGCTCAAGATTGGATATCTAAACCTAATTTTCATAGTTTGTCAATATTTTCTGAGAATATGGTAGCGATTGAAATGAATAGAGTGAAAACCTATTACAATAAGCCTATTTATTTAGGGTTTTGTGTATTAGAGCTTTCCAAATGGAAAATGTATGATTTCCATTATGGGTACATCTAACCCAAATTCAAGTCAAACTTATCACTGAATTATATGGATACTGACTCTTTCATTTACACAGTGAAAACAGAAGACTTTTACGCTGACATAAAAACTGACCTCGACCATAAGTTTGATACATCAGATTACCCAAAGGACAATGTATATGGATTTCCTCTGGTAAACAAAAAGGTATTGGGTGTGATGAAGGATGAGAATTGTGGAAAGGTAATGAAGGAATTTGTAGAATTGCGGTCAAAAATGTACTCTTTTAGTGTGCAATATCAAAGTGATATTAAAAAATCGAAAGGAGTAAAGAAGTGCATTCTTAATAATTATAGCATAGGTTCATATCGACTGTGTATGATGATATGCTAACATTTAAATCAAAAATTCATTAAATTTATACAAATGAAATAAATAAAGTAGTATTAAATTATGCAGACGATAAAAGAAAAATAAGAAGTGATAAGATACCATATGCATGGTATCATTTTCGAATCGAGGAAACTAATCCTGATTATAAACTTGACATGCTACTGTGGGAAATTTCAAGACTAGAAGAAGAAGAAGCAATGCTATAACTGTATCCCTATTTTTAAGTAATAATTTTTATATTTATTTAAGTAGTTAAATCTATTAATAACTAAAAAAAATTGTTGTATTGTTAAGAGAAATAAACAAAAAAATTGTACAAATATATTTAAAATGAAAAAACATTCAGAATTTGTTTTATTTTGTTTGGTGATTTATTATTTAGTTTCATCGAAATATTGCATAATATGAATTAATTAAATGATTTATCATCATTTTTCTTAAGTAAAATACGGAGCACCGGCAGGTATCTGGCCCCTCCTCACAATCTGGATGGCTCCATAGACAAGACTTAAAGTGACCATCGTCCTTGTCCTCATTTCCATTATACCAAAATCATCATTTTCATTCAACATATCGAGGAACATTTTCACCATTTCCATGTGTTCGTATATTACACATCTCTCAAAATCAACTAAGAATTGTGCGAGCTTGTTTCTAATGTCACTCATGATTTTATGAAATATTTTATACTATTACTAAAATTTACTTCCGATCTTTTTGACTGTTAGTTCTCTACTAATAATTGTTTTCAACGGACCAGTACTAAGGTGTAAGTTATGAAATTAAAAAAAAAAAAAACGATGTCAGCGTTTTTAGTCCAGAAAATAATTCAAAATTCGACTCAAAAAAATTAATACGTATATATGACATCTCTCTATCCTTTTTCAACTACTTAGTTTTAAATACTTATATATATTTAATTTTTCCTCACTTCGTCTTTTGTCAAAAATAAAACAAAAAAATCATTGTATAATGATTTTCTGTTAAGCTTCTTACAGTCTAGAAAGCTAAAATCGAGATTAGTTTGCAATAAAAGTTCAAAGCTATAAGTTGTGAAAAATTTCTACCGCAATGGATCTAGTGGAAAAATTTAATTCGTACAATAAAAAATCCTTAATCCATATAAAGGATCTAAATGAATTATCCAAACACACTATCGTACGTGCAAAGCGAGTAACAACAAAGTATGGGGAAACAGTTCAACTTGAGCTGGAAAACCACATAATGTTTCTCCCCAACCGATACAATGCATTAACCAATGCAGAATTAGAAGATCTTTCGAATAATAAATATCGACTACAAAGAAAAGGAGAGCGAAACCTGATATTAGAAAGCGAGATGAATGAGTTCTTAATACCAAACTCCCAGTACACCGTTTGGTAGTAAAAAATATGTTATGTTCATATATTTTGTAATTAACAAGAAAAAAAATAATAATAATAAAAAAGAAAATGTTTTTAAATATATATGTATATAAATATATATGATTGTGTTTTATTTAATATCTTAGGTTATATCATAAAGAAATTTCAAACATAAGTGACCACAATTATATGTATCAAAGTTTTGATATTGATTGTAGTTGTATTGAATATTTCTACCTAAATATTTGATTAATTCTAGAGGAGGTTGTAAATTTCCAAAGCTGTTGAAATATTGTTTTTCATTCTTGTTTCTATAGTATGCTACCCAATGAATACCTGGGCCTGTTGATAAATCAAAATTGATTATTCCACACTCTACAGTCTTTGGTCGTTTTGGTAGTGAATCCAACATATAAACTCCTCTAAAGTGTAGAATATATTTTGAAAATTTTCTTAGATCAAATTCTGATAATGGTCTATTGGGTAGCATATCTAATAGTTTTTTGAATGATCTTTACAAACAAGTCCATAACCGTTTTTATATGGTTTAAGGTACAGTCCTTCTCCCACAGCAATAGACTCCATTTCCTTATTGTGTCTGGTGGCTTCCTCAAGTTGTTTTTTTGCATTCTTTGTTGCATTTACAGCTTTAGCTATAGCGGCACCTCCAGTTGTTAGACTACCAAGTGCACCTAGAGCAGTTAGAATCGGTATTATGGGCAAAAAAGCTCCAATTTTTGGAACATTTATAATACGCGGTATTATAACACGAGCTTTTTTCCCCTTAAGAGGTTTACTGATAGCTTTACAAGCAATCTTAATGGCTGAATTAATATCTTGTGGTTTTTCCTTCTTCAATATCTTTGTTGCTGATTTAATTGTTTTATGAAACAGATTTTTGTCATTTATACGAATTCGTGGTGATGGTCTTTTCACTGTATTCCTTTTCTTTGCTTCAACACCCATACCAAGTTTAGTTCTTGCTTTCATTGCGTTGGTGACTATATATGAAAATGTTTTTTCTGCAAGATCACTATCTTTTGAAAGAACTCTTTCCCAAGCCTTATTTTCAAGAATTTTGTCAGCTTGATGTCTGCTGTTTAAGTCTTTATTTTTCGAGTAAGCAATATCGTGATTTTTGCAAGCAGCATCCAATAAGTTAATTCCTTTATCTCCTCTATCTAAACGCTTTTGTAATCTTGTGTTAGGTCCACAATACTGGTATCCAGGAAGATGTAATTCAAAAGGTAGAGAATTTATTGCTTTATTTAGTAAACCTTCTCCAACGATAATTTGTTTGTGACTAAAACTTTTGTTATACAGTACAACCATATTAATTTAATCTACAATAAAAGATATTGTTTGCAAGTTTAGCAAGTAGTTATTAAAATGCGCTTCATAAAACAACATAAAAATATTTTAGTTCGTAATGCTGATATTTGTTCAAATGACAGTAAAAAATAAGACATAGTTCCTTGTTACCAAATTCTATTCGAGCATTAATAGTTGGTCCTTCAAATTGTGGAAAAACTAACATAATGATTAGTTTGCTGGAAAGTCCTAATGGTCTCAAGTTTGAAAATATTTACTTGTACTCAAAATCTTTATATCAACCTAAACATGAATACCTGAAGAAATTAATTTCACCAATTAAAGCAATGGGATACTACACATTTGCAGAAAACGAGGACGTTGTTGCTCCTAGTGAAGCTAAAAGCAATTCAATTATGATTTTTGATGATGTTGCATATGAAAAGCAAAACAATATACGTGCATATTTTTGTATGGGTCGTCATAAGAACGTAGACTAATTTTACTTGTGTCAGACTTACACGCGGATTCCAAAACATTTGATACGAGATAATGCTAATGTAATTATTATGTTTAAACAAGATGCGACAAATATGAAACATGTATATGATGATCACGTTGCCAGCGACATGAACTTTGAAATGACTCAACGAATTTGTAGAGAATGTTGGAAGGAAAAATACGGATTTTTGGTGATAAGTAAAGATAATGAACTAAACAATGGTCGTTATAGAAAGTCATTTGATTACTTCATCATAATATAATTTACTGTTCATCAAATGCACCCTGCAGTATTAATCTGACTTCAAACTTTATACATGTGATTATTGTAACTGATCAGATAAGCAGATCTGATACCTGATAAACTGACCTGATAAGCTGATCTGATACCTGTTAAACTGACCTGATACATGTTAAACTGACCTGATAAGCTGATCTGATACCTGATAAGCTGACCTGATACCTGTTAAACTGATCTGATACCTGTTAAACTGACATGATAGCTAAAATGAATGAACAAATTCTTAAAGACTTGGTGGCAACAAGAAATATCTTGAAGAAAAAGCTTCGTAGTATAAAAACTGGTGAAATAGATACACATCAGCAATTAACAGATACGTTCAAGCCTATCACAGAACCTTTAAAAGAATTTATCAATAGCTCTAAATACGTTGGTAGACCAGTTAAAAAAGAACAGAGTGATAAGGAAACTAGAATTGATGACAATGAAAGTTTTCATCCTCAGAATTCAACAATAAAATTGGAAACGAGTACGCCCAAGAAACTAAGTGAAGAAAAAATTTTTAAGCAATGTAATAGTAAAAGTAGCAGTAATTATGATGAAGATGACTTTTACTCACAAAATTCGAATAATGAAGAAAGTTATTCTGACTTATCACTATTGCAATCGAGAAACGAACTAGATACTAACTATGGTCCACATAAAGATAATAATAACGAATGGAGATTTGGTAATAGCACCATCGAGTTAAATCAAGATAAGATACAGGTTGGTGGACAAATATGGGCGCTCACGCCAGGACTCTTTTCTTTAATGTTTCATAAAGCACCAAAAAACTATGATAAATTCGAGCTTGAAATCTATAAAAAAAATATTACTTGCTACCAATGCCCACAGGAGAGGCTATAAGTCTGATGGTCAAATCAAAGGGAGCATAGCCCATAAGTACAAACATATTATTGGAAAACTTTTCAAAGGAGACAATCATACAGGCTCATCAGATGTAACAAAAAGTAATTATTTAGGAAGGGGTTTGATGCACATTAACCCTCATAATCCAAACTATATATACTGGGATGATCCAAACGAGTTGGTAGATCGACTTAGACTACTGCTTGCACCACAGTCTGCAGGCCATACTAATCACAACAACGAAATTGTCTCAATTATTGAAGAACTACGTGAAGCTAATATAATTGTATAAACTATATACATACATAGATTTTTATATAAAACATGTCCGTTGATAAATTTGGGCATTATATTAACGATAGAAGTGAATTAATTTCAACCGAAAATGCGACTAAGTTGTTGGGCTTCTTTATGGATACGAACAAAAACATTGATGTCCAATACAAGAGAATCAAAAATGTTGCAAACGCTCTGGAGGAAAACGATGTTATCAGTAAATTGTTTCTGCAAACTGAACTCAAAAAACAGCAACAAGAAGTAGCTTTCCAGTTAGAAAATCTTAATGCTCATTTGCAGGATATCAATAAGAAAATGGATGGTAATAAATCACTTTTTGATATGGAAATTGAAGAGCTACGAGAAAAAATTTATAGAATAGAAAATTACATGTTCGTATCAATAGGTGCAAGTGCATCAAGTAGATCACAACACACTTAAAACAGCGACTGGAAGAATAAGATGTCTTCAAAGAGAAATGTTGTAAATGAATTGCATAAGCAGGCTCGAAAACGTTTTGTACGTCGTAGAGTTGTGATGAAAGGAATAGATGATCTTTAGCAAGCTGATTTAGTTGAAATGGGAAATTATTCCTTAGACAATAGAAATTATCGATTTTTGCTAACTGTAATTGATACATTCTCAAAATTTGCTTGGGCAGTACCTTTGAGAAGAAAGAATGCATTTGAAACAACCCAGGCAATGGAGAATATTTTCAAATTGGGACGAATACCGAAAAACTTGCAAACAGACGAGGGTAATGAATTTTTCAATAAACATTTCAGTCAGTTGATGAATAAATACAATATTAATCACTACTCAACATATAGCACTATGAAAGCCTCAATAGTAGAACGATTCAATAGAACATTAAAAGGAATAATGTGGAAGGAATTTAGCTTAAATGGTTCATATAATTGGATTGATATGTATAGAGATTTACTTGATGCATACAATAGAAAAATTCATCGCACCATTAAAATGTCACCGATTAAAGTAAATTCAACAAATGAAAAACAGCTTTTAAACACAGTATACAGTCATTTAAAGATGTATAAAATGTCAAAATTTAATGCAGGAGATCATGTACGCATAATCAAATATAAAAACATTTTTGAAAAAGGTTAAACTCCGAATTGGACAACAGAAATCTTTACAATTAAAAGAGTACAAAATACATATCCTACAACATATATATTAGAAGACTATCGCGGAAATCCTATTAAAGGTGTATTCTATGAAGAAGAACTTTAAAAAACCAGATATCCTAATACATACCTAGTTGAAAAGGTTCTCAAAACTAAAGGACATAAGGTGTTTGTCAAGTGGCTGGGCTTTGGTAATGAGCACAATTCTTGCATAAGCAAAGATGAGATATTGTAAATGGAAGAATACAATAAATAAACAACAACAACAACAATGACATCAATATTTAGTTTAGATTAAATTAAGTAAATAAACAATAAATACGAAAGTGATTCTTATAAATCATACTGTGTGTTTAACCTCATTTATTTATAATCAAACAGTCACAATGTCAATAACATTGGCTCTGAGCTTCAATTCATCAGAGCTATCTGCTAATTATTTTTCTCCTTTTGATTTAAACGGAACCTATGAATGTGCTCTAACTGATTTTCATTCATACAACAGTATCCCAAATGTGGATGTCTATAACAATATATTTGATATCGGTGAACTTGTAATTGAAATACCGATCGGATCTTTTGAATTAAATGATATAGTTGACTATATAGAAGAACAATACAAACGATATAAACCAAAAAACAAAATTTTGATTGAAGCTAATAACAATACAATGCAAGTTAAAGTCAGCAGCTCTAAAGAAACAATATATTTTAATAAAGAAAATACAATAGGTAGACTTTTAGAATTCAATAGCAGAATATTAACGCCAAACAAAGAACATTACTCTGATCTTCCAGTGAATATCTTTAAGGTGAATCTCTTGAGGATTGAAAGCAGTATTGTGGTTAATACTTATATGAATAATACTTAAGCTCATACACTACATGAATTTCCGATTAATGTACCGGCTGGATATAAATAGTTGAGATTCCCAAAAATCTTATTTATTTGCCAGTAAACTCCAGAGAGATAAGTTCACTAGCTCTTCGCGTGGTTGATCAAAGCGGAGACTTAATTAATTTCAGAGGAGAGGAAATTACAATACGAATACATTTAAGGACAACTAAATAATGATAATATACAACACGAGTATATCGAAGAATACTACAGCAACATCTAATCCTCAAACATTACAACCTAAGCAACAATTGAAAAGATCTGTTCGTCAAAAATCGCTCACAGCAGCAAACAAGAGTTTTCTCAAGTCACTGAACTTTAAACTGAAAAAAAAATGAGTTCAATAATAGACGTTTTAGATAAACCAATATCTGATGAAAATATAATCAAAAAGGATTATCACACATACATACCATACCTTCAGTCTTTTAACAACAACGATGAAATAAGAATTTCAATACAAAACCAAGATCTATATGTGTTACCCAGTGAAAGCTATATATATGAGGAAGGACTTGTTGTAGAAAAAAAAACATCGAAATCTACACCCAACTTTCAGTTGAAAAACAATTTTGTTGCATATCTCTTTGATGAAATTCGCTATGAACTAAATGGTATTGAAATTGATCATACAAGATATTTGGGAGCCACCAGTACCATAAAAAATTTGGGTTCTTTATCACCTACGGAAAGCGTTGTGTTGCAAAATGCTGGATGGAATAAACTTGATGAAATAAATCTTCAAAATGGAAATTTTAATTTCTATGTACCACTCAAACTTCTTTTAGGATTCGCGAAAGACTATAATAAAGTTTTATTAAATGGTAAACATGAGTTGATACTCTTGCGTAATAAGAACGATGAGGATCTTGTACACTCGAATGTTTCCACTGAGAAAGCAAAACTTACAATTTCACTAATATCATGGAGAATTCCACATGTTCAATTATCTGATCATAGTAAATTGAATATGATCAAAATACTTAATAATGGTGCTGCTATACCAATGGCATTCCGTAGTTGGGATTGTCATATGAATCCACACCTTAATACGGGGACCAATCACATATGGAATGCGAAACTGGCCGCTAATAAAGAACGCCCTCGTTTTGTGTTGATTGCCGTTCAACAAGAAAACAAGTTTGTTCATTGTGATCTTACTAACTTAAAAGTACATTTAAACTCAACCTCTTACCCATATGACGATCTTAATATAAAATTCAAAAATGAGCGCTATGCGATTCTATAAGATATGTATCTAAGATTCCAACAAAGCTACTACATGAAACAACCCCAACCTCTTCTAACAAGTCAAGAGTTTAAAAATAACGCTCCAATTATTGTAGTTGATGTCAGTCACCAAAACGAAACGCTCAATACCGGACGAATCGACATAAAAATTGAATTTGAAACAGCAACAAATATTCCAGCAAAAACATCAGCTTACTGCGTTCTTATTCATGACCGCGTAATAGAATACATACCAATAAAAGGTCAAGTCCGGAAGGTCTTATAAATTAAATAACATGGATGGTGATATTGTTTTTGTAGACTTGCAAGGTTTCAAAACTAATTCAAATGACTTCATCGCAAAAGAACTATAGATATATTATATATACAATAAACAAACGCTAAACATTTAATGTTTCCATTAATTTTTGACATAATTTATTCAATTATGTGTAGAATTGATTTCGGCGTACATTGCAGCTTCTCTTGTGTGCATGTATCACAGTCTATGGTATGTGTGTATCTAAAAATAATTATCAATAACAACGAACAAACAGTTGGGTTTTAAAGAAAATGCGATCAGTTTCGCTCTATGCGTAGGAAAATTTAATTCAACGAAAAGTTAGCAAAGCAAATTATGGTTGTACACATTTGATTGCATGCATTCGCAAATTCGCCTGCGCTAGCGTACGCATATTATAGTTGGGCCTTTAGACATGTTCAATGACCAACAATCCAACACGTTGGTTTCTTCTTTTTTTCTCTTACTGCCGGCACCAATAAAGATTTTAAAATTTCCTTATTTGTTCTACATGCGTCTTCTTATAGTGTATATTCTTTGCTTGTGCAAACGCTCAACCCCAGAATGGTTAAGTGATGATTGTTTCCACTATAAACAGCAATTATTGTACTTTTAATTATTTGTCCTCCTTCGAAAGCACTGCTTTTGGGCTATAGAAAAAGGTACATAATTCTAAGGAAAGAATTTTTTCAAATAAATAAATATACAAAAGCAATTCTAAAAAAAAGCAACAAAATAAATAGATGCAATATATCAAAATAAACGTTTTACTAATATTAATTAAATTTTCTTTTATACAAAAAATTTTTAAGAAGGTTTAAATATTTTTATTAAGATCTCCAACTCTCTTGATCTTACAAAAATAAATGTATCCTCTTTTATATTATATTTTACAGAAAACCTAAATGTTTTAGCTTTAGTGCACAGTAACGTAATATAATTTATGGAAATGGTTATTGCGTGTGACCATTTTATATGAATAAAAAAAACTAATTACTCTGATTTTCTTTGAATTCCTTAATAACTTATTCCTAATACAAAATTAATTATTCTATTTTAACAAAGCGAATGCATTCAAAATTTTTTATTTATCATGAATTAAATTATATATCATTTCAATTCATATTTAAGACAAAATGAGTTCATTTAAAATAGAACAGGTCAATTCCTGAACGATTCACAGATCCACTAAAAAAAATTATTCAATAACAGCTCCGCCGTCTATAAAGAGTTTTGGCGCTAATTTTGTAATTTACTAACGCCAAACGAATCACCTGGGCCAATAAAATAAAATTTGTTGATACTTAATTTTTCAATAAATAATATACATACATATATATATATATATATATATATATATATATATACATATATATATATATATATATATATATATATATATATAGAAATAGCAAGAAATAGATTTACAATAATTATTAATAATCATCTAAATAGAATGAGGATTACTAATAGAGACAAGTACACATTAGAAAAAGTAAATGAAGCTAAAAGATTTTTAAATAGCAATAGAAATATATTAATTCTTAAATCGGATAAGGGTAATACAACAGTTGCAATTAATAGACATGAATATAATCTAAGAATTGAAAATACAGACAGGAAAACTACAGAAGAAGAATAATGAATTAGTAGAAGAACTTTTCAAAAGGAAGATTGTAACAACACTAGAGAAGAATAGACTTAAAACAACGACTGCAGTAGCTCCTAGATTATATGGGTTACCTAAAATTCACAAAGAAGGATTTCCATTGAGACCTATTTGTTCGTTTATAAATTCACCATCTTATGAACTTAGTAGATATATTACAAATATTTTGAAAAAGATCAATGAAAATTCTATATATAATATAAAAAATTCATTAGATTTTAAAGAAAAATTAAAGAAAATTAAGTTAGATACTAATGATAGGCTTATTTCATTTGATGTAGTATCTTTGTTTCCAAACGTACCAATAAACTTGGCTATAAATACAATAGAGAAAAAGTGGACTTTATTGGAAACATTTACTGAGATGGATAAGAATTTATTTTGTAGAATTTTGAAATTTTGTATAGATGATAATAGATATTTTATATATGATGAGAAATTTTATTTTCAAGAAAAAGGATTACCTATGGGTTCTCCAGCATCGCCAGTTGTAGCAGACATTGTTATGGAGGAGTTGTTAAATACATGTATTAACAATCTTAATATTAAACCAAAATTTATTACAAAATATGTAGATGATTTGTTTTGTATTATATCTGAGAATGGAATTGAGGATATGCTAGATATATTAAATAGTTTTAATAGTAATATTAAATTTACAATTGAAAGAGAATGTAATTTAGAGTTGCCTTATTTAGATACATTAGTTATGAGAAGAGATAACAATATAGTAATGGATTGGTATCAGAAGCCAACAGCTTCAAGTAGGATAATTA
>OY776277.1:53915313-54022813 GCA_963675445.1 Linnaemya vulpina
CTTTAGAAATTTGTGGACTAAATTTAGTGTATCCAGTTTTCTCACATGGACAGTTCTATGTAGCCTGTTCGCGCGTTGGCAAACTATCGGTTTTGTATATTTACACCGAAAATGGAAAAACAACAAATGTTGTTTACCACAGAGCATTACAATAAAAGTAGTTTATCACTGTTTTAAATGAATTCGAAATAATTTTTTTATTTTCTTTTTTGCACTACGAAGTGTGCAGGGGGTTCGCTATTATACATATATATATATATATATATATATATATATATATATATATATTATATATATATATATATATATATATATATATATATATATAAATATAATACAAAATTTTAATGTACAATATACATATGTATTTCACTTAATTCACTGAGGGTTTAGTTGTTAGTAAAGAATTTATAAAAAAATAGCAAATTACAATTAAGTATATTTCTTATGTGCTCTAGGTCTTAGCACTCTTGAAGAGACGTTTTCATTATCTCTGTTTTGATTTGCATGTGACAAATTTTTATTATTATCATTGTTATTTTGACCTTTCTCGAACGCAACCGATCTCTTACCGTTATAATTTGAAATACTTTTATTTTGTTGTTCTAATATCTTGTCCCTAACAAGAGGTGGTTTAATAAGATAAAATCGAGTTCTAATCGATCTTCCAATAAAAAGTTTTTCTGGGCTTTCATTAGTTGAGCTGTGTTTAGTATTACGATAATCCATCAGAAAACGATTTAAAGTAACGTCGATTTGTTTCAGATGACAAGTTCGCATAAATAGATTTTTTTTAACGTTTTCACGAAATTTTCAGCCTGGTCATTGGTGGCTGGATGCCCAGGAGCTGTTAATACGTGTTTTATTTTATTGTTTGATGTAAAAATTTTAAATTCTTCAGAAACAAATTGTCTGCCGTTGTCGCTGACAATAGTATGAGGAATACCGAAACAACAGAAAATTTCTCTAAGTTTTGAAATAACAAAACTGGAAGTGATTTCCTAGGTTTTAAAAACTTCTACCCATTTGGAAAATTATTCTATGACTAGAAGAAAATAAAAATTTTTTATTTGACCCGCAAAATCTATATGTATCCTTTGCCATACAGAGTTTGTAGGAATCCATGGTATAAGAACACTTTTTTCTGGACTAGCCATAAGTTTTTGACACGGAATACGGAATATCTGAATCGAGTTTGCTAGTGCTTTAGTTTTAACGATGCCTAAATGAGGTTCATGTAAAATTTGTAGTATTGACTCTCTTAATTTTGTTGGTATTATTACTCTATAGCCCCATAATAAACAATCATGGTCTACAGTTAACTCAGACTCTTTGAAAACAAAAGCCTTAAATTGTTCGCCGTTGAGTTCTTTGAGTTTATCAATTTTTACAAATTCGCATACCTTAGAAAGTATAGGATCACGCCTAGTTTCCCGAGATATGTCCTTAAAATCAAGATTTAAAACGTTTTGTTTTTGTATATAATTTGAAAATGTAGCACTGTCATTGGTATTATCAATGTTAATACTCATATGTTGAGGAATTCGCGATAAGTTATCGGCTTCATTCAATTCGCCTTTTACATGTTCAATTTTATAATTGAAAAATGAAAGTATAAAAGCCCATCTCTGGATACGTGCTGCCGCCATTACTGGTAAGCCTTTATTTTCTCCCAATAGGGTAATTAATGGTTTGCGATCTGTTTTTAATGTAAAATCATTTCCAATTAAATATTGTTTTAATTTTGTAACGCAAAAAACTATAGCTAAGGCTTTTTTTTCATATGTGCTGTATATTTGTTCAGCTTTCGATAAACCTCTTGAAACAAATGCTACAGGTTTTAAATCAATATCAAATTTGTGTGAAAGAACGCTAGCTATGGCATAATCTGAATCATCAGTCGTGAGGAAAATTGGTAATTTTGGATTGAAATGAATTAAACCTTTGTCGGAAGTAATTTCTTTTTTTTATGGTTTGGTACGCTTCTTCACAATTCTTAGACCATACGAATTGTACATTTTTTTTGTAGTAATTTATATAAAGAAGTCATAATCTTTGCAAAATTGTTGACAAACTTTGTATAATAATTTAGCATGCCTAAAAATGCTCTCAGCTCAGAAACATTATTAGGGGTGGGGGCATTAGTAACGCAAACTATTCTTTCTTTATTTTTTTTAGACCATATCTGTCGATGGTAAAACCTAAGTAATTAATTTCTCCTTTGAAAAATTCGCATTTGGACAAACTAAGTTTTAGTCCAGCCAGCATTATCTTATTTAATACTGATTTTAAATTTCGAATATGTTTTATCATATTTTTACCTGAACCTGTAATATCATATACAACTACGAATGGTATACCTTGTAAAAGATTTTACATTGTTTTTTGAAATATGCCCTACAAGAACACTACCGAACATTTGTCTAGTCATTTGTTCGATAATGCTGACGGCTTAATACATCATTGCCTATACAAAAGTTGCTATCATTTTCTTAAGGGCAATATTAAAAAACTGATGTAAACAATTGTATACATGTGAGCTTGCATCTCTGTCATACTTATTATTCTGCCGACATTAAAAAATATAGCTCAACTTCTCACTCTAGTACAATTTTGTAATCAGTATACTGAGTACTGATGAATCAAATAAACACTCAGTTGACTAGTCAGTATTGATAAGTATTAGCAATATACATGATTGATCAGGTGATTACTCATATATATATATATATATATATATATATATATATATATATATATGTATATATATATATACATATATACATACAAGCTCTAAGCTTTGCGGAATTAATGTAAATATGAATGAAATAAATGAAAAATATATATTATATATATATATATATATATATATATATATATATATATACATACATATTTCATTGTAATAAATAAATAAAATGCGAATTATTCAGGTATATTTGTGATAAAAGTTGAACTCTAACCTTTTTTCATATATATTCAAAAGGATAATTCAACGTTCATGTGGGCTTTCATCACATATATACCTGGAAATTCTTTATATATAATATATATTCAGAGATATTTTATTTTAAAGGAATTTTTTCATATAACGCTATTCATATATCATTATTTTTAACAATTTAAGGGTGAAATAAAATATGTACTTGGATTTTAATTATATAAAAACAAAAATGTTACAAATAACATTAATAATAATGATAATAATAATAGTAATGATAATATTAGTAATTTGTTAAAAATGTGTTAATTGAATTAGTATGAAAATATCTGATATATGTGTACATATACATATAAATATATTTAAATCTCTATATGTATGTATGTAGGTATGTAAAGCAGAGTTCAGAAAAGAACACGCACCGTACAAAAATCTCGTACATAAATGTTAACGAACACAGTTCAAAGCAACGAACACATATTTTTATTTTCATAACATATGTATATGTGTGTTTCAAAATTTTTGTTAAAAATTTTTGTTACTTAAAAATTATTTTCATAAGAAGCCATGAAAACTGACTATTTACTCTTAAAAAGGACGCCACTTTTGATTGGGAAAATCCAAAAATGTTTTATTGAGGGTGTATTGAGAAATATATTTTCTACATTCCATATTATTACAGGTAGTTTTCCAAAGGGGAAAGCCCCTTTGAAAAAACATTCCAATGTTATAATTATTTTTTATATTTAGAAGACTCTGTGGAAAAAAAAAAATTGCTTAAATTTATTTTCCCAGGAATCAAGAAAATACAAACCCTGCATTCAAAAATAGTGTTTGAAACATCAAGTGCTGGTAGTTTCTACAACAAGATTACAATAACGAAAACGTCCTACATTGCACTTTATTGCAGATAGTTTTTTCCTGATAAAAAAACATTGGAATGTTACAATATTGTTTTCTATATTTTTAAGGCTTACAAGAAACTAGAGAAATAGTTGTTACTATTTATTTAGTCACACAACTCAACTTGTGAGACATAATAGAGGTAAAACCAAACAAAGTTAATTAAGTCATTATATTATATTCAGTTCTACTCATCAGCCCAAAAGTTGCCGGGAGTTACGGAAACCACCGCAGCCACAACGACAACAACACAACCACCCATCAAACCACCAAGGCAGAATAGCTGTATCAGCTATTAAGAATATAAAATTATCTGGAAATTTAAATAAAGCAAACAGGCAAATAAGAAATTAATAAAATTAACAGGAAATCCAATTGACATAATTTAAACTACATTTTTATTAAAAATATAAAATCAGACTATTAAACACTTCTGTGGAAATATAATATTAAGAATTTTTTGTATTTAGGCAATAAGTTATCATTTATTAAATAAAAATCAATTGTTAATACTAAGCATTTTTTGTATTTAGGCAATAAGTTATCATTATAAAAGAATTAATTAAATAAAGTAGTAGTTATTCAGTGGTGCAAGAAAAAAGTTGTGTTTTTTTATTGAAGCTTTATAGTAGTATCGTAATTGGCGCAGTCGGTTTAGGCCTGAGTGAACGATTTCTGTGAAGTGTTAACCTACAAAACTGTGAAGGAATAAGAAAAAGGTATAGGATCAACCAAAACAACTATCGAAGGAAGTCTGGAAGAAATAAACAACACGAAATCAGCGAGTTTTAACTCCTCATCACCAGTGACCAAAAATGCTCTTCACAATAATCTTGATTTGGTAAGCGAAAATTGTAATGTGTGTTTAATATAAATAAATAATAAGTAACGCTTGCACATATGTATGCACAGCCAAAATAAGCACAAAAAATTATATGAATAAATAATAGGCTTGTACAGCCTTAACATACTAAACATAAACTGCGATTCCTATCGAAGGACGCTCCAGTTATAAATAAAACTCAAATCTGCGATTCTGTAGCAGAAAGCCAGACCCTCCAGGTTAAAAGAGTAAATAATAAATATAAAAAAAAGATAACAAAATAATAAAGGAATAGTGGAAAAGCTTATGAAAATTTTAAATACAAATAAATAAAATAATAAATACTTATATATATATATATATATATATATATATATATATATATTATAAAAAATTTTAAATAAGTTTTAAGCGACTTAATTGAAGTTGGAAGTCCATCCTTATTAAAGAACTTGATGGCATTTGACAGGAGTATAGAGGGAATATCTATACAGCGACATATCCCGATCAATTTAGCCAACAATAGACATAAAACATTGTAAGCGGAATTAGAAAATATTATAAAAATACATATAAAAGAGAAACAATGAGAACTGTTACCTTACATATACATATACACATATTAATTAATTAAAAATAAAAAAATTAAAAAAAATAAAAGAGGAAAAATTTAATATATCTATGGTGTTATATTTTAATTATTGCCTGCATCCCTTTTCAATAATATTCAAATACACGAACGCGACGAAAGGGTAGTCAAATCAAAAAGGGACCTCTACTCTGAAATGTGTCTGAACAGTTTCCTAATTGGTTTAAGAGAACCTCTAGGCTCTACTATAAGAGCATCCAAACCAGACTCTTTAGCAGAAGCATTCTCCTTATGCATTAAAAACAAAATATATTTTATATGAATGCAAACCCCGGTAGAATTGAACCCAATTGGCAACCCAGACCTAATAACTATCCTTCTTATAGTGGAAACAAGTACAATAATAGATTCACACCTTTTCCACCCCAGAACCAGATAGCTTACAACAAACAATATACACGGCCCCAACAATCAAAAGAATTAGTTAGTTATAACCCCCATCCCTTACAGCATAGAACTAACAATAACTTTTCAAATCAGAACTATAATCAAAATGCATTTAGAGGAAATACATTTAGGACCTATAATAAGCCTGAACCTATGGATGTAAGTTCTGGATATATAAAACCCCAAATACCCACCATAACCCAGAGGTCATTCAAAACAGACCAAACAATGAGAACAGCCAGAAACCAATATAAAAGAGGAGAAATATTCAACTTCCAAAATGATAATACTATAGAGCCATGTCCACCAACCTCAGGTCACCAGAATTTGGATCGATACCTCGAATTAGAACGGGATCGCTTAAATATTGAGGACAGCCCAAATTTTCACAACCTTGCCTCGAACCAACGACAGGATACGTAGACATCAATAAACATGGATTTGAGTTAGGATACATTAACATTTCGTCCCCATTTGGAAAAACCCCTCAAATTTCTAATTGACACCGGAACCTCCTCACCGTTTATAAACCCAAAATATATAAACCCATTAGACCAAACGCCGTGTAAGCCTATTATAATAACAACAATTCTAAATAAATACGAACTAGACAAAGAAGTAAACCTCAAACTTTTGTGGAATTTAATCAACCAGGGGAATTAAGATTTCTTTTATTTAACTTTCACAATTATTTCGATGGACTCATCGGTCTCGACATCTTGTCACATTTAGAAGCCAAGATATATTTAGAGAATAATAAGGTCGTGACAAAGAATGCAGTGATTCCTATAGAGTTTAAGCCTAATGTTTCTTCGGGAAAACATGTTATACCTAACGTGACCATTGTTTTTTGTAACTCAAACCGGGACATCGCAAAATAATTTTTACCCAGTTTTTTTTACACTACCAGTTTTGAAATCTTCAAGTGACGAACAAGAAATATAAATTTTGAACAAGTTGCATTTATTAAATTAAACGCATTTCACAGTATTGGAAGAAAAAAGTTGTTGTTAAAACAAATTTATTTAAATTAAAATCTTATTTTAATCTCAAACATTTGTTACTTTTTAAAGAATTAAAAAACCTTTTTCATAGCATACATGTTAAAAAAAAAACTTTAAAAAAAAATTAATTCAAGTTTAAGTTATACAAGTTTTCCTACTTTCAATTTTATACCTTCATTAATTTTTTTGCTAAAATAAAAATTAGTCCATTTAATTTGTACCTTGTTTTTTTTTAAGATAACAAATTTTTTTTCTTCATAGGTACATATATTGCAAATTGAGTTAAAAGTATTTTATAAAGAGTAATGCAACAGAAAAGTTGTTATTAATATAAAGTAAATCAAATAAATCTTCATATTTTGATTTTAAAACTCAAAGATTTTTTGCTTTTTAAAAAATCAAAAATATTTAAATAATAAACACACAAATTGTTAAAAAATATTAATTTAGTTTTATATGTAATATACACCTTTTGTATATAAACATACATTTTCGTACTTTCAGCTTTCCACATTCTTTAATTTGTTTAATTAAAATAAAAATTAAAAGTTTCAACTTATTTAATTAATTTTTACTTAAAGTTTTTTTTTTGGAGAATTCAAAAATATAATATTTTTATGAACTAAAAAAATTATTTCAATTTGACGTACCTACACTAAATACTATTTTGTGCACTTACTTTAACACTAAATTTTTTTACTTTTCAACGGAACAAATTTTTTTTAAAATAGCTGGTTTTGATTATAAATAGGAAAAAAATTCGCTGCATGTTTTTTTAATATTTACTTTAGTTATCAACATCGCCATCAGTACCGAAATTTCTAACTGGGTTTTTTCACTCGTCCACAATTTATTCATAATATTTCAACAATTTTATCAACAATATTTTTTCTTTTAAAGATTAAACTTTTAAAATGTTTACAAGCTTTTTTATGCAAATTTGAAGAAAAACAAATAATAGCGTAGACAGACGACAGCGTTAATTTGCATTAACTGTCTTAATGCAAATTAACTTGGGAATTATCTCCATCCCAATGTGTATTAGATTTGACGTAAATGCACTAAATCAGAGTGAATTAATACTGAATTTAGCTATTTCAATATGGTAACACCGTCAACAATCAACCAGCTGTTGTCAAATTGTTTTCTATTGCAAAATTAAAATGGATGCAAAGTCAGGAAAGGTAAGTTATTTTAATTGTTTTTAGCAAAAGAAAAAAGAAATATTAAAATCTAAACACATATTTTCCATTTCAAGATTTCCAAGGATAAAAAGCGAAGTGTGTGGTGCGATAGGGATGCACAGATTCTGCTGGAGCTTTGGGCAGAACGCGCCTCTGATTTGCGGCGTGCAAAAAGGAATGGGCACATATATAAAGAAATATCAGTGCAAATGAACAATAAATTTAGTTCAGAGGAAGTGCACGTTAAAATTAGAAATTTTACGCAGAAATACAGGTATTTTTTCCCAACAATTTTTTTTTTGGCACAAAATACATATTTGACATTTGTAGAGAAGAAAAAAAGCAAATGGGACCTTCTGGTGGAAGCCCATCGAAATGGAAATTTTTCAATGCTGTGCACCGGATAATTGGGAGCAATGCAGCCAATAGTGCTGAAGTTTAGGAAACATTTTCATTTGTAAGTATTCACATTATATATTTTATACATATATATGAAAATAGTTAAATTTTAACAAAAATTTTATTTAATTAGGTAAATACACCAGATGCAAGCTGCCAGCCATCGCCAGAGTCACAACCAATACCACCGCCGGCGTCACAGTCATTACCATGGCTGGATTTATCTCAGCCATTACCATCGCCGGAGTCACAGCCATTGCCATCGCCATCGCCGGTATCACAGCCATTGCCATCGCCGGTATCAATGCCATTGCCATCACCAGTATTGATTTCGTCGCCTGCTTCACCACTGTCTTCTCTTGACACCACGTTCTCATCGGCTGCTGCAGCTTCGTCGTCCTCTGGAAAAAAGAGAAACCATTTAGGTGAAGTGTTAAAAGTTATGAAGGAGCAAAATGTTATGTTGAAAAGTGTTGTAGAAGATAGCCAATCGTTATCAAATGAAATTGTTAAAGCAATTCGACAGCAAAATGAAACCAGCAAAGAGTTTATGAATTTAATGAAAACATTAATTGATAAAATTTAAAATTGTAATCTATGCATAATAAAATTTAAGATAATAAAAAATAAGATTTTCATTAATATTTAGTGGTTACGCATTTTTGGAAAAATGTAATGCACAAGTATTAACGTACTTTTAGCTCTGTCATACATTTCGTGAAGTAATCATAGTGTTTGTACTTACTAAAACTCAAAGCTATTGCATTCCTAATAATCGATGCTGTCACGTCATTTTCGCCAACTCTTGTTGAATGGTTGGGCTGGCTTCGTGTAGTTAAGTCTCCAGCAATATTTTCCATCCATGCGGAAGAAACTTCATCATTTTCCATTTTCAAAAAGTTGTGCAAAATGCAGCATGTTTTGATTATAATGTTGACATTTTTTGGTGCAACTTGTAAGCCCCTACCAATTCTTCGAAATCTAGCTTTAAGTTGGCCAAATGCATTCTCGATTACACGACGACATCTAGACAGTCGGTAGTTGAAGGTTTTTTCTAAATCTAGCTGATTTATTGAATATGGAAATGGCTTCATCATATACCGTGATAAGCGAAAAGCAGAATCGCCAATAAGTAACAAAGGCACATTTATGTTTGCAATTACTTTGCTATTTTGTGAAAAAATTTCAGCGCTTTCATGGAACGTTTTTAAAGAACTTTTTTCAAAAATGTAGGAGTCATTGTTTTTCCCACTTGATCCAATGTTTATATATGTGAATTTCGATCTGCGAAAGAATGAAAGCAAAAATTTAAAAGTTTTAAATAGCCTTTAAAAAAACTCACCTGTAATCACAACTTGCTAATAAAACAACTGAATACCAGCCTTTATAATTGTGATAGTCTACTGCATCCTCTTTTTTTGGCTGGATTTCTATATGACATCCATCTACAGCTCCAAAGCATTGTGGAAACCCGAGGTGTTCGAACCCATCAACAATGCGTTTAATTTCTTGTGGATGCGGGGGATACGAATTTATACAGTGTGCTAGATTATTACATATCGCGTGGCAAAAATCTATAACAATTTCACCAACGGTACTGCGTCCTACACCGAATAAACTACCAACAGTCCTATATTCCGCTGCCGATCCCAATGCGAATAATGCTATTGCCACTCTCTTATCGAGTGGAATACAAAGCCTCATATTGGTGTCCAACCTCTCCATATGTTGAACTTTTTCACAAATTTTTTGGAAAGCATTCCTGTTGACGCGAAAGTTTTCCTTAAATCTGTTGTCGTCCATCGTAAGCACGTCACACTCCCAAAAAGTGCTGTTGCGGTCCTTTAAAAAATTCCATACATGAATTATATCATCCATGAAAAGATAATATCAAACCTACAAATTTCCACAATTGTCTTTCTCTTATTTCAGAGTGTCCTACTGGGATCCCAACTTGTAGCAACACGTTCAGATTTGTAGTTGCTAATGCATGTACAATTTTTACATTATGGAGCAGTTTCAGCAAAAGGAATTTTAGCTTTCTTTCAAATAAATAGTGTTGTTTCACCAACAGCATAGCTGCTAATCGTACTTTCTGCCTTCTATCCATTTAATCTCGATGTATGTAAATGCAAAAATAATTATTTTATAAACAAAAAGTCGTTTGCAAAGAAACAGCTGTTTACTAAATGCAAATACTATCGTCTGTCAGGGCAAAATTTTAATTCACATTAGTGAGCTTTTAATGCAAATTAACGCTGTCGTCTGTCTACGCTATAAGCCGATTAATAGTTAAGGTCACCGTTGATTTAGGCGACGGCTGCTAGATTTTGTCGTTTATACTTTTTGATCTACACGAGCAATTTGAAAAAAAGTTTGCTTTCTTATTTCTTGTTTAATCTATTGCCCTATTTTGGAAAAAAAAACGTACGGAATAAAAATTTTTAAATTTTGAAACATGTTTATTATGCTACAGGAAACCGGGACAAATTCCCATTTTAAAGCTACCTTCCGGGACACCGGGACGGTGAACTGGAAATCGGGACTGTCCCGCCGAAATCGGGACGGATGGTCACATTAGTTATACCTAATAATTCTAAGGTTATAAAAAATATCCCAGTATATGTACAGAGTGGAGATATCTATGTAAAAAGAACTCATATCTCAGACGAAAACCAAACTTTATTCATAGAACAGCCATTAAAAGTCACTGCATATAACACTCAAGATTATGTAGAAATCTTTAATTTTGAGACAAACCAAATAGCAAATTGTGAAGATGTCGATATTTCAGAAGTACTTAGAACCGAACACTTAAATGACGAAGAAAAATTAAACACTATTAAACACTTCTGTGGAAATATAATATTAAGCATTTTTTGTATTTAGGCAATAAGTTATCATTTATTAAATAAAAATCAATTGTTAATACTAAGCATTTTTTGTATTTAGGCAATAAGTTATCATTATAAAAGAATTAATTAAATAAAGTAGTAGTTATTCAATGGTGCAAGAAATAAGTTGTGTTTTTTTTATTGAAGCTTTATAGTAGTATCGTAATTCGGGTAAGTAATTGGTTTCCTATCATAATTATTAAAAAATCTACCAAAATGTTTTTGGTCACAATATAATTTAAAACTAAAGGCTTAACTATAATATGCGTAGACTAGCTTTGGCTACTGTCAAAATTCGACGAAAAGACTGTCAAATGCATATGCGAACATTTGTGTGGCTATATTATACTTACATTCAGTTGTAAAGCATTGCACTTTTGCAAAAACTAATTTATGATATATACATAACATGTAAGTACTTATATAAATATTTTCAATTTATACATACATAAATATATTATCACAAGTAGGTTATTACCAATTTAGAGGTAATTTAAGAAATAAATTGGAAAGTACTACAATGTACAACAATGTATAACAATGTGTGCAAGTGGTTGGCAACGTATCATAAATGGTAGGAAAATACACAAATACACTATAATATATATACAATAAACAAACGCTAAACATTTAATGTTTCCATTAATTTTTGACATAATTTATTCAATTATGTGTAGAATTGATTTCGGCGTACATTGCAGCTTCTCTTGTCTGCATATATCACAGTCTATGGTATGTGTGTATCTAAAAATAATTATCAATAACAACGAACAAACAGTTGGCCTTTAAAGAAAATGCGATCAGTTTCGCTCTATGCGTAGGAAAATTAAATTCAACGGAAAGTTAGCAAAGCAAATTATGGTCGCACACATTTGATTGTATGTATAATATTATTATAGTTGGGCCTTAAGTAAGCTTGCCGAAGTGGTACTTGCTGCTGTATCGGCAACACAAGTTTCTATTGAACGTGCGTTTAGTGCACTTGCTATAGTCTTGACCAAGTTAAGATCTAAGCTCTCAAAGAAGTCAATTTCAAACATTTTAATTACAAAATTAAATTTTAGGCCCAACTATAATATGCGTAGGCTAGCTTTGGCTACTGTCAAAACTCGACGAAAAGACTGTCAAATGCGTAAGGCAAATTTAACAAGAATTTGTGTGGCTATATTATACTTATTGAGTTTAAGTACTTACTACAC
Organism: Linnaemya vulpina; assembly: GCA_963675445.1. NCBI lineage: Eukaryota > Metazoa > Arthropoda > Insecta > Diptera > Tachinidae > Linnaemya > Linnaemya vulpina. The sequence continues at coordinate 53,927,697 of OY776277.1, forward strand.
TCAGTTGCAAAAAAATGTAATTTATGAAACATTAATTTATTATGTATACATAAAATATAAATGCATATATATATGAGTTCAACTTATAAATGTATATATTATCATAAGCAAGTTAATTAATTTCAATTAAGACAGCAATTATAGATTAAATTGGAAAATTACTAAACAATCCAACGGTGTGTGCAAGTGGGTCATTAATTGAAGGAAAATACACAAATACATTTTGCCATATATACATATGTATATACCAGAACAAAGAAAGATAAAATATAATACTTTTTATGCACTTTTCTGCATTTTTCCTTTATTTTTCGATTATAATATCATAAAGGCACTTATAATTTTTAAAATTATTTATTTATTTTTCTATTAAATTATTTTCGGCGTCCATTGCGGCTTCTTTTGTACATGTATCACAGTCTACGGTTTGTGTGTATCTAATAACTATTGTCAATGCAACCCTTTTTCCTTAAAGAAAATGCGATCAGTTTCGCTCTATGCGTAGAAAAATAAAATTTAACGAAACTTGCCGAAAAGTTAGCAAAGCAAATTATGGTCGCACACATTTGATTGTATGTGTTCGCAAATTCGCCTGCGCTAGCGTACGCATATTATAGTTGGGCCTTTTGAATTGATTGACTGCTCAGCTCTTAAAATAGAAAAAACTGAATAACAGTTTAATTTAATATACATATATCTTATCGTGTTTGCTGCCAATAAATTATATACATATTTTTATTTAAAAAAATTAGAGTTATTGATTGTATTTTTATTTACATTTATCAGATTTTTCCAGTTTTATTGCTATTTTCTCTGGATACTCAAACATACCATGTAGTTGCCGTACATAATTTGAGAAACAAACAAAAATGTTGGTATATATATGTACGTTTTTTTATCGAACTTTTTTCAAACATGAACATGTACTTAAAATTCATGAACACGAGTATGTTCATATTGCACATGTACTTTTCTTGTTGAACACAACAAGAACATAATGTGTAGGCACACGCAAAGCTGTTTATTGAACATGTACTTTCTTGCGGCGCACAGTGGCACATTTGAAGAAATGGCGGCCAAAACTCAAAAATTTTTTTTGTGTCACCTATTTAATTTTTTTTTATATAAAAGTAAACCCATAGGAACCTCGAAATCCAGAAATGTAAGTTTTTATTTCGATTATTTCTCTTCGAATAGGGTGATCAAGTACGCGCTTTTTTTAAGAGAAGCTGAAATTCAAAATATTTTAGAAAATTTTTCAACTTCATGTGGGCATAACTTTTGTGGTTTTATATATTTTTGGAAATTTTTTTTTCTTCACACAATATCATTCCTTAACTTATAAAATCGGTTAAAAAAATCGTGCCCTACTTTGCTCGAGTTCCAGATTTTGGCATTGCAATAAAGGTCCAAAATATACCCAAATCTCTATGTTCCGTGGAACGCAACTTTTTTTCTGCGAAAAACTTCGTAAAATGACTTATAACATGTTATAGTACGTACTTTGAGCTGTTATTATATGCTCATTTTTTAAATTTATATTTGCGTCTCTAGGAACTACAATGATTTTACTGCTTGTATGTCGGATATTTTAGGTATGGGAGTGCGGTATATCTACATGTGTATTGTGTGCATGTTTTTCTTTTCTTCCAAGAAGTTTTATTAATGAAAAGGGTATGATAAAAGACTGTTGTTATTTTTGTAATTTAGACCATAAAAATATGTATAGTTACATATAAGCGGGGGTAGGTACATGAGTTGTTGTATTTGGACTGATATATTCGACCTTTTGTTATAACTTTATTGTGTACCCAGGTAGCTGCTGCTCATATAAAGGTTAAAATACGATAGACACATCAGGTTTTCTTGAATATGAGAATGAAATAACAAAAGAGAATTGAAGTTAATTGTCGGTACAAGCATGTCTGTACTCCTCTTCTTTCTTCTTTCCTCTCTCTCGATTAAACACATACATGCTTCAAGAAAATTTGATGTGTGTAAAAACAGACAAAATTAGAAAAGATGATCAGTATTGTCAAAACGATGGCTAATTTCAGTTATAACGATCTTGCTAAAATTTATTTTGAACAAAAAAACAAAAACGATGTTATATTACACATTTTAAAAGACCCTTATTTTGAGTTGTGTGCCCATTTAAAAAAAATTAATAATTTCTTAGCGCGATTAAATAAACGTTGTAATGAATGTTATAGAAATAAGGGAAAAATGTTTGACTGCAACAAACAATGGCTTACAAGCGAACTTGTATTTGAAAGCCAACCAAAACCAGCAAATGTGGGCCGACCGCCAGACCAGTTGAGGAGTGTAGTGAAAAATTTGATATGATAGAAAATGTAATGAAAGCGAGCCCCAAGCGTGTAAAAAGGATTTTAAAGAACATTGCAACACCAGCCGATGATAAAAAATTTACATCTGAAGAAGCATTTTCAATATTTCTAGACTTAAAGCTAACAAAATATCAATATATGGAGTTGCGAAAGCGGGCAATTGGAAAACATTGCTCCATATATATCCAGAATATAGAGAGATTTGGTTTTAATTAAAAAAGATTGTTTACCATCACAAAATTCTGTAAAGTTCAGCAGAGGTGGTATTGCAAGACATACTAAATCATACTGCGGAAAGATTGTTGAATACATTGTTCGCACTAATTCCTAAATGGGGATGCGATGGATCTTCTGGACAAAAGCGATATAAGCAGTATAATGCAGAAAATATATCAGATTCTGACTTATTTATGATATCTTTTGTTCCGTAAAGACTAAAAACAAATAACATTAATTTTGAGCCATCTACTAGCAAAGAAACCGATATTGACATATTGAAAAACGAAATACCTTCCTTAACAAAATATTGCAGACCAATTAAATTTGCTTTTAAGAAGGAAACGAAAGATGTAATATTAGAAGAAGTATCTAAACTTAAACAACAAATAGATAAACTTCAACCGATAACTTTGCAACTTAACGATCAAGAGATTGAAATAAATTACCAAATGTTACTTACAATGATAGATGGAAAAGTTGCACAGGCCACTACCGCAAAGAGAATCATCTTCGAGCTGTGTTATTAGCAAAAAAAACTGCAAGCCAATTAAGTCAACTTCCAACAGAAGACTCTACTTTCTAAGAAGCCTGTGAGTTTGGCTTGTCCGAACTCCATGCTAAAATTCGATTTATGGAACACATATTAAAGCTAAGCTATGATTTAGATTTTAAAGGAACATTACGAAATAGTGACGAAAATAAAGCCAAAAGAGAGGCAAAAGAGAAACACGTACAAGAAAAATATTTAGAATTGGGTTTACTGATCGATCAGCCAAAGCAAGGAGAAGTAAACACAAATGATGGCAACACAGCAACAAAATTTTTTTCTGATCCTGAAACTGCTGCATCTATTACAGGAATAGATTTTGAATTAATAAAACGCTACAAAATCATACTGCAAGTAATATCATGCAATAACGAGGCAAATGCAAGAAAATTTGGTCAGTATGCTAATGAAACAGCGAAACTATACAACGAAAAATATGATTGAAGGAATATGCCATCGACAGTCCATAAAATACTATATCAAGGGGAAAACATTATTCAACACAATATGTTGCCGATTGGAGATCTTTCTGAAGAAGTGCAAGAAAAAAGGAACAAAGATTATAGATATTTTCGCGAGCACAGCACGAGAAAGATATCTAGATATAGTACCAATGAAGACCTCTTTAATATTTTACTGTGCACTCCTGATCCATATATCTCCAGCATTCGACAAAAATGGAATTCCACTCCCATGCAATTGGACAAAGACGCCAAACAGCTCCTTGATGAACAGGAGACATACTTAGATGAAATTAAATGAAAAATGTATTCTATGCAAATTAACATAAAAATTAGAGCAAAAAAGCACAATAAATATTGAAAATTTATAAAAGACATTTTATTTTATTTGGAATAAAAAGACTTTCTTAGAATTTATAATAAAAACTTTTTTCGGATATGGATCTCCTACATATCTGTTATGGATTCACGTTTAAAATATTTTTAAATTGTTCATATAATAATAACATTTAAAGCTGTCGAACTTACATTAGTTAGTGAATTATGATAACCAAGGCTATTTTTCGAAATTTGACTTACAAGGGCTCTATGAGTAAATGAGCTTCAAACCCGTAGTCTAAGTGGTCCATTGGAGAAGAGGGCTAAATATCAAAATAAAATGGACCCGGGTGGACGGCTTAATTAAGTATGTAATTTTTTAGTTCAGTCAACGTTACTATTTATAAAACGCAATGTTAAATCACTACATTCACAAATTTTTTTTTAAGGCCGATAATATTATATTTTCAAAAATCATTTTTCAATCATATATAAGTGTACTTCAATATGGCCCGATTTTAAAGTTAATAAATCAAATTAAAGCTTAAGATGTCTTCTATCCAACAATAAAAATTTCATTAAAAAATTTCAACCAAGCAAAAGTTATAGAATTTTGACCGCCAACTCACAAAATGTGCCACTGTGCGGCGTACGTACACGTACTTAAAATTTTTGAACATTTGAAAGTGTGTGTTTGAAGTCTGTTTTAATCGAACAGAACATGTTCATTTTATGATCGTGTTCAAAATATAACAAAGAACATGTACGACTGTGTTGAACACGAACAAAAATTTTGAAACACAGATAAATGTTATGAAAATAAAAATAAGTGTTCGTTGCTTTTGAACAGTACGCTGCACAGTGTCGTGTTTTCATATAAACGGCGGCCAAAAATAGAAGGAGTTGTAGAAGAATGAAAATTGGTACACATTACTATTATAAGTAGGAAAGGAAAAAAACGAAGTTTTGAAAAAATCGGCCCAAGGACTCGCCCACCTCCCATATATCCGGAAATGAAAAAAACTTATATTTTCCAAAATTGTTGTTGGAATTGAACTAAATTTGGCTCGATTTGTCTCTAATATATTCCGGATAACTTTGATAAATTTTATGAAATTATCTTAAAGGACACGCCCACCACCCTTATATCCTTGATACGTAAAAGATGCAATTTGTCCACGAAAATTGTCAATACCTCTTTCACATTTTTTTAACTTTTTCAATAAGTTTCCTATTTTTATCTGTTCCGATCCAATAAGATTGAAATTTTGCATGTAAATATATTTAGTAAAAAATTATTTTAATTTGTAAATTGTGATCATATAAGAGCAAAATTTTACAAAAATTATTAATTCAGTGAAAAGAAATTTAAAAACATGAATTTTATTTATTTAACATAACATATTCAATATACATACACACATAAAATATATACATAGTAGGTATTACAGGTAATCAAAATATATTAACAACTATCACTGTCATCACTTTCAGATTCTACCAGATTCGCTGTTTTTATGCTCTGAAATCTTTCTTTTGTAACTAAATACTCTTTCAGATCATTTATATCACTTTTCCTTAAAGGTATTTTCTGACTATGCATCGAAATTGATGGCTCTGACTGCAGAATAAGATAATTTAGTAGGTCTCCCATGGAGGCAATCCTACTTCTTTTTCTCGTATGTTTCAATCTTGCATTTCTTCTAATTTTATGACTTGTCTCTATTGCTTCTTCTGATAACATTCCAATGGGAATAGTGGAATATTTAATAAAATCTATACCATGAACTAGAATTTTATGCACAGTTGCGGCATATAATACCAAGGATATAATTTGAAATATAAAAGTGCTGTATCTTTTAAAAGTTTTTCAAAATTTGATGTATGTATATAATGACCACTTGAAAGTGTTCTTAAAATAATAGAAAAAATTTTTATTAAGCTTACATCTACATTAGTAATCTGAGCTGAAAGTTCGACATTGCAAAAGAAGCGCCTTGCAGTATTGCCATCATTCGTTGTGCCATACCCCGTCTTAACCTTATCAACTATAAGACCCATTTCAGACTTAATATAATACTTCTCTTTTGCTCAGCAACCTGATCTTTATCTTCTTTTCCTACCACTCTCCATTTCTTTATAGGCTGTTTGTAAGAAATATGCAAAATGCATTCAAAACATTTGATCCATGTATGTAATGTCGACAATCCGTACTGATAGCACTGCTCATTCACAGGCCTTTCGAAAATCGATAAGCTGCTCATTTCAGAAGGCTTAGCTCCACATAAAGCACAAGTTGAACTACTACTGTTTCCACTTAATACATTTAAAACTGCACCATCTATCATTGTCAACTGCATTTTATAGTGAACGTTATGATTTTGGTTTTTTGAAATGTAATTATATGTATCTAGGCCTTCAATTTCTGTATTTATGCTATCCCTTACTGATTGTATTATACTTGGATTCTCTTTTGTAAAAATAATTTTAAGTGGTCTACATAACCTCCAAGATGAATGTCTATCATTTTCCCAAACTATTTGGTCATCTGCCCAATCCAACAAGCGTAAAGGAACGAAGGAAGTTATAAACATAAATTCATCACTAGCTTCCTCATCTTGAAACTTTTGTTTGTATACACTATGCCCACTACTGCCATCAAATCCCCACTTGCATTCCAGGACTATATCGTTGTTGGTATCAATATCATTAACATCTAAAATGCTTCTTACGGTTTTATCCAAAATCTTCTGTAAGGGTACCTCTGCAGAAGATTCTGTTAATTGAATGTCATCAGGCAAAATCTTTTTTTTAGACTCTGCAATCATATAGTATGATGGAAAGCAATCTTTGTGAATAGAATTTACTGCTTTCCTCATCATATTGTACTGCCTCATAGATAAATCCATATCAATGTATAATGCTAGAGCACTTTCAACAGAAATTTTTTCATTTGTATTTGAACCTGTTAACCTTTCTGCGGCTTTTTAAGAGCTTCAGATGAAGTAGAAGCGACAAGTTCCTCCACTCGCCTCCTTTTTGTTCACATTGAACCCTCTTCATAAGAAACATTAGGTCGGCCTTTACGACTTGTACTTGATTCCTAATATAGTATAAAATAATTAAGTTTTCTTGCAATACCAAAACTTTACACGGATACTTACATTACAAATGATTTCACAAAATAGTTCACTATCTAGCCAGTCACTCAACTCAGTTTCAAATCTGTCTCTAATGCGATGATATTTAGACCAATTGTTAGAAAATTTTAATAGAGTAAGCTTTATTTTCTGTTGTTCACTTTCTAATAATACTCGTTTAAAATGCTTTCCGACAAAATCTTTAACATGATGCATAACATCGCATGGTCTGTTTTGCTTTATCTCTAGCCACAATTGAAAAATAGTGCGAATCCGCAATGAGGTTGACACTGAAAAACAATCATAAAAGAAATTCGTGCAAAATCGAGCAGCTGAATTTTAAATATATTAAAATACATACTTGTAGCTACAAAATACCAAAAAATTGGAAAAGTGTTATCTCTACTTTCTTTTAAATTCTCTATGAAAGTTCGCTGTTGCTGAAAATCTTGACAATGTCTCACTACTATCTTTTTCTAACGGAATCTGACATATGATCAATATTTGTAGACAAAAACATGTTGTAATTATAACTAGAAGCATCACTTACCACCCTGTTAAAAATTTTGGTAGCCGTTACATTCAAATACTTAAATTTTTAGTATTATAAATGAACATGAAATTTGGGATTTTCCCATAAATTTCGTATGCTGTACACAAACCTTGACTTTGAACCACTATAACTTTAAAATTTTTAAACATTTTAATAAGATATTTTAGATATCATCTAACCAGAGTGTTAAAAAAAATATAATAATACAAAAACGTTCAAATTCTAACATTGACTTTAACCATTTTTGGCCAGCCTCGTGACACAGTGCGCTGTACGTTTGATGTGTGTACTTTCTGAACCTTGATGTAAAGATAGCAAACTGAAATCAGTCCATCGACCAAAATAATTAAATAAGCCCGTGATGGACAATAAATCCATAGAACTTAATCCATAAAAAACGCTAGGGTCATCGTAACCGTTTCGTTTATAGCATTGTGAAAATTTTTACTACCGCCACTTAAAAGTTCAACTTAAACTGGATGATCGCCAAAAGTATACATTCTCAATAGTTTCATACATCTAAAGAGGGAAATAAATTTTGTTTTATACCTTGCTTTTTTTCTTCAAAACTACAACTTACTTGCAATGCACTTTGGCTTGGCACAGCATCATGAAATAAATCACAAAATAAAATCACCATCTCCTCCCATGCAGTTAATTCTAACAGTTCCTCGAAAGCAAGAAAACTGTCATCAGCTGCAGTATAAGAACGTAGTATCACCGGTGAGATTTTCTTAAAAGAACATGGATATAATACAAAAGAAAGACAATGGCGCTAATTCTTGCGACTAGATTTACTTCTTACAGTATCCTTCTCTCCGTGTCCGAAATGATTATCACTGCATATCAAAATACGCAAGGCTATCACTAGAATCAATATTCGCTTCTCTAAACACTTTTCCAATTTTTCTTATTTGTTCAATATATTTTCAATAATATATGTACATATGTCGCCACGGCCCGCGGGAATGAAAAATATTTTGTTAATTTTTTTTTTAACTTTACTATACAAAAGGTCGACAAATTTGTTGTCTTACTCTTGCACACAGTTTTATAGCCTGTAAAAACCAGCGTTGTCGCTCAAACCTCTTTTCTAAATTTCTATATATATTTTTGATGCTCCTAAAAATCCCGAAATTCCGTGAAACATTTAAAACAGAAATTAGAGCAAAATTTAATTAAGTTTTGGTTATTGGTTTAACATTTAAATCTTTTTGCAACTTCATTAAACTTTTACATAAACAAACATAGTGACAAAGTATATATTTAATCAACTAAAAACAAACCTTCAAAATTTAGAAAGACCAAAAATGGTAACGCTGTTAACAGAAAATATTTTTAATTGTGTTAGGGAAAATGATTTGTGTGTATTATGCCCAATAAATCAGTGGTTATTTAAATGTAATATAACTTTAAATGCCACTTAAATACCAAATTTCGTTTTTCACCGCAAACTTAAACAAGACTTAAATAAGACTTAAATGCCCCTCATTGGCCATTTAAATGTAATTTAAATCCAGCACAGAAACATATGACTTTGATTTTTTTCTCTTTTAGCAAAAAGAAAACATTGTGTTGTTGAGAAGAATTTGCTAAGAAGTTGTAAAAAGTTTCGTAAATAAAGTTAATTATCAATAGAATAAAGTTGAAAATCAATAAAACAATATTTATTGTACAAATGGAGTCATAGCACAATTGAAAAACTTTAAATAATTTCATGCACAACACTTGAAAAACCTTGAATCATAAGCAAAACACATGTTTTCTGAACAATGGCGATTTTCGTTTACATATTTCATGGTGCTACCACATTTTTCGAATAAATTAATTGAAGTATTTAAGTCTGACTGTAAAGCTTAAAGCGTATTTAAATAGACTTTAAATATTAATCAAAATTAACTAAATCTACATTTAAATAGCCACTAATTTATTGAGCATTAGTTTCAGTCATTCATTTCTTGTAGGGTGGCAGCTGCAGGCTTAATACCAAAAGGTAAACGTTTCATTTTTAATGTGCCAATATGTGTTGACCAAGTACACAAAAGTTGTGATTTTTCATCAAGAATTATTTGGTTATAAGCACTAGATAAATCTAGTTTTGAAAACAACTGACCACCTTGGAGTGCAGCAAAAATTTCATCAATTAATGGGAGAGAGTATTTAAAATCCGTTAAGTATTTATTAATATTAACCTTATAGTCACCACAAATGCGGATATCACCATTTGGTTATAAAATTGGAACAAGCGGTGTACCCCAGTCTGAATGATCAACTAGTTCTAAAATGTCACTTGCTATTAATCCCCTTAAATCCTTTTCTATCTTATCTTTCCATGCTAAAGCAGCAAAACGTGGTTTACAGAAAATAGGTTTTGCATTTGCTTCCATAGACAAAGAAATCTTACCAAACTTGTAAGCTCCTAGACCACTACTGAAAACATCATGAAATTCATTTCTAATTTCTTCAGTTATAATGGAAGATTGATTACAGTCAATAGAATTTATTTGAACAAGTTCAAAATTAAAATTTCTTAAAAAATGTCTACCAAATAAGGGACTGTTATTATTGTTTGTTACTACAAGTTTAACTTTTTTGTTAATACCCTTCACTTCTATATTTTCAATGTATTCTCCCAATACTTCTATTCTGTTTCCATTATAATCAACATACGGATCTTTACAGGGCATAAGACTTACTTTTTTATTTATTTTTCCACAAAAGCTTTTGATACCAAACTGCATGGAGCACCAGAGTCACACACCACATCAATGGAAATTCCATTTATTTTAATTGTAACTTTTTAAAGCTCAGTTGAATTGGCACAATTTTTATCATTGTTGATACTAGAGCTGTACAAAACAGCTCTTTTGAGAGAACGTTCTTTTTAGCTCCGCTCACTTTACTGAATTAATTCATTCAGTTGTTTCAGTTCATTCAGTAGCTCAGTTGTTTCAGTACTTCAGTTTATTCAGTAACTCAGTTGTTTCACTAGCTCAGTTCATTTAATAGCTCAGTTGTTTCAGTAACTGGCAACATCCCTGTATGCATTAGCACATGTGTGTGAAATAATTCATTTTTTTCGTATGGATTTTAACATACAATCTGAAACATCACTGAAAAGAGCTACTGAAAGACAGATCTAATGCATCAACTGAAACAACTGAGCTAAAAACGCTCAATTGAAAGAAAGATTCACCTCGCTCAATTGACTGAATGATTCAATTGAATTAATTCATTCAGGAGCCGTACAGCTCTATTTGATACTGTAAATAGCGAAATCATTAGAATTATTTTTATTAAAGTCTTCACTATCTACATCTGATTCAGATACATAATTTACAGTTTTTTCTTTAAATCTACAAACCGAAGCTAGATGACCAATTATGCTGGAAAAATTACATTTACTTTGTTTGAATCTGCATTCATTTGAATTATGGTTTCGCCAGCCACAATGAGAACAGGGATTGTTTGTCTTCATTTAATTACATGCTCAGCAGCCAAATCCACCTTTGAATAAAACTATGTGGACTATATGGATTTTGATGCGCTAAACTCGAATCCGTTTTCGGTTTTTTTCCATCACGTCCAGATTTTTTTTATGGGCGTGGAAATTTTTTGCCCCTAAATTAGCCAGGTACGTAGACATATTTTACCCTAACTCGGGAACGAGTCGTTTCGTTATCTCTTATCGTTTTGGAAATAGATAGAATTACAGGTTTAGTGAAAAATACTATATTATAACCCTTAAATCCAAGATCCATGCAAAATACCGATGTACTTTAGTTCCTTTACCTGTTCACCTAACGAAATGTTATCGTCACGCATATGAAAGGTTGGTAGCATTACAACATTGGGTACCTGCGGTAAATTGAAAATAAAATCTAAGTTTTATAAAAAAATTTAAATTTTTTAAGACGAATAATACTATGCAGAGCCTATATAGTAACACAAAGACTAAATTAAAGAAAGAGGACAAATGCAACGTTATATATAGTATTAACTGCAACGGTGACGGCTCAGGCACATGCAATAAGAAATACGTAGGAACAACTAAAAATAAACTGAAGACCAGACTAACATCTCATAAATCAGATATAAGAATGAAAAACAAACCCATGGAACAAAAAACTGCACTTGCGGCCCACTGTGCAAAGGAAAATCATGTGCCAAATTTTGAGAATGTAAAAATATTACAACAAGAAAACCATTATTCCAGGAGATTTACTTTAGAGATGTTACACATAATTGACGTTCCTGCAGAGAAAAGACTTAACTATAAACAAGACACAGAGAAATGCGCTCAAATTTACAGAAGTGTGTTAAACAAACACAAAAAACAACATAAACAAATCAGTTTTCGCAGCTAAGGACTACAGACGATCGACATATTGAAAATATGTTAATTCAATATAATTTTATTTAATTTTTAATTTACATGTATGTAATTGTAAATTTATTAGAAATAGTCAAAAATTAATTTTAATGTTTATCATATATTGTTTTGTACCCAACAGTGTTCCCCTGAAGATGAATAGCGAAGCTATTCGAAATATTGGGAAAAATAACATTAAATAAAGATTAAATAATCAAAAAATATTTAGTGTTTATTGATTTTTTTAAAAAACCTGACCTATAGCCGAACGATAAGACAAGAAGATTATTAGCTTTAATTTTTTTATTATATCATTTTTAATCTGAAAAAAATTAAGAATTTTGCAGGAAAAAAAAATTTTTTCTCGATTAATATCTGAATATTTCCCAAACGATAAGAGGTAAAGAAAAACTGTATTGGACTAAAATATGTCTACGTACCTGGCTAATTTAGGGGGAAAAGTTGCCACGCCCATAAAAAAAATCTGGACTTGATGGAAAAAAAACTGAAAACGGATTCGAGTTTAGCGCATCAAAATCCATATAGTCCACATAGTTTTATTTAAAGGCGCGACAAAAAGTTATTTTTTGCAGAGCAGTGTTATTTGGTTGTTTCTTCTCATATCGACCTTCATAATTGTTTGGTTTGAGGGTTTTGTTTTGGTTACTGCAGTTTTTATTTCGGTATTTACCTCCCTTGACATTTCCAACTTGCATATTGTGACTATCATCTTCTTTAGCCAACATCGTCATCTCCATAATTAGAGTTCTTCTAAGTGCTTCATCAAATGTTATTTTCTCGTCTTCTTCACACAGCCGCTCAAATATTTTGTTGTTTATCCCCATGATAAAACGATCCAGAACAAAAGCATTTCAATTTTCTCCAAATTTGCAAGAGACTGCTAATTTTTTTAATCTAGCATGCCATTCTACTACCGTTTCATTTTCGCTTTGTACAGCTGTATGAAAGCTTTTTCTCTCATGAAAAACAATCACTGGTGGAGTGTAGTGTGGTTTTAGTAAATTACAAAGCTCTTTAAATGTTTTTGAAACTGGTGCAACCGGACTACATAAATTATGCAAAGTTTCGTATGCAATTGGCCCTATTGATATTAAAAGAGTAGACTTGTTTGCATTCTCTTCGGTGCAGTTGATTTCAGCGAAATGAATATCTAGTTTTTCCAAGATTCATTTCGGGGAGAAAATTGAGGAATGTTATTTGGATGGTAAATCATAACGGTTCCATTTTGTACGCATGATTACTTATTTTTGTTATATTTCTTTTTCTTTGACACGTTTCTTTTTCAGCCCTTTATGTATATATATATATATATATATATATATATATATATATATATATACAAATTTGCCTTCTTTACAGGTTTTTATTTATTTAATTTCTTTTTATTTAAAACAAATTGTTGCTTAAAATGTTTGTTTGTAGTAAAAACTGTTTTTCTTTTAAATATTTTTAAAGTTCCTTCACTTATTTCTTTTTTTTTTATTTTAACAATAAAAAAAAAGTCAAATTGTTCAATATATCATATTTTTAAATGTGCAATTACACTTGATCGTATATACGAATCACTACCGGTTTGTCCTCGTCGCCAATGTAATGTATTGAAACGAATCCGTTGGAGTAACTTGACTTCTTATATTTGAATAAAAAGGAATAAGTGAAAAACACATAATTACTTAACATAAGAAAAGCTTTATTATAAAAGAGGTAAGGCCCAATTAGCGAGACGCAACGCTGCGCAAACGCGTCAGCTGATCCAATCTGTTACATGGAAAATTGCGAAAATGCTGAACTGAGCGCTGAAAAACGCAACGCAGCGCAGCCAGCCTACAGAAAATTGAATTTTACGCAGAAATACGCAAGAGTGATGGCATGTATGTATGTTGAATGAGAGTGCGGCACAAAAGCTTTTTTTTGTACTTCTTGTTTGGTTTGATATTTGAACATATAGTTGATACATTTGTAAATATACATAGCATATTAAATAAATTAATTTGCTATACAACTTAATTTACTTTATAAAATCAGTACGTTAATGTTATACATACGTATGTATATGGAGATATATGAACGCATGGGCATAAATTCATTTAGCATCAATATTACTACATATGTAATTTATGTATGTAAATGCAGGCAAATGTGTGGATAATGTTAAGTGACCAGTACGATGCTATTGAGACAACCCGATAATAATAAACACAATCTTGCCCTAATGCATATCAGAAAAATTCTAAACCATATTCATGACTGAGGTCGAAGTTAATCTCGGGATCTAAGGCATCGTTGTCTTGTGTTCACTACTTCAGCCAGCTGCACCCTTATAAAATATATGTATTGGTAAAATTATAATATAGATATACATATAATGAAGATGTTACATAGATCACAAGTTTAAAATAAAGTACTGTACTATTTATACCATTTCGTACGTTTTCTATACAAGGGCAAAAAGGAAAGTGCCATCACTGTTTCAAGCAGATGTTTTAATTTTTTGTTTTTAAATGATAAACACCACAAGCTAAACAGTATTCTGCGACATTTTGCACAAACGTAAAAAGTTTAAACAAATAAACATATATTTTCCATATCCATTTTACAATATACATATCTTCTTTTTTAATATTATCACTCAAATAAATTTAAACACTACAATTTGTTGTATGCACATATACATATACATATATGTACATACAAAATTTTTTTCTGTAAAAACATATGGTGCGTTTTTAAGCATTCTATATGCGGAGTTGCGTTAGCGCGTTGCGCTGCGCTTGCGTTCCCGCTTGCGTTTTAGCGTCTCGCTAATGGAGCCTGTAGAGAGGTGTCTGTAATAGCCTTATTACACTGATGTACATGTTGGCCGACATGCTCGACGGCGAAGTTTACGTTATGCTATTACACTATCGAACGCTGATGGCGTACTTCATTATACAAACATTTTTGAAGCGAAAGCATGGCACTCAAGCGGAAACTTGTGGCAGCTATGGTTATCAATGAAATACTATTACAAGAGGAGGAAAACGAAAATAAAATTTAATATATTGTACCCAATAATATTTAATTGCATATTGTGGTATATATCTGATGTTTTTTTTACACAATTCTGGCAGGTTTTTATATAATTCAATTAATTCTTCCCAAAAAGTAACGTTACTGAAAGACATGGTTTTTCCAAATTTCCGATCAACGGCAACGGCAACAAGTGAACTGAATTTTTACATGAAGTACGACCGACACGTTATTACACCAGTATGTTGGTACGCCACGAACATCAGAAAGTCAAAAATTTTTGAAAACCGACCAACATGTACGTCAGTATAATAGCCCTATAAGACAGCATACATAACATATATATATATATATATATATATATATATATATATATCATGGATGGAAGATGGAAGGTATCATTACAATTACATTCACTTTAACAATTTTCGACTACATATGTTTTCTATCAGGCAATTCTTTGTAGACACTGTGACCCTAAAAGAGATATACAAATTTCGGTTAATATTTTTAAATAAAGTTGAAGATTACACTTATTAGTCTCACAATTTGTATAACAGAAAAATACTTACATTCTATACACTCTTGCTGATATGCAGTTCACTAATTGATTTTAGACCTTTATACATGTTATCAAATACAATATTTATCCAGCCGATTTTTCATGACTTGTGTTATGACTGAAAATTGATTTTCGTAATGTTGACCTCCCAATTTTCTTGTTTGCCACTGAAATTGAAAAAGACGATCATGTTGGAAAAACGCTATTTCATAAGCATATTATCAGTTGAAAAATAAAATAATTAGAAGGACTGGGAAAACATGAATGGTTCGATGCTATCACTGACATCGGGGCGTGGGTAGGCAGGCGGATCTATTGGAAATTATCAGTAGTTTTGTCCACTTCCAAATGTTCATTGAAGTCAACACAATTTTATAAAAGATCTATTATAAGCATAGCTTTTGCTAAAAACAAATAATACGTACCGCATTCTTCCAAGTCTGTGGAATTTTCAATTTTGTTGCAGAAGTTCAACTTAACTTGTACCTCTGATTCGAAATCGGTTTCCCATTTAAAATATGTATCCAGATTGATTACGTGATGATCAGTGCAACGATTTATATTTTCTATGCATTTAACCATTTCTAAACCATTAACAGTTACTTTTTTGAGCACTAACATTAATAAAAATTAAAAACAAAACTAATTTGATAGAATTTCAATTCTTTAGGAATCTTTGCTCATTTTAATGTTGATTTCTTTATGGTATTGACCGCCAGCGACATTTTAGGAATTTTGGCATATTCCTTTACTGTTTACAAACAGATTAATATTTTCTTAAAATCACTTGACACTTATTTTTATTATATATTTCAAAATTTTTCTCCTAAACGAAATTTTTGTTCTATTTTCAACCACCTTTATTTGCTTAAAGTATAAAACATGTGTTTAGAGATGACCATGTATAGCCATTTCTTCTTACATACTTCTTCAGCATTGTGTTTATATATTTTGCACTCGTTCGCACTTTCGTTAGGCAAAAGCTGATACGGGCCAAAATGAACTGTCACTTTTGAGTTTTCTGTTTTTTCTGTGATGCCACTTCGAAAAACTCAATTTTTCACTAACACTCAAACTTTTCGTAATGGCAGCTCCAGTGGCAGCAATCTTATTTTTTTTACATTTCTCTTTGAACCCCATTCCACTCAGAGAGAGTTGAAAAAATTCTCTCTTGAGCAGAAATAAATGACTATTTCTGGGAATGCTGCTAAGTTAATGCATGCGATTGGTTGTTTATTTAAGGAAGATTTCATATATTGGTTGCTTATTTCAGGCAAGTTGTTTACGAATATAGCTCATCAACAAAGAATAAAAAACACAACTTCAACAAACTTTTTTAATATTTTTTTACCAATAACACAAACCAGGCAAGATAAAAACAACAAATGTAAGATCATCTTAAAGGGGATCTCAAATTACACACTCAGATTACAATAGTTTTTCGACTAAACATTATCGACGCATTTGCCTGCATGTACATACATAAATTAAATATGTAGTAATATTGGTACCACATAAATTTATGCCCATGCGTTCACATATCTGCATATACATTAGGGTGCCAGTCGGGCTTGTTTTGGCTGGATTGTCCAGCTTTTTAAGTACCTGTCCAGTTTCAAGCTAAAATAAAATTTGTCCAGCTATAACAATTTTCCACAAAATGGTCTTAAAAATTATTGCCTTATATAAAATTTTTATTATAATTTGTTACACTCATGTGCAGAAAAATTAAATCTTTTTTTTATGATTTTGTTCTTTCGTTATATAAGTTTAACATTAGATACTGCTATTATATTGATCGTAGCTGCATATATGTATATCGATATGGATAAATGAACTGAAAAAATTTAAGTTTAGTTATATTTTGTTATGTAAGTAGTATATAGCATTGATTTCTTTTCTAGAAAAAATTTAAAATTTTTTAAAATTTTTAACTGAAAATGGCCACATTCTGTCATTCGAAATCAAAAAATTAATTAGAAATAAACTCTAAATGCCTCACGAAAAATAATTCCTGTTCTAAAACTTCTCTAAACTGCCATTTTTTAGAAAAGAAGTGAAAAAATGTTGCATGTTTTTCAGAAAGGAAAACACTATTAGAGTATTATATAAAAAATGTTAAAAACAATGTAAACATATATTTTTTAATAAAATTGTTTGTATATCAAAAATATTTCGTGAAATATATATATATATATATATATATATATATATATATATATCATAATTTCCAGTTTTTTTTAATAATCCCGCTTTTTTAATTCAAATGTCCCGCTTTTTGTTACTCTCAATCTGGCTAGCCTAATATACATACATACGTATGTATGTATAACATTAACCTATTATTGTACAAACAATATTTACAGTCTTTTGTGATTTTATAAAGTAAAACTAGTTATGAAGCAAATTAATATATTAAATATGATATGTATATCTACAAATGTATCAACTAAATGTTCAAATATCAAACCAAAGAAGAAGTACAAAAAAAGCTGTTGTTTCGCACTCTCATTCAATATACATACATGCCATCACTCTCTGCGTAAAATTCTATTTTCTGTATGTTGGCTGCGCTGCACTGAGTTTTTCAGCGTTCAAATAAGCATTTTCACAATTTGCCGTGTAACGATTGGATGAGCTGATGCGTTTGCGCAGCGCTTGCGATTTCAGCGTCTGGCTAATTGGGCCTTAACTCCCAAACCTTACTCTATGTCAAAAATTAAATTATACCAGCTTAAAGATCATAAAAAGGGCTACAATTTGGAATCATTAAATTTTTATTGTATTGTTATTCCTTCGAAGTTTTTTACTAACATTAATTTTTCATTTTTCGACCTGTAACTCCCAAACCTGACTCTGTGCCAAAAAGTGAACTGTACCATCTTCAAGGGCATAAAAAGGCTACAATTTGGCATCATTAAATTTTTGCTGTATTGTTACTCTTTACAACGAATTTTTCAAAAAACTTTTTTTTACTAAAATTAATTTTTGACCTATAACTCCCAAACCTGTAGCTCGTTTCTGTAATTGTCGCATCGTAAAATGTTTCACATCAAGTGTGAAACAAAAAATCCCATCGTTTCTCGATGTGTGAGTAAAAAGTGTCTTTTTAATTTAAAGTGAAAAGAAGCAACACTAATTACATTTTTATTGGAACATTCCAATAACGCAAATGTCAAAAAGCAACCAAATAAAAAAATATAAACAAATATTTTTGTGTGGAAAAGAAAAATTATTAAATAAATTTAGTTGTCCCCCTATTTACGAATAGGATACGTTCTGTGAAAGAGCGGGTTAATATAAGTATGCCATACTACTGAAAATAAATAAATACGTTCCAGAGATATTTGCATAAGTTTGTATTACAAATGCATAGATTAAATAGAGCAAATTTTACATTGAAAAATAATATTTAATGTTAAAATTAATATAATAACTTAAGATTACATATTAAAAAATTATAAATTTTATACAGTATCTATTGTGATGTATTGTAGCAAATCTCTGACCATCTGTCGACTTGTAGTAATTTCACCACAACTTGCACACGTTCGTAATAGCGAATTTTTCATTCAAATGACGCATTTTATAATATAATAATATCTTCGAATTTTCGTAAAACAAGCTTCGTAAAACGTAGGAATACTGTATATTAAAAAGTGGATTGTTAATAAAAAAAAAATTCATGTATGGTGTGATATTAGTATTAGTATTTGAGTAAAGATACAGCTTTTGCTCTGCTAGCAGAGAGGAAAAGGACAACATATATCCCACAACTAGATTTTGTAGTTTAAATTAATATCTTTATTTTATGTATATTATTATTATTATTATTATTTTTTTGTTTGTTTATTATTATTATTACTATTGTTATTATTATTAATATTATCAACTTTTACTACTAACTTTTATTGTAAAGTTCTATTATTAACTTTTATCATTAACTATTTATTATTTAAAATATTAAATAAAATTAACATCAAACCTGTACATTTTTTAATATATTTATATATATATATATATATATATATATATATATATATATATATATATATAGTAGAATCTTACAAAAGTTAACCAAAATGTTCCAAGGGGTATTAACTTTTCTGAATTTTAAACTTTTCTAAGCGCGTTTTTTTAGTCGAAAAAAGGAATAAATAAAGTATGTAATAACTTTTAAAAGTCATACACAACTTTTTTTAGATACAAAATGTTATGTTTTTTTATTATTTATTATTAAAAGCTTTAAATAGTTTTCATCATTACAAATAAGAAACTTAGGTTTAATGTGTACTGGGTATTAAATTTAACAGTCGTACTCAGCGCAAAAAATATTAATTTATAGTCGTTTAAAGAAGCAGTCAAGGCTTGTTTCTTTTCTCTTGTATAATAACTCTTGATCATTTTCGTACGCATATTGACTAGGTCTGCCACTTGATTTGCAATCTTGTTGCTTTCAAACCATTTTATAACGTTATTGATGCTTTCAACTGCTTTCGAGAAACTTACTTTAGATCGTTGAACATCTTCCTCGATAATTGACACGTCGTTTTCATTATCGGTAACTTCGGAATCATGGTTATTTTCTGAAATTTCGTCATTGTTCCAATTTATGATTTAATTAATGCCGATGTCAACATTATCCCCAACTTTTGATATCAACAACTGAAATTCGCGAAGTGTATCGTTGATGGACTATTTGATAGAATCATTTTAGAGAGAGGAATTTCGTCTTCGCTCTCATACTGATCGTCATCCCACTTTTTTATCTTGTTCCATGCTTTTGTCAGGACTTCTCGAGGTAGTTCATCCCACACTAATTTTAGTATTAATATTTTAAACCGCAACGGTTTCTTGCGCGACAATGTTGCAGAACAATTTAGATCGATATCCTAACTTGTTCAGTCTTATTGGATT
The DNA here is from genome assembly GCA_963675445.1 of Linnaemya vulpina. NCBI lineage: Eukaryota > Metazoa > Arthropoda > Insecta > Diptera > Tachinidae > Linnaemya > Linnaemya vulpina. The sequence goes on from OY776277.1 coordinate 53,948,164, forward strand.
TTGATCCATGGGTTGCAAAACCGCAGTTATGTTAGGTGGTAAAAGCATTGCTGCAATTTGTCCATCATCAGATTGTAACATATCAATTGGCTTATGGGCAGTATAGTTATCAATCAGCAACAATGCCTTTGCTGGTAAATTATTATCAGCCGAAAATTTCCGAACCTGTAAAATTGTTCCTGCATAAACCTAAACACGGTAATGTAAATTTTCACCAGCTTTATAAAAGAATGATGAAACCAGTTGAAAAATAACTCTGAGGTCATCCACGACTTCTTCGAATTTGTGTACTCCAATGGGTTTTCAAATCCCTTAAAACAACGAGGATTTGCAGACTTACCAATTACCAACGGTTTCAATTTGTGCGAACCATCTGCGTTCGCACACAACAAAAGAGTTATTCTTTCCTTTGCAATTTTTCGGCCCGGTGCTGTCTTTTCGCTTGCAGCCACAAATTTTTTATCAGACAAAAAACGATAAAAAAAAAGTCCAGTTTCATCTGCGTTGTAAAGTTGTGAATCGGATAACTTCATTTCATTGATTTTTGCTGTTAAATTATGAATAAAAGGTGTAACACCTGAGGTTTCACTTCAAAGGATTTCGCCACAAATTTTTAGATTGCGAATACCGTACCTCCTTTTAAAATTTGCTAGCCACTCATCACTGGCATAAAATGTTTTTCCAGGTGGGTGCATTTTTGCGAATTCGTACTTGGCCCTGCTTTTTAAAATTGTTCCATTCAGTGCACAGTTACGTTGTCTTTGGTCTAAAAACCACTTGTACAACTTTGACTCAAGATCAGCATATTCCGGTTTATGAAGAGTTTTCCTGTTAGATTTTTCATATGTGTTCGCAACAGCCTCCAAGATTTCGTTACGTTTTTTCTTTATCTTCGATATGGCTACTTTGGATACACCATAATTCAACGCCAATCGCTTTCCGCGCATACCTTGATCAAGCATTTTTAAAATATGCACGTTTTGCTGCAAATCCAACCTGATTTGTGATGATTTCTTCTGCTTTGGCATTTTTTAAAAATAAGCACTGCACAACTCACAAGCTAAACACTGACGACTAACAAGAACTTCAACAGCAATGTTGAAGATAGACAACATTTTTGGCAGCTCAAAATAAAAAGGAAGTTCGGGGAATACCATAATATATTAAACAAAAATAAAGATTTAGCATTGCCACTGAGAAGACCAAGCTGCCACTATTATCACTGAAACAGCCGTTGTTTTAAAAAAAGTGTACACGCTCTAAAAAGTTAACCGAAAAGTTAACTTTTTAGAGCTGCACGTTGATAATGAAAAACTGTTAACTTATCCGCGTGTTTAACTTTTACGCGAGTAAACTTTTGTAAGATTCTACTGTATAATTAAAATATCTGGCTTACCCCCACGCGCTTTTGAGACACAAATCTAATTGACGATTTTGCATATCAAATAAAAAACACAAACAAATATTTTTCAGCAGCGCTTAATAATGTTCTATTGAAACAAAATATAAGAACAATGATTGCAATTTTTTTTTTAACTTTGCAGCTAGCAAAACTTCAGCTGTACTCAGTTGAGTACAGTGACTTCTAATGGGTTAATAAAATTGGTAATTTTGGTCAGATAAGTCCAAATTTTTTTGTGGATGTGAATTTCGATGCTATGCTTCAGAATCAATAAAAAAAACCATTTTGGAATTTTTCTTAGTTAGGGCTGTTTGAGTTTTAGCTAACGATATATAAATATTATAATTAATTTATTTTATTTAAAATTTACATATTTAATTACATTTGGCTATAGATGAGATTTAATAATGCAAATGAAGTTTAATATACCATGTCAAATATTTTTTATTTATAGTTTTATTTAATAATTTTGAAAACTCAAATTGCCAATAAATTTTTTTATTTTGGTCCAAATGCTGCAACATCTAACAGCATTCACGCGAGCAACACTACGTGCCTTGATACTAGCAATAATATGCATTATTACAAGTTTTCTTTTGTTGTTTGTCACAAAAAAAAAGTTAAATTAAGTATAGGGGAATTAAATTTGAAAGTATCATAAAACTTTTTACTGTATATGTACATATTTCAACACATTATTTCAGCACAGATTTTTACTGTCCACACACACATATGGTTTGCATTTCATATGATACACTAAGGGCAGGTATTAAAACTTCAGGTTAGTTCAAAGTAGAATTTTACCGGATGGATAAGTAGTTTTGCGTTATTACAACTTTTCTTTAACGCGAACTGTGTGATAGCTACAGGGTGGATAAACAGACTTAATGAAATGTCTATACTAGGCAAAAGTACAAAAAAATAGTACTTAAATACATTCCCTTTTTTTCGTGTATTTGCTTTAGTATACCTTCACTTTAAAAAGCAAATTTCTGTTCTCTTTTATAAAAAACAAACACAATAAATAAAGCAAAAATCAAAACTTGAAGAATAAATTGAACTGCAAAAACTTTGAAGTCTTTTTTCTGCATATCAGCTCCAAACAAAGTTATCAGATTATATTGGCAGCTGGCAATTCATCTTAAGTACAGTTTTTATCCGTTATCGACTCATTCATCTTCTAGCTGATTTATTTCATGGGAGAGATCACAAAGATTTACTTTTTCTGAATTTTTTCCGATTACACTTCTGGTTTCAGAAAGTGCTTGCATGCTACTGGAAAACAGGGCCTGTTCGTAAATGCATCACAACTCTGCACAATATGATTATTTTGGGTTGCCACTGCTGATTAGCTGTTGCTGATGTTATTGTTTGCTCAGTTTATTCTTGCATTTACGAACGCAGCAATTTATTTATTTTCATTCTTTCTTCTAATAAACTTTCTCCATATCCAATCGTGCCCTGACTAGTAGTTGACATATTTTTTCTTTACTTTCGAGTTTTAAATATACAAAAAAATATTAAATAAAAAGAAATAAATAAAAAAACTAAACAAAATCTATACTCTCATTCATTGCATTAGCCATTTTTATGATTAGTTTTTTGTATTTATTTGCGCATAATATGCTTCACTGTTGCATTTTCGAACACTTGGCATATGCAGTGTTGCCAATTTTTGCATTTACGAACGTTATGCGCATAACATGCAGCGCAGTGTTGCGTTTACGAATAGGCCCACATTCTTTCTGATGGTGCGCTACTTGCTGGAATGCACAGTATGTTATAGTTGATGTTATACTAATTCGGGAACTGTATCTATCGTGACTCCCACTATTGTAATATATTGAAATCATCAACCATACAAACATTTGTATTTTCCTAACTTGCGATTTCCTGCTAAAACGATTCACCGGTATGTTCAGTATGGTTAGGTTGCAAATAAATAATCACTCAGGAGATCCAAACTTTCCAGTGATAATACGTTTTGATCACTTGGACTCTTTTTACTTCTTCCCCATTTTCGTTTTCAATCTTTCCTATAATGTTCAATATCTTACTGTCCCCTTTTCAAAACGATTGTGAAAATATAATTTTTCAGTTTTTCTTTAATATCACCAATATTTATATAACATTAAAAATATAGAATAAACTCTTTGTAAGTAAAAAATTAAATTAAATTTGTATTATGTATGTGTTTTTAATAATTTAACTCACTTGATCATTTTCCATTATTATTTTTAATTTAAAGTTTCTTATATTTTAACTTATAATCTCTTCTCTGATCTTAACAATACAATTGTTTCAACTATACTGTATCAAAACTATTAAAATTACCAAAAGAGACAAAATATAAATAACGATTAAACAAAATAATATTTTTTATTTTAGTAATTAGTAATAATCTGCAAATAAGAGAAGTTAAAAAGCTATAACCATTTTATTTACAGCCAAATTATAATGTTAGTAAGATATTGAAAAACAGAAAAATTATGTTCATATTAAGAAGCAAACATATTGATATATGTATGTACATATTTTTAAATAAAATAATTCAATTTACTTTCTTAAACTAAAATACTCAATTATATATATATTAATTCTATAAAAGTAAAAGATGTTAATATGATATTTATGTTATAATGCGCAAAACCAAAACAAAAACAACTTAATATTATAATTTATTATAAAAAATCAAAAAATTTGTACGAAAAAGAAAGGATTGCAATTATGAATCTCATATAAACGATTCTAATCATATAATAATAAGAAAAAAAAACAGCCCCTACACATGCGCATTCATCGCTTGTTCATTGTAGAGCTGTACCGAACTGAATCAAAAGCTCTCAAACACTCTCAAACGCTCGTTTTTGACAAGAACCTCTAATCAAACCCATTTAAATTACATGGGTTTGATTAGAGGTTCTTGTCAAAAACGAGCGTTTGATTCAGTTCGGCACAGCTCTAGTTCTTGTCAAAAACGAGCGTTTGATTCAGTTCGGTACAGCTCTATTTCATTGTAGAGCTGTACCGAACTGAATCAAACGCTCGTTTTTGACAAGAACCTCTAATCAAACCCATTTAAATTACATGGGTTTGATTAGAGGTTCTTGTCAAAAACGAGCGTTTGAAAATGTTTGAGAGCGTTTGATTCAGTTCGGTACAGCTCTAGTTCATTGAGGACTAAATGAAAGAGCATTAACATAGCATTGAATTGCCACGCAACATTTTTTGAGTGTGAACTAGAGCTGTACCGAAGTGAATCAAACGCTCTCAAACGCTCGTTTTCGACAAGAACCTCTAATCAAACCCATTTAAATTACATGGGTTTGATTAGAGGTTCTTGTCAAAAACGAGCGTTTGAGAGTGTTTGAGAGCGTTTGATTCAGTTCGGTACAGCTCTAGTGTGAACTAAAGGTCTGCAACGAATAAGATTTCGGATAAGTCAAGACATTCGAACAAAACGCGAGTAATGAAGAGAAGAGAAGGTTTGATGGACGAATACCAACGTGTATGTAGCTGACTTCGTACTTGTTCAGTAAATAAGAAACATAGAAAAATGGGAGCATAAGAAAAATAAGTTCGTCAAATTTTATGTTCCTACTTGTCGTACTTCAAATACTTTAACAGCAATGTTAAATTTCATAATGATGTTATGCTATTGAATACTTTTATAATTGTTTGAACCCTTAAGATTACTACGTATATGGTTTTGATTAAAATTTTCCACGGAGTTGAACTTTTGAAAATTGTAAAAATCACATTGAATTATTTTGAAGAGTCTAAAACTAACAAATAAATTAATTATTGGTTGTAGAAATATATAATAAATATTTATAACTGTGAATATGTAATTATATATGTACTTATACTTGCCTCATTTATTTCCATTTTCTTAAACTAACCATCATACTATGCAGACACATAGATTCATACTAAAAGTTTTAGTTTAAAACTTAACATAAAAATCATTTCTTTTATCTGTAAACCTTCACGTGGAACTTATTTTACAATATGAAGTTTGATCTTCAATTCTTACTCGACTTGTTTGATGAATGGCTCGAACATAATATTACGCAGTACTTTTATAATCGACCAAACAACAAAATTGTTCCTTGATGTTGTTATTTTAGAAAATAGGTACAACATTTTGTTGTAGAGCAGATTACAGTAGGCAAATATGTACAAGCTTTGCCATATTAGGAGTACTTTTTTCTTCAAATACATTTGTTCAGAGGTCTAGTGTGAACCTGAAAAAAAGCAACAAACCATTCGCTAAACATGTACACTTGTCAACGACTAAATGAAAGAGCATGAGAATATGTGTGAGTTCTCTCCAAAGAATTGTTTCAAGAGCTGGGCATCCCTGATTTAAATGTACTTAAGGCCGGGCACATAGAATTCGTCATACGTTGTGCGTCAGCTTTTTCAACTGATAGCAAAGTATTGACGGATATGGTTGGCACAATGGTGTAATAACGTGTCGGTCGTACTTCATGTAAAAATTCAGTTCACTTGTGGCCGTTGCCGTTGCTGTGTGTTGATCAGAAAGTTGCAAAAAACATGTTTGGGTTTTCTTAATTCTTAGAAAAAAACATGGAAAATAATTATAACATTCCAATGTTTTTTTTTCTTTGTCAGGGAAAACCCTTTAAAAAACTACCTACTATAAAATGCAATGTAGGAAATCTATTTATGAATACACCCTCCATAAAACATGTTTGAAATTTTCCCAATTATTTAATGAATCAAATAAATTGAAGGAACTTCACATGCCTGCGCAGAAGAATAAAATTTTGTGCATGATTACGTAACCTGTTTTCTATCATTCTTAGTTTTTAAACTTTTAGCACTGCTATTGAGATGCTGATTGGAATTAGAGCTGTACCGAACTGAATCAAACGCTCTCAAACACTCTCAAACGCTGGTTTTTGACCAGAACCTCTAATCAAACTCATGTAATTTAAATGGGTTTGATTAGAGGTTCTTGTCAAAAACGAGCGTTTGAGAGCGTTTGATTCAGTTCAGTACAGCTCTAATTGGAATATTATTCCAAGGACGAGCGGCATGCACATAGAACTGCCATTTTGAAACTAGGCACTTGTGACGGGTTATTACACTGTTACGATTGCGTTGAGATTAGAAAAAACAAATTTTATCAAAACTATACTTAGTTAATTGAATATTTATGATTTAATGAGAAAAAATAATTGTCCTAATTTTTAACAAGATCTCGAACGATATTCCGTAGAGATTATTATTATTCATTCCTTTCTATACATATCTCATAATATTGTTATAGTACTTTTTTCATACAATATTTTTTTAAAGAAAAAATTTAATTATCTGAAATTTATTTGTGTTAAAGTTCTTTAAATTAATTAAATGCTTAACGTGTATGAAATTTTTCAGAACAGTAATTGTAGCTTCGCAAGTTTCAAAAATTATGCTGCTTATAGACGGCTGGGATATATAAGTTTTAAATTTTAAAGAAGCAAAAGTTTCATCCGTTGCCAAAAATCGTAAAGTGGAAGATAATCGTTCATGCGGTAAAATAGATTCTCTCATTTGTGTGTCCTGCTTTACAATTAAAGGAGCTACTTTCTGCAGCAATGCCCAATAAATATTTTTATCCATTCTGAAGAAATTTCTGTAGTCTTCAGGTGCGGTTGCTTCTAATTCCCTTAATAAATTGGTATGGGAAAATTTTTTCCTTTTTCCCAACCATTCCTTTACCCATATTTTCTTTTATTTACATTTTCCTCCTCTTGTAATAGTATTTCATTGACAACCATAGCTGCTACAACTTTCCGCTTCATTGCCATGCTCTCACTTCAAATAATTTTTTATAATGAAGTACGGCATCAGCGTTCGATAGTGTAGGAGCAAAACGTAAACTTCGCCGTCGAGCATGTCGGCCGACATGTACGTCAGTGTAATTTTTGAAAACCGACCAACATGTCTCACGACATGCTATTACACCAGGAGATTTGGTACGTTGTCGAGCATGTTGGCCAACATGTAAGTCAGTGTAATAGCCCTATTACAATTGCCTATCGCACGCGATAGGAAAACAAATTCTGCTTGCGCAGCTCATTCTCTTGTTGAACCATGTATACTGTTAACAACAAATGTTTTCTCTCGCGCTCTTTGAGTTACTTCAAACATGTTATGAGTAGCAAGAATGGATAACTTATGTATATTGTTTGTTAATGCGTTCACTAGTTGGTCTGGATATATTGATTTATATCGCTTTATGTCATAAAGTGATTGAAATCAATTTTTCCACTTCTAACTATCATAGACAGAATTTTTTCTCCTACACAATGTATGTTTATGTGTTGAATTGTTGTAAAATTTCAATCCATATGAAAGGTAAACATTATAGACTTTCCCATCCCTGTTCAGTTGTTTCGCTGCTTCAAATAGATTATAAAGGCCGAGACACATAGAATCCGTCATCCGTTATCCGTCACCTTTTTCAACTGACAGCTAAGTTAAAACACATGTTCTCTTATGAGCTTGATTACATACAATACTTCTCCGTCAACGCAAAGTATAAAGTTGGGCAACTTTTAACTTTTGGCGTACGTCGACTACTTTGACAGATGCCAGTTGATGTTTTTGTGAGTTTTGTTTTGTTTTATTTTGCTTGAAATTTCGTGGCGGCTATAAGTTTCTTAACTGAAAATTATTTTAAAATGTAAAACACATAATAATGGTGTTTAAATTAATAGAGTCAGTACAGATGTTTCCTTGTTTATACGACAAAAGTAAACAAGAATACAGAAATAAACTGAAGAAAGAAAAATCGTGGGATTCCGTTTCTGAAGCAACAGGAGCAACAGGTAAAATATTTGCACTTATACATTTAATTAATGGTTTAAAATGTCAATAATTTTCAGTTGAACAGTCTCAGACCCGCTGGAGATCTCTTCGAGATAGATACGTGCGGGAAACGTCATCTGCTAAGCCAAAATCCGGTGCTGGCGCGGAAGATAAGCGCAAGTGGTGTTATTTAGATGCAATGTCCTTTTTACAAAAGCACGTTGCACCGCGAAGGTTTGTTAGAGAATGCAAATGCATGTACAAATGAGTCCCTAGATGTAGTAATGCACAGCATCACCATTATTAACTCTCCATACTATTAACAGTATTATAAATGTAACAATTTCCTTTAGCTGCTTTGCAAACTGCATTTAGGAATTCATCATCCGTACTTGTATCCACAATATGAACCTACATACATACTAATTTTCTATTTCAGAACGATCTCTAACTTGCAATGGGGTTCACCGGAGCAAGAAATATTTGTTGAAGATGTCGAAGATGAGAGTTCCATTTCATTTGATATGTCTGGCATGGTGTCGAATTATTTTTCTGACGATTACGCCAATAACTGCTCCAACGAAGAAGAAACACCAAATAAGTCAAAGAAGCGGAAAACAATCGAAAAAAGTCAAGAAAAATTTGATATGCTCTGCAGTGCTGTAAATGACTTTATTGTTGCAAAATCAGAAAGCTGCGAAAGCAACTCAGATTTTTTTAAGGTTCTGGACTCTTATTTACTTAAGAATCGGAGGAGGACCAGGACAGATTAAAAATCGAAATTTTAAATCTCGTTTTTAAAAACTAAAACGTTGTTCCAATTCACAAGTATAGTTGTGTAGTCTTGTGTAAGTATGCGTGCATTTGAAGAAAGAAATATAAACATAACCACATGGTTCTCAAATACATTGAGGGGATTCAAACTGGTAATATAACAATGTGAAAATCTAACAAAATTAAAAAATTTTCGTTACATTTCTGATGTAAATAAAAATTTTATGACAATATAACGATATGATTGATAGCACAGCCTTTGAATCCCCTAATGCTGTTTGTTTTAAAATGTATGTATTTGAAGTTAACTTTTCGCTCACAACTTTTTACGATGCAACTATACTTGTGAATTGAATTAAACAATTACTTTTGTATCTATATATATATATATATATATACATATATATATATATATATATATATATATATATATATATATATACATAGCTTATCTTATAAAAATATCTTTTTTATCAATTGATGAACTAATTTTTTGTTTTGTTTTTAAATTTTATTTATGTACATATGTATGTGTATATGAATGAATGTACCAGTATTCAACCTGTTTATGAAGAACATACATATGTACATACATGTTACTTATTTTTTTTTAATTTTATGTATTTACTTTTTTGTTTGTTAACTACAAATACCACATATGTACATAATCGTAATCGTAAGACTGAAGTAAATGTGCCTTTTTTTTTGTTTTATTATTATTATTATTATTTTATTGAATAAAATGTTTAAAAAATAAATTTTGATTTTATTGATGTGTTATTTTTTAGTATTTATAGAAAAGAGGTGGTTTTATAAGCATTACCCTACAAAAAACAAGAGAAGTCCATGTATCCATGTATGGAGTACTCTATAATGGAGTAGGACTACTCCATAATTACGTGTATTTTAAAGAGGGTGTGAGTATATATACTGCATCAGCTCATCTCTTAAATTAAATGCATCTCTTGATGCATTATTAGACAACATTCGGCCACTTTTTTGTAACGGAACTGAAATTTCCTTTCGCCACAATCCGTTGATTATATTTTCCCCTTCGTACTGGTCTACATAGACAGGTGGACAATAGGTCCCGTCATTCATTTTCAGAAAATTATGTAAAAGGACCGTAGCTTTTACTACTTTTTCTGCTGATGATGGGTGCATTTGCAAAGGGGATAAGAGAATTCTCCAGCGGGCTACTAGAATACCGAAAGCATTTTCAATAACACGGCGAGCTCGTGATAGCCGTTTGTTGAATATTTCCCGTTCAATAGGCAATTTTGTACCTAAATGTAAAAGTATTCAAAATAATTATAAATAACTATTAATAATGAGATATCAGGCATTATACAAACCTGGATATGGTCGCATTAAACATCTTTTGAGAGGAAATGCTGCATCTCCAACCTTGAAATGAGGAAATTTTATATTGGTTCCTGGCAGAAAGGAGTCTTCGGGTAATTCCAATTGACCGCTTAAAAGTTTCTTTCCAAAGCACGAGTTCCACAGCACACCTCCATCACTTTGTGATCCATATGCACCTATATCGATTGTTGTGAATGTGTAGTTGGCATCGCAAGCAGCCAACAAAACTATTGAATATGTGCCTTTGTAATTGAAAAATTGTGAGCCGGAATTTGGTGGGCATGTCAACGTGATGTGTTTTCCATCAATGGCTCCAACGCAGTTTGGAAAATTCCACATAGCGTGAAAATCATTTGCAATTCGTTTCCATTCGTCTTTGTGAGGTACCGATAAATACGTAAAACCAAGCGTATTCCAAAGCACATCACAAGTTTCTAAAACAATTTTGCTGATGGTTGTACGTCCCATTTTAAAAGCCGATGAAAACATCTGTTTACTGCCACCGTGAGCCAAGTAACTTCATGAATGTATTAAAACAAAGTTTATTAAATAAATATGTAGAAGTACATGGACGTATACAAATTAGTTGATACTTACACCAGGGTTAGAAACAGTCTACACTTCGCAGGTATTGATGGTCTGTTGGAATGCTTAGTAAGGTATTCCTTTACCAAATTAAAAAGCATATCAAACGTTGTTCTATCCATTCTTACAGTTTTTTTAAATTGTTCAGGATCGCTATTATACATCTTGTCGAAATTCACCGCAAAAAAAACCTTTAGTGTCTCGCTCCTGATACAAAGATCTGACCCAAAACCTGCGACCTTTGTCCATATTATCGAGATACTCTCGAGCTTTATAAATTAAAATTATAATTGCAAAAATTTCCAAAATTTCGTCGACATCCATGTCAAATGTTATTTTTATTATATATGCAAAACACGCGCCAAAAACAAAACAGCTGATTTATCATCAATTTACAAAGTATTCATTGTGACAGCCTTCTCCGTCAATACGTTTACGTCAGTTGAAAAAGGTGACGGATTCTATGTGTCTCGGCCTTTAATGTGTTTATGCAGAGGTGCGTAACACCCCTACAAGAACAGTGCCGGTCATATTACCGGTAAAATGACGCACTGATGACCAAATTTCGGTCATCACGTAAAACAAAGTTTCTATCATCTTATTAAGGCCAAACGGAAAAAAATGACTGAAACTTTTGTGTACGTGTGATCTTGCATCCCTTTCTAACTTGTGGTATATTATTGCCTGTTTAACATATATTCAAACTACCTACTCTAATGTTTTTGTTCTATATAAATTTTTCACTACTGACTGGTATGGTTTCACTAGTGACCGGTCACCCTTGACGGGTATGGTGTCACCGATGACCGGGTTGCTAACAATCCTAACCTAACCGAATTCGATGAAATAAAACGCATTTAATATCATTTCAATTATATTATAGCAAATTTATTATTTCTATATACATACAAATATCTGTGGAGTTTTGACAAAACAACCTAACTCGACATCGGACAATTTTCCAATTTTGCAACCATATGTATAAGTTTTAAAAGCGCATCTTTCTATCGTTTCAGCGTGTTTGTAGATAGTGTAGATCGGAAGATATAGAAGCCTCCAAATCAACCTATCTCGCAATTTTTACAATCTGCTTTTGACAAAAGAACCCATATCGAAATATGCTGCAGCGCACAAAGAAAAATATCATAACGTAATTTTGACAAAAGAACCTATTTGAATATGGGTTTCCAATAATTTACTAAAATTATTTTGACAAAACAACCTATTTGCACTCATGTTCTTTTATCAAATGCATAAACGAATATAACACGTACCCTTCTAAAGTTAAGTTCTTTTAATAGCCATTTGATCATTAGCATTCATTGTGACAAAACAACCTATGTTAACATGAGTGCTTTAGTGTAGTGGGAATTAATGAAATAAAAGGAACCTATATCAAATCAAGTGCTTTTGTCATGTGCATGTGTAACAAATTAAGACGTTTTTTAGGAAAATATGTTGTTTCCTAATATAGAAAAACATAAACAATGCACAGAGGAAGACAAAAATCAAAGGTTCCAAAGCTTTGGAGGAGCATTGACTCTCTCGAAAGTGAATACATTTGCTACAAGAATTATAGATATACAAGATTACGACAATTATCAGCTGTTTTGAAGGTACCTACTTCACGGCTCCAGAGAGTTTGTCACTTTGTATGGAATTTTCAATGATTTTAGAATTTTCGACTTTTCTAGAGGGTACCGTGCTTATCGAAGGAATTGCACCTTTGTTCAACTGCCGATACTTAACGAATCCAAGTAAACCATTTGTGAAAACTCACACTATCAATGACAGATATGTCAGTTACGACAAAATGAATAGTACTCTCTTTCTGTTTTTCATTCAAGTTGTGTTTAAATTAAATTAAATAAAATGTCCCACACAAGTGCCCAAGATATTGATGAAGAGATTGATATTAATGAAGATCCTTTCCATGAATCTGATTTTGATGACTCCGATTTTGTCCCGAAGACGGATTCCGGTCTTAACACCACTACGCAGGAAATGGCTCCAGATATTGAGTCCAGTGTAAGTAATTGGGATTTCACCGAAATTGATGAAACCCAACTATTCGAACTTCCAACCACATCAGCAGTTAAAAATAAGAACACGCGTAACAAAAATTTAGGAAAAGAATATATGACCAATAAAAAGAAAATCGTCCCTGCTAAAAAAATTATAGCACTTTCAAAATGTAGAAGGTTGTGTAATACACATCTAAATTTTGAGGAGCAAAAGATGATTTTTAAACTGTACTGGAACTTGGGTGATTACAACAAACGACGGCAATATCTGTCAGGCTTAATTGATGTTGAATTTAAGAAAACGCATACAATTAATAACGTTGTGAAATTAACGGGCAAAGGAGAAGAGTATGTAAGCAGTGTTTTATGAAAATATATGCTGAAACTGCTCAAAGTATTAAAACTGTTACTAAGTGTAAAGTTAAAGAAAGCTCCGTTGAAATTGTTCAGTGCGATAAAAGAGGAAAACATTTTCCAGAACACAAACTGTCGACGGAAAAGTACCAGGAAGTTTTAGATCACATTAATAGTTTTCCGAAATATGTGAGCCATTACAGCCGTCGTCATACAAAACAACTATATCTTCAGTGTAATTTAAGCATGGCAGAATTATACAGATTATACACAAACAAATTTTCTCAACCTGTTTCGTTGTCAACGTATCGAGAAATATTTCAGAAGCTGGACATTAAGTTTAAAACGCCGCATATTGATGTATGCAACAAGTGTGAGACTTTAAGAATAGATATTAAAAATACATTAACTGAGGATGAAATAGCAATGCTTAAATTAAAACAACAAAATCATCACGAAGAGGCAGACATGGCATATGAATCTAAAAAACATGATAAAGAACTGTCTTTGAAGGACAAATCTATCAAAATGTATACTTCTGATCTGCAGCAATGTTTGCCAACACCACACTTAAATGCGGCAATGTTCTTCTACAAACGACCATTGTGGACATTTAATTTTACGATGCATGACGGAGCAACAAACAGAGCGAATTGTTATGCATGGAATGAGACCATTGCAAAGCGTGGAGCAAACGAGATTAGTTCCTGTATCTTCAAATGTATTATGGATTTACCGATACATGTGAAGCATGTTATTTTGTACAGCGACTCCTGTCCAGGGCAAAACCGTAATTCTTATATTTGCGCCATGTTTGAAAAGATTTTAGAAGATCATCAAACTATAGAATTAATTGATCACAAGTTTCTGGTTGTTGGACACACGCATATGGAATGTGACACGGTTCATTCCCAAATAGAAAAAAAGAAGAAGAAATGTGTGAATTCCATACATCACCCACATGACTGGGCTACTTTAATAGCAACTACAAATCACAAATACAATGCAATCGAGATGGTTCAAGATGAATACTTTGACTCCGTTAGCCTATTAAAGAACAAATACACGTGGAGAAATACTAATACATTAGGTGCGTGTAACACTACTTATGTTTGTATATTTTTAGTATAATTTTTATTTGTTATGTAAAGGTGACAAATTTGAATGGAAGCTAATACGTTGGATGCGATATGAGAAATCTAAGTCTGGAATTTTACAGTACAAGCTATCTTTACAGCCGGACGAGGACTTCAAGGAACTAGACATAACACAGCGGCGACGGAAAATAACAAATTTCGAACTTAATAAATGTTATTCTGCTCCTTTGCCAATATCTTCTAATAAAAAACGTGATTTACAGTCCGTTCTGCCATTTATAAATGCAGAGTTTCATAATTTTTACAATAACTTGCACGTTGAAGGTGAAGTACAATTGGAAGATGATTGGGATATTGACGAGTATGATTAGCTGTGGAGTGAATTATTCTTTATTTCTTCTGAATTATAAAAATTAAAGCAATTTAATATATGTAAATGTGAACTACAATATAAAATATGAACTATTTCTTATTTGTATTTTTAATTCAATTTATTCCAACTTTTCTTTTTCATACCTAAAAATACATGCAATTGGTCTAATAGAAAGCATAACTTTTTATAATATTGGTTTAAAATAAACTGAATTCTATTTAAGAAAATAACATATGTCACTGAATTTTTCTTACTTCATTTTAATAAAAGCACTAGTCCCGACAAAGGTTGCGAAATATTTGTTACTTTTCAGTGTGAAAAAAGACTATCTAGAGAAGGGTTGATTTTTCGATCAAAAATTATTTTGACAAAACAACACATCTCGGTTTTTGGACATTTTCTCGGCGGCAGTTATATCTGGAAGAAATATGCAAATTGGAAAATAAAGGTATTTAAATTCTCCACCATAAAAATAGGTTACATTTGCTAAGACATGTTTTGGGACGATTCTGTGACTATATACAAGGGTTTTTTGGTCCTCCTGTAAAATTCAGTTTTTCGACATTGGTTGTTTTGTCAAAATTCCACAGATATGCTTGTTTTATATTTTAACATACAGAAAACTTACTGATATTAGTCCATCGACCAAAATAATTAAATATGTAACCCCGTGGTAGACAACAAACCCTAAGAACAAGCCACCAAAACCGCTAGGGTCGTCGTGATTACTATGTATGGAGTATACCCGTATGGAGATATTCAGGTCACGATCACCAAGAGTATACATTGTCAATAGTTTCGTTCATCTAAAGATGGAAATAAGTTTAGTTTTATATCTTGATTTTTCTTTAAAACTAAACTTACATTGTGAAATAAATCACCGCCCAACAAAATGAAATCGAAATGTCCCGTACAGCTAATTCCAACATTTCCTAGAAAGCGAGGAAACTGTCATCAGTTGCAATATAAGAATAAAATATCACCGCAAGTTTTTCAAAAAATATATTTACCTCTTGTAGTGTCCTTTTCTCCGAATCCCAAATGATCATCAGTGGACATCATAATACATCATAATTAGTATTCGAAATTCACTTTATTTTATATTATAATGTAAATTTAATTTTATTTTGCTTCAATTTAGAATTTTTCTATACAAAAGGTTGACAAATTTATTGTCTTATTCTTGCACACAGTATGCTAGCCTGTAAATACCAGCGTTGTCGCTCATACTTCTTTTCTTAATTCCTATATATATATATATATATATATATATATATTTTTTTTTTTTTTTTTTCATGCTCCAAAAATCCCTGAATCTTGTGGAACATTTAAAACAACAATTAGAGCAAAATTTAAGTAAGTTTTGTTAATTGGTTTATTATATAACTATTTTTGCAACTTCATTGAACTTGTACATACACAAACATACTGAAAAAGTATATATTTGATCAACTAAAAACAAATCGTAAGAATTTGGGTATGAAAAGTCCAAAAATGGTAACGCTGTTAGGCTAAAATATTTTTAATTGGGTTAGTGAAAATGTTTTTGTGTGTATTAGTTTCAGTCATTCATTTCTTGTAGGCACTCTACTGAAACCATGGGTGAATTCAGCTTTAGTGAGTAAGAGAGATGAAACAAATTGAGAGAATTTATTTATTTACAGCCAAATTATAATGTTAGTAAGATATTGAAAAACAGAAAAATTATTTTCATATTAAGAAGCAAACATATTAATATATGTATGTACATATTTTTAAATAAAATAATTCAATTTAATTTCTTAAATTTTAAATTAAAATACTCAATTATATATAAATTCATTAAGAGTAAAAGATGTTAATATGATATTTATGTTATATTGCGCAAAACCAAAACAACTTAATAGTATAATTCATTATAAAATATCAAAAAATTTTTACGAAAAAGAAAAGATTACAATTATGAATCTTATATAAACGATGCTAATCATATAATAATAAGAAACAAAAAACAACCACTACACGTGCGCATTTATCGCTTGTCCATTGAGGACTAGATGAAAGAGCATTAAAATGGCATTGAATGGCCACGCAACATTTTTTGAGTGTGACCTGAAAAAAAGGAACAAAGCATTCGCTAAACATGTAAACTTGTGAACGATTAAATGAAAGAGCATAAGAATATGTGTGAGTTCTCTCCAAACATTTGTTTCATGAGCTGAGCTTCCCTGCCATAAACCCACCCCTTGTGAGCGTCATATACAGTGTGGCCATTTTAGCATTTTTAGAGCTAGATTTAGCATTATTTATTTTCTTTTAGCTCCAAAATTTTCGTTTTGCATTTAGCATAATTTTAGCATTTTTTCAAAATATTTTTAGCATTTTTAGCATTTTTTAATCTAACAGAATTCTGTTCTTTTATTTTTTAATTAGAAGTTTCATTTGCGGCAAAATAGAAAACCTATAAAACATGTTTAAAATAGTGGTAACCTTCTAAAAACGATGCAATGAAAAAATCTTCTGGCAGCTCAACTTTTTAACGTTTACTTATTATAACATCTTTTTATCTCTTTTTATCTTGTTGCAATCTTTTTACACTAGCTCTTTTAATGATCATGTGCGGTAAATAACTTCTTACTCTTTTTATCATAATTATTGATACATTTTGTACAAAAGCATGACAGATTAAGTTTAAAGAGGAAAGAGTATGAAATGCATTGAAATGTATATGTACATAGAATACACATAGAAGCGAAACGATAATTTCTATACTACATACATACAAACACCTGTTTATCTGTCTGTTGTGTTTACGTCCAGCATGAACAAAAGTAAATAAAAATTTCAATTGAATTTTTGGTCTTACTGTTTTTGTTGTTGTGTTGAAAAAGTAGTAAATTTAAATCAAACAAATAAAAATACAAACCTTAAACAAAGATGGAACGGTGAGTTAAAAAATATAGCACAGCTTATTATTATCAATTACTTATTTGAACAATTTTAGGTATCTTATAAAGTATAATGGAGATGTGGGCGAAAACAGTGACTCTGAAGATGAGTCTATCTGCAGTATACAGTCCAGTTCAAGTGAAGGCCCTCCGCAAAAAAAGAAAATGAATCTGCGGTACCACCATCTAAAAAGTAAATATTGTGGAATTTACGGTAAAAATACGTGCGTACGTCCAGTAGATCAATAAAAGGGAATCAAATAAAATAATTTTTATTGTAATTTTTCATTTAAAGATCTGACGTATACACGTATTTCCTATTAAAACTAATGTGCTTCGGCGAATCAATGAAATTTAACGCGTAAGTAAACAATATTTTATTATTTTTTTAAATTTACACACAAAAAGTGAGAAAAAGCTGGTTTAGTGATCCAAGGCTAAGTAATTGGATCACCCAACAAACTGAAATGTAAATACTGCCACTGTGTTTTAAAGGCAAGATTAAGTAGCCTTATTAATCATGCAAACAGTTCCAAACATAAAGCTGCAGCGTCGCCCTTCTGTCAAACTGGACAAAAAACTATAGATTTTCAACCCGTAAGCAGTAATTACAAAACTAAGGAAGATGAATTGTTAGATGCTCTATATGTAGCAGTTCACACTACAACCAGATCTGTCGATCATTTAGTCCATATGCAAAAAAACATATTCAGCGATAGTAAGGTAGCAGTTCATATGACACTGGGCAGAACAAAGTGTTCTGCAATCACAAAATCAGTTTTGGGCCCACATTTCCAACAACTACTATGTAAAGATATTGGTGAAAACAAATACAGTTTAATAATAGACGAATCTACAGACATTACTATTGATAAATATCTGGGAATTGTGATAAGATATTACAGTAAGTCATTAAAAAAAATAGTAAATACTTTTCTTCATCTTTATGAACTAGACGATGCAACGGCCAATGGAATATACACAGCTATTTTAAAAGTTTTAAAAGATTTCAAGTTAAAAATTTCTAACATGGTGGGCTTAGGGACTGACAACGCAAAAGTCATGATAGGTATTAACAACGGCGTAATTGCTAAATTAAGACAAAAGAATGAAAACATAATATTAGTACCATGCGCTTGTCATTCAATACAATTATCTGTTTCTTCATCTTCCAAAATTTTGCCAAATGAAATTGAGTATCTGGTAGCCGAAACATATAATTGGTTTTCTAAGTCCACCTTAAGACAAAAAAATTATAAAAATATTCATGCCGCAATAAATAATGGAACACAGCCGTTGAAACTGGTTAGAGCTTGCGACACCAGATGGCTTTCTATTGAACCGGCTGTAAATCGTATTGAAAAACAATGGTTAGAGTTAAAAACACATTTTGAAATTGCTGCTTCTGTTGAATCGTGCCACCAAGCCAAAGTTCTAAGAGGTTTATACAATAATAAAAATCTTTTGTATTTAAAATTTTTAAAACCTTTGTTGTCAGATGTACAAAAGGTAAATAAAATGTTTGAAAGCAATGATGCAGATCCTATCATGCTCTTATCAGAACTGCATCATCTTTTAAAGAATCTTTCATATCAAATAGTTTTGAAAGATGACAAATTTGATCCACTTCATTCTCGCTTAGAAGACTTTTTTGTTCCTACGCCGTACTTCAATTATGATTTTGAGGAATTTTTAAAATCGATAAAAGATGAAATAGATTCTGATACAGAAAATGATATAAGAATAAATTGTCGAAATTTTATTATACAGTTGGTGCACCAAATAAGACAACGGCTCCCAAAAAATTTTTTAAATTTAACAAAGGCTGAATTTTTTTCTGTGGAAAATAGTTTGAAAAGTAATAAATGCAATTTAATGGATAATTTTAAAGAAGAGATGTCAAGCTTTAAAACCGATAAAATAACAATGATAGAGCTTCAGTGGAAAAAGCTTAATTCTTATAAATGGGCTAACCAGAAATCAACTGTCGAATTCTGGATTGATGTATTCGAGTATAAGAATGCTTTGAATGAAAATCCGTTCGAGGATTTGGCATCTTTTGTAGTGAATTTTCTTATTTTGCCATTTAGTAATGCTGAGGTTGAAAGAGTTTTTAGTGGAATGAATCTATTAAAAACCAAAATTAGAAATCGTATGGGTTTAAGTACAATTAATTCTCTACTTTATATAAGATGCGGGTTAAAAATGTTAAACAAATGTTGCAGAACATTTGAAATTAGCTCAGAGCTACTAAGAAAATATAGTGGAAATATTTATAATACTTCATCTGAGTCAGAAACTGAAGAATATACTTTTGATGATGTATTTAATTTTTAAATACATAATAATTTTTTATACTAAATTTTTATTCTTTTATTTCAACGTGAAAAGTTATTTTAAAATATTTAGAATTCATGTGATATTTTTGTTGTGAATTTTGAAATAAGTTTTCATGTCGCTATTTAAAAAATGTAATTCGTTAAGATTAAAATGCATTGACAGACCTAATAATTTGTGTCTTTCGTGAATGTAATTGGTAGAATTCAAAAAGATTTTATAAATTCTCTTGAGTTAATTAATTTAAGTTTCGTTATTATAGCAACTGTGTGATTGTTCGATACAAAGTTTTGATCTCATAACAAACGATTTTATTTACTTATGTTAAGACGTATTGTTAAGTACTATTGTACCTGCTACATATGTTACATGCTTATAATTTTTTGTGTTAATTTCTTTTGTTATTGAATAAACTATTTTATGTACGCAAAGACTGCTCTGTTTTTTAGCTCTGTAAAATATTTTTTAGCATTATTTTTTAATGGATCTAGCTCCAAAAATTTTTGAGTTCTGGCCACACTGGTCATATAGTAAATTTTATAGCATAGCTTTAGGAGTAAAAACAAATACTTTTCGTTAGAATTGTTTAGTTAAAGTGCCCTTAAGATGAGGCTAAAAGAAGTGATTGTTGGTCTGGTACAGCCACATAACAAGGAAAGTTAAATCGTATATTATTGGAAAGTTTTAATAACAAAATCGTTACAGCTAACACTGATTTTTACAATCAGTTACTTTCAAAGCAAGTGATAATAATGGCCGCTGAGAAATAAAATCTATATTTTATTTTAAGGCTTACAATTGGAACATATGTAATATTTACTTGTTAAAAAATAAGAAATTTGCAGTTTCGACATTTGAAATATCTAAAAAATCCCTAAAAGGAATCCATTTGAAAATAATTAAGTACCACATATCAATTACGATTACAAAATTCTTATAGTTTTTGCTGTGCAGAACTATCGACCAAACAATGAATTAAAGAATGAGATAAACATATTATCAAACGAAAATTCTTAATAACAATAAAGATGTTCCTCTCTGATACTTTTTATAATGTTTATTTTGATACTTTTTATAATGTAAATTTTTTACAGATCCTATAGTTTTGAGCAAATTTGAGCTTGATACCTTTCATTCGATTGATGCAACGGAATGGCTAGATATTGTAAAACGAGGCGAGGAATCGAATAAGCAAGAGAAATGGTATGATTTTGAAAATAAAATGAAAACAACTATTTTCAATTGAACTTATTTACAGTTTGGAAAAAAATCTTGTCGCTTCAAATGTTGTTGTTAAAAATGGCACCATATCTCATCTTCAACTTCTAGCTACGATGCCAAGCTCTGATGTCCAAAGCGACATTGAACTGGCAGATGAAATACTGAAATCAAGTTTATATGTATTCAATGCGAAATGTGCCCCTCACAGTATTTCCGGAGATCATTGTGCAGCAATGTTAGGTAATATTGAGCTTCCTAGAGACAGTGAACTGTCACATAAGTGTAAAAATATCGTTAGAGACCGGAATAGTGGTCATTATCCACTAAGACGATTACTACCACGCCATTATAAAGATGGTTTTTATAAGGTAAAATATAATATAATTTCCAATATAATCACACATGCAACTACACTTTGTACTAATTAACTTTCTTTATATATATATATATATAAAGATGTTTGCTACTAGTCTGCCTCAGCCGCTTGATATAAGTCGTGCATTTGGAGTAAATTTAGCAAAAGACAGCAAACAGTTTTTTGACGCCTATGAAAGAAATCTTGCTGTGGTTCAATGGTCGCAGTTTGTGGCCAACGACTTAAATAAACCTGTAGTTACAACAATGAGTAAGTTATATTTTCAAAATACTATTGATTGATAACACACTTCATATTCAACTTATATGTGAAAGAGGTCCTCCAAAGATTGAAGTAACATACGCTGAATTATTGAACAAGGTCATTATCTTTCGACTTTTATATATATTATAATTAATATATATGAATAAATATTAATTTTTCCGCAAACAAATCTTGAAAGATTTGTTTCTTTGGAGGTTTTTTTTCCTTAATTACATATTCAAAAAAGTAAACTACAAACTACGAAATAAAGCCCATAGTCTTCATGTATATATAGCAACATACGTATGTATATAATGTATGACAAAGAGGTACGTACAATGTGATCATGTGTTAGGTTATGTTTAAAGGCTGGACTTGCAGAATTTTATGTTCCATAACTGGATATACTTACATATATTAATTTAAAAAATATAACAAATATTGTTATTCGTATTATATGTAGTTAATCTCTCGTTTACACAACCAGAACATCTGCGCCTACAATCCTGCAAGCCATATACATATTATTAAAATTAAAAAATTTTGTGCTTCTCTATAATGCGGGGGACAAGTACATATGTATATAGCAACGATATCCAATGGCTTATTTATCCTCTTTCTCATGTTGTTTGCAAACACAATTTTTGTGTAACTTAAAATATTTTCTTAAGGCCCAATTAGCGAGACGCCACGCTGCGCAAACGCGTTAGCTGATCCAATCTGTTACACGGAAAATTGTAAAAATGCTTATTTCAACGCTGACATGGTACAATTATCAGGTATATGCAAAGCGAATTCATTACAACAAATCATCTTTTTTGTGAAACATAATTAATTAATCCGCCTTTCTCAAATAAAATAAAATTTGTTTGTAAACAAAATTAATTTTATTCGTTGTTGTGTTGTAAAATATCAAAGTGGTGACGTAAGTATTAATTGTAGTAAAATTTATGAAATGAAATAAAACAAAATTAATATTTAGGAGACACAGACGTGTTGTGGGTGTCCAAGAAGCTCAGAAACTACAGGTTCCCAAGAATCCGAAAAGGTACGTGTGTGATAGATATAAACATCATCCGGAAAAGTTTAAGTGGCAGACAGTGCTTGGAATTGATTCGGGACAAGCATTGTTTGCACTCATAATTTTTCCTGCAGAAGTACATACCTTTGTGGCATTTTCAGTAGTAAATTATCATATTATTAGTTTACATTTAATTATGGATCAATAGGGGTTTGCATCAGTGAAATATTGTAAGACAATGGAAGTTAAATGAATATAGCTTGGGAAGAGAGCATAAGTGGAATATGTTTAATGATTTCAGGTAATATTTTTGTTCTATTTATAACTCTTTGCCTTTATTAAAACAATTTATTTTTTATTTTCTTTACTTTGTCACCAAACAAGGCAATTCGTAAAATTGCACCAGATACCGGCGGTGGTACGAAACCACATCGTTTTCATCCTCAATCAAATCAATTTCTGCACCATCTAAAAGAGTATTTAGACCAGAGGAATTTGTGGAGAACGAGCTTGAATATTGGCTGACGACAATAATTACCCCTAATACCATCGTACAAGATGTTATAACCATTTGTAAAAACAATCGGACCACAAAACTTTTTATAAAAAAAGATTATATTTTTTTATTCTTACAAATATTAAATAAATAAAAATATTGTTGAAGAGATTGCTCAAATCTTTGTATATATTGTATGTAACTTATTTTGCAATGATATCACATCGCCAATCGTCCGTTTGTATAGAATTTTGGGAATGGTATTTGATTTCAGATACCGATAAAATAAATAATACTCATATAACTTTATTTTGAAATCAATGAATAAAAATTTCAACTTTATATTTAAAAATTTCAAACAACCAAAACATAGTAAACAGAAAACAAAAATGCGTCGAATTTAAGAAATTTTGACAATCAGTTCACTATCACCTGTGCTGATGCATATACCTGTTTATTGTACCATGATCGCAGAAAATGCAACGCAGCGCAGGCAACCTACAGAAAATAGAATTTTACGCAGAAATACGCCAGAGTGATGGCATGTATGTATGTTGAATGAGAAAGCGGCACAAAAGCGTTTTTTTTTGTACTTCTTGTTTGGTTTGATATTTGAACATTTAGTTGATATATTTGTAGATATACATAGCATAATCAATAAATTAATTTGGTATATAACTTGTTTTACTTTACAAAATCACAAAAGACTGTAAATATATTTTGTACAATAGTAGGTTAATCTTATAAATACGTATGTATATCAGAGAACGAAATTGTGTACAAGAAAATTTAATGTACACCCTCAACACATTGCCTTTCTTTCGTTGTACACCTTCGGCCTGTACTTGCGTACATCTCCTTGTATATGGAGATGCCATATTTCACAGTGGCAAGCCTCTATAGTGATGGAAATAATAATAATATCTTTTCAAATTCGTTTTCCTGGAAATTTCATAAGGATCGTTTTATTTATGAAAGTATACTTACCTCTTTCACATTAAATTTCATTTGCAAAATATGCAAAATGCAGCAAATTCGTGGAAAATAGCCGCCTTTCTTTTGTTTTATGTTATTGCTTGCCCGAAAAATGAATATATTTTATTTGACCCTTTTTCTTATGAGCATATATGTTGCTTGGAGCCTCATAGTCCCGCACATTAATTTTATAAAGAACCATAAACAAATACAATGTTATCATCACCGCAAATGTGTATACGGATATAAAGTGAATCCAATGTTTTCAATGCACAGGCATGTACACTCAAGATATATTTGTATATAAGGTGTGGCATGTATACATTTTCAATGTCTTTTTTCGATGTCGTTGATGTAAATTTGTGTACACAAAGACTAAAAAGTACACTATTTTGTTCTCTGATGTATAAACGCATGGGCATAAATTTATGTGGTACCATTATTACTACAAATGTAATTTATGTATGTACAAGCAGGCAAATGTGTCGGTAATGTTTAGCGACCAATGCTATGCCATTGAGACAACCCGATAACAATAAACAATATCTCGCACTAATGCATGTCAGAGAAATTCGAAACCATATTCATGACTGAGGGCGACGTCAATCTCGGGATCTAAGGCATCGTAGTCTTGTGTTAGTAAAATTATAATTTAGCTATACATATAATAAAGATATTACATCGATCACAAATTTAAAATAAAATATTGTACTATTTATACAATACAACGCAAAAAGGAAAGTGCCATCACTGTTTCAAGCAGCTGTTTTGGTTTTTTGTTTTAAATTATAAACACCACAAGCTAAACAGTATTCTGTGCTATTTAAAGAGAGTTTAAACAAATAAATATATATTTTCCATATCCATTTTACAATATAAATATCTTCTTTTTTAATATTACCACTCAATTAACTTTAAACACTACAATTTGTTGTATGTGCATATACATATATATGTACATACATAATTTTTTCTGTAAAAACATATGGTGCGTTTTTAAGCATTCTATAAGTGGAGTTGCGTTAGCGCGTTGCGCTGCGCTGCGCTTGCGTTTCAGCGTCTCGCTAATGGAGCCTTTACACTTTGTGTTGTGTATGTTTGTATATTTGTATGTATGTATGTACATAAATAAGTATGGCTGTAATAAGTATGGTTCTTTCGTACTACTGCAAAGGGCGAATAAAACTGTCCTTTTATTGTTTTGTTGTTTCCAAATGTACATAAATTTTTATTTTCTACAATGTTTCGTCTGCAAACACTGAAATTTTTTCTATAGAAAATCTTAAATTTTTCATATATTTTTCTAAAATATATTTCTATTAATATTTTTAGTTAAAAAATATTTTATAATGAAAAATTGTTTGAAGTAAAAAGTTCATTTATAATGAAAATAATAGTAGAAAAAATTTCAGAACAAAAATGTTTCCATAGAAAAATATTCTTTGATTACAAATTTTATAAGCTACATTTATTTCTTCATAAAAAAATTTGTAATAAGAATCTTTCAACAGTGTTTGTTTGTAAAGAAGGAAGTTAAATAAAAAACAATTGGTATTAATGTTTTCAAATTCAAGAGAGATGTCTTTATTTTTACCTTTGATAATATTTTTATGGTTTTGTATAGTGTGTGTCACTTTCGTAAAGGCTCACAAACAAGTAAGATATTATACATAAAAAATGCAGCAAATGACCGAACAAACGAGTAAAACCAAACCGTTAGATATTTTACTAGTCAGAATCCAAGAAATACTCCGAAAAATCAAGAATGATTTAAAAAAGGAGTAAATGTGGACCCTGAAAAACACCAACCATTGAAGAACGTCAATATGACCAAATTAAGGAATATATTATTGAAGTCAAATGTTTTGGCTTAAACAAATAGAAAAAAGTTTATAATGAAAATATATTTTAAAAATATATACAGGAAGAAAACGGTTCATTATAACTCATTTTCTATAAAATATTCTGTATCGTTAATTTTATGTATCAAAAATTTTCCGTGTAAAAGTTTTTATAAAAATTTTTTTGTACATTAGAATAGAAATGCTTAATCTTTTTATAATATCTTTACTGCGTGACAATTCTTTATGGGAGATCTATAAGTACATGTTATCTAGTGCTCAGAAGGCTAAAAATTTAAATCATTAAAAAAGGAAACTACTTTTTTGTAATATGTTCTTTATGAACAAAGTAATTTGAATTTAAATACTATGGATATTTTATTTTACGAAATTGGAAGTACTCCTCAAAAATTGCATCAGATATTGCACATGTATGTAGGTATTAACACTTCGGTTCGAGTCGATATTTATTTGTTTCTGCACAAAGAAAATACATATTCTTTACATTAAATTAATACAAACAATTGTTAAGCTCATTTTCATAATCTCATACATATATTTTTAAAGAATAATGCGTTTGAGGTCGTAAAGCAAAAATGCGCACAGTTGGACGAAAAAGATTCTAAGTAGATGGTTTTGGTTATGGACGAAATAATCATAAGAAAAGAGTTAAGGTATGATCAGAGTTTAGATTTAATAGATGGATTCGAAACAACAAGTTTTTTGAGAACTAAAGTATTGGTACTCATGCTTGTGTTTTTATGGTAAAAGCATTGTTTTCTAATTGGAGTATAATTTGAAAAAATTCGAGTGAGATTCGCAACTCAAGTTTTTAGCAGACTTGTTACAGCTGCTATTAAAACAATATGCAAAACTACACAATGTAAGAGCCCTTTCAACAGCTCAGTTTGTAAAAAAATTGGTAAGATTTTCGATTGTCTTAATAGTGGTTCCCTTTATGGCGATAACTGCTACAGATCTGCAGTTCAAGTTAACAATGAACCTCACAAATTTATAAAAAACTTTATGGAATATCTGGATGACGTGAAATTTGTTGACCAGAAAAAGCGTGTTTTATTTTAAATGAAGCTCACTCTTCATTTCGTTCATTAACTGGTTAATGACATTTTAAAAGAAGGAGGTGATTTATATTATGTCATGACAAAATTTCTTAATCAGGACAAGATAGAAAATATATTTATAGCCTTCCGTAGCCAAGTTAAACATAATTTTGGCAAAAATTTTCAATCAAGTTTTTACAGTAACTGTAAAGTCGAACAAGGCGAGATTGACCAAATTGATACTTATGATATATGTACATACATTTTTATGATATACCTACATATCATATATGTATAAATTTTTTGTATACATTTTGTATATATATATATATATATATATATATATATATATATATATATATACATATATATATATATATATATATATATATACATATATATGTATATTATATATTGAAAAATTCAGTATCAACAAATTTTATTTTATTGGCGCAGGTGATTCGTTTGGCATTAGTAAATTACAAAATTAGCGCCAAAATTCTTTATAGATGGCGGAGCTGTTATTGAATGATTTTTTTTAGTGGATCTGTGAATCGTTCAGGAATTGACCTGTTTTATTTTAAATGAACTCATTTTGTCTTAAATATAAATTAAATTGAAATATAAATTAATTCATGATAAATCAAAAATTTTGAATGCATTCGCTTTGTTAAAATATACGAATTGATTTTGTATAAGAAATAAGTTATTAAGGAATTCAAAGAAAATCATAGTAATTAGTTTATTTTTATTCATATAAAATGGCCACATGCAATAACAATTTTTATAGATTATATTACGTTATTGTGCACTAAAGCTAAAACATTTAGGTTTTCTGTAAAATATAATATAAAAGGAGGTACATTTATTTTGGTAAAATCAAGAGAGTTGGAGATATATACATACATACATATACATACATACATACATATGTATACAAAATTCTAAACAGATACAAGAATTTTTCTTTACGCTTTCAGTAATATTTTAATAATTTCTTATTAAACAAACCCGAGTTTGTAAAATATTTTTTTATACAAATTCTTATAAATTATGAAGTAAGTATATACATTAATCTTTATTTTTTTGCAAATTACTTATTCACTTATTCATCTTTATGACACAAATATCTAGCAATATATTAGTTAGCATATACTATATATACACATTTCTAACAAAACGGAATTACACAACTTTTCTTACTTCATATTATTATATAAAAAAATACAAATTTGAAATGGGTAGAATATCAGCCATTAATAAAATCAAATGTTATTTAGATTCATTGTACATACAAGTTTTCAGGATATATAAACATTTTGAACTGCACGTTTAAGTAACTTTATGCCTTCGTTGGTTATCGATCCAGGATTTAATTTGCTGCGGTGTTCTTTTACTAAGAACTTTCGATTGGTGCATGGCGTTGGAACATTCTTCTAACGATGGCAGCCGTCTTAAGCTTGCTAAATCTCCAAATATTGACGAAATATCTTCCCTCTCTGCAATACTCCATCTACAACGTTTTGTCTTGCCATAAGGAGAGGCTAGAACAATGAAAGATCAGAATTTTGTATTACATACCGAATTCGAAAAAATAATTTTATTAGTGATGCCGTATATTAAAAGAAATATATAAAAAAAGATTAATGAACCAAAATTTCCATAAAGAATTTGATTCTTAAACCTTTAGTAAACTTAAATATCTTATAATTAATTATGTATCATATTATATTTAATACGTCTAGTTTTTGTAACTTCAAAGTTAATTTTAAGATCATGTAATACTTTGTGTTTTGTGCTCGTGTGCTGGTGACGTTTATATACATACATGTGTATAGTTTGATGTTTCAAATAATGCTAGTGCGATTTTTACAAGTTTGTACTTACTGCTTCTACGTTTTTTGCGAGAGCTTGAAATATCATTTTTTGAGTCTCGAATCATAATATTTTCTTTATTAGAACACGCAGGACTTTTTTCCATAATATCATCATCTTCGTCATCTTCATCATCATCATCATCATCGCCCACATCATCTCCAACGGCAGCCATTAAGATTTTCGACACACATGTAATTTCTGCTACCGGGATGGACATACGATGTATACTTTTGTGGATATCTTTGTGATGCCCCATGAACTGAGCCATACGGTCAACGGATGCTTCTTCAGCGTTGATCATGGACGTGTATGTTGCTATATGCTTTCTCAAATTAGTACCAGTAATGCTTTCCGGTATTTTCGCACCACACTCTTTTGAATACTGTTTAAGTAGTGGGCATGCTCGAAAGTATTGTTTAGCCAACTTTGACGTTGTTGGTTTAGCAAATATAAAATTATTTTCCGCAGCTATGCCGGCACAGTTTCTATATTTTAGTAGAACTTCAATGGCTTTAATACTCATAGGGCAAAGCAAAACGCTGACAGTTCTTCCAAGTTTACCTCTCAGAGAAATTCTGACGAATTGCTTTGCAAATCTTAAGGAATCTTTAGAAATGTTTTTCAATACTTCCTCATCAATACTATCGGTATCACTGTTTCAAGCAGCTGTTTTGGTTTTTTGTTTTAAATTATAAACACCACAAGCTAAACAGTATTCTGTGCTATTTAAAGAGAGTTTAAACAAATAAATATATATTTTCCATATCCATTTTACAATATAAATATCTTCTTTTTTAATATTACCACTCAATTAACTTTAAACACTACAATTTGTTGTATGTGCATATACATATATATGTACATACATAATTTTTTCTGTAAAAACATATGGTGCGTTTTTAAGCATTCTATAAGTGGAGTTGCGTTAGCGCGTTGCGCTGCGCTGCGCTTGCGTTTCAGCGTCTCGCTAATGGAGCCTTTACACTTTGTGTTGTGTATGTTTGTATATTTGTATGTATGTATGTACATAAATAAGTATGGCTGTAATAAGTATGGTTCTTTCGTACTACTGCAAAGGGCGAATAAAACTGTCCTTTTATTGTTTTGTTGTTTCCAAATGTACATAAATTTTTATTTTCTACAATGTTTCGTCTGCAAACACTGAAATTTTTTCTATAGAAAATCTTAAATTTTTCATATATTTTTCTAAAATATATTTCTATTAATATTTTTAGTTAAAAAATATTTTATAATGAAAAATTGTTTGAAGTAAAAAGTTCATTTATAATGAAAATAATAGTAGAAAAAATTTCAGAACAAAAATGTTTCCATAGAAAAATATTCTTTGATTACAAATTTTATAAGCTACATTTATTTCTTCATAAAAAAAATTGTAATAAGAATCTTTCAACAGTGTTTGTTTGTAAAGAAGGAAGTTAAATAAAAAACAATTGGTATTAATGTTTTCAAATTCAAGAGAGATGTCTTTATTTTTACCTTTGATAATATTTTTATGGTTTTGTATAGTGTGTGTCACTTTCGTAAAGGCTCACAAACAAGTAAGATATTATACATAAAAAATGCAGCAAATGACCGAACAAACGAGTAAAACCAAACCGTTAGATATTTTACTAGTCAGAATCCAAGAAATACTCCGAAAAATCAAGAATGATTTAAAAAAGGAGTAAATGTGGACCCTGAAAAACACCAACCATTGAAGAACGTCAATATGACCAAATTAAGGAATATATTATTGAAGTCAAATGTTTTGGCTTAAACAAATAGAAAAAAGTTTATAATGAAAATATATTTTAAAAATATATACAGGAAGAAAACGGTTCATTATAACTCATTTTCTATAAAATATTCTGTATCGTTAATTTTATGTATCAAAAATTTTCCGTGTAAAAGTTTTTATAAAAATTTTTTTGTACATTAGAATAGAAATGCTTAATCTTTTTATAATATCTTTACTGCGTGACAATTCTTTATGGGAGATCTATAAGTACATGTTATCTAGTGCTCAGAAGGCTAAAAATTTAAATCATTAAAAAAGGAAACTACTTTTTTGTAATATGTTCTTTATGAACAAAGTAATTTGAATTTAAATACTATGGATATTTTATTTTACGAAATTGGAAGTACTCCTCAAAAATTGCATCAGATATTGCACATGTATGTAGGTATTAACACTTCGGTTCGAGTCGATATTTATTTGTTTCTGCACAAAGAAAATACATATTCTTTACATTAAATTAATACAAACAATTGTTAAGCTCATTTTCATAATCTCATACATATATTTTTAAAGAATAATGCGTTTGAGGTCGTAAAGCAAAAATGCGCACAGTTGGACGAAAAAGATTCTAAGTAGATGGTTTTGGTTATGGACGAAATAATCATAAGAAAAGAGTTAAGGTATGATCAGAGTTTAGATTTAATAGATGGATTCGAAACAACAAGTTTTTTGAGAACTAAAGTATTGGTACTCATGCTTGTGTTTTTATGGTAAAAGCATTGTTTTCTAATTGGAGTATAATTTGAAAAAATTCGAGTGAGATTCGCAACTCAAGTTTTTAGCAGACTTGTTACAGCTGCTATTAAAACAATATGCAAAACTACACAATGTAAGAGCCCTTTCAACAGCTCAGTTTGTAAAAAAATTGGTAAGATTTTCGATTGTCTTAATAGTGGTTCCCTTTATGGCGATAACTGCTACAGATCTGCAGTTCAAGTTAACAATGAACCTCACAAATTTATAAAAAACTTTATGGAATATCTGGATGACGTGAAATTTGTTGACCAGAAAAAGCGTGTTTTATTTTAAATGAAGCTCACTCTTCATTTCGTTCATTAACTGGTTAATGACATTTTAAAAGAAGGAGGTGATTTATATTATGTCATGACAAAATTTCTTAATCAGGACAAGATAGAAAATATATTTATAGCCTTCCGTAGCCAAGTTAAACATAATTTTGGCAAAAATTTTCAATCAAGTTTTTACAGTAACTGTAAAGTCGAACAAGGCGAGATTGACCAAATTGATACTTATGATATATGTACATACATTTTTATGATATACCTACATATCATATATGTATAAATTTTTTGTATACATTTTGTATATATATATATATATATATATATATATATATACATATATATATATATATATATATATATATATATATATACATATATATGTATATTATATATTGAACAATTCAGTATCAACAAATTTTATTTTATTGGCGCAGGTGATTCGTTTGGCATTAGTAAATTACAAAATTAGCGCCAAAATTCTTTATAGATGGCGGAGCTGTTATTGAATGATTTTTTTTAGTGGATCTGTGAATCGTTCAGGAATTGACCTGTTTTATTTTAAATGAACTCATTTTGTCTTAAATATAAATTAAATTGAAATATAAATTAATTCATGATAAATCAAAAATTTTGAATGCATTCGCTTTGTTAAAATATACGAATTGATTTTGTATAAGAAATAAGTTATTAAGGAATTCAAAGAAAATCATAGTAATTAGTTTATTTTTATTCATATAAAATGGCCACATGCAATAACAATTTTTATAGATTATATTACGTTATTGTGCACTAAAGCTAAAACATTTAGGTTTTCTGTAAAATATAATATAAAAGGAGGTACATTTATTTTGGTAAAATCAAGAGAGTTGGAGATTTTAATAAAAATATTTCAACAAATTTTATTTTATTGGCGCAGGTGATTCGTTTGGCATTAGTAAATTACAGAATTAGCGCCAAAATTCTTTATAGATGGCGGAGCTGTTATTGAATGATTTTTTTTAGTGGATCTGTGAATCGTTCAGGAATTGGCCTGTTTTATTTTAAATGAACTCATTTTGTCTTAAATATAAATTAAATTGAAATATAAATTAATTCATGATAAATCAAAAATTTTGAATGCATTCGCTTTGTTAAAATATACGAATTGATTTTGTATAAGAAATAAGTTATTAAGGAATTCAAAGAAAATCATAGTAATTAGTTTATTTTTATTCATATAAAATGGCCACATGCAATAAAAATTTTTATAGATTATATTACGTTATTGTGCACTAAAGCTAAAACATTTAGGTTTTCTGTAAAATATAATATAAAAGGAGGTACATTTATTTTGGTAAAATCAACCACAGATTGACCAAATTGATTTGATGTTTACCAAAGAGTAATGGTTATGATATATATTCCTAAAGTAAACATACTTTTGACGACGATGTATGTATATGCAGATTACTTTTTAGAAGATATTTTTAATAGTTCTGAGAATATAAATTTTTAACTGGTTGCATTTAAAATTATTCCAAAATTACAAAGTGAAAAATGCTGTAATGAGCTTAGGAACATGGATGAAATTTTAACCGCTCCAAGCGAGCTTTTTGTATTCTTTAAGAATTATCAGTCTCTGACAGGTTTTGGAAATTTAGCTGCTCCATCAGACAAACTAATGGATGCAAGTAAGAAACATATTTTAATATTTCATATCATCCTTAAAACTGAATCGGAACGAAATGGTATAAAATAATTTATTATTGACTTGTGCAAACGCTACGCCCCAGAATGGTTGTGATGATTGTTTAAACTATAAACAGCAATTATTGGACTTTTAATTATTGAACCTCCTTCGAAAGCACTGCTTTTGGGCTATAGAAAAAGGTACATAGTTCTAAGCAAAGAAAAGTGCAGATTTTTTCAAATAAAGAAAAACACAATAGTAATCCTAAAAAAAATGATTAAAAAAGAAATATAACAAAAAAATAAATAACTAATTAAATGAAAAATATTAATATAAACATAATATTCTAATAACAATTAAATTTTTTTCTACATAAACACTTTTAAAAGGTTTAAATATTTTTATTAAAATCTCCAACTCTCTTGATTTTACCAAAATAAATGTACCTCCTTTTATATTATATTTTACAGAAAACCTAAATGTTTTAGCTTTAGTGCACAATAACGTAATATAATCTATAAAAATTGTTATTGCATGTGGCCATTTTATATGAATAAAAATAAACTAATTACTATGATTTTCTTTGAATTCCTTAATAACTTATTTCTTATACAAAATCAATTCGTATATTTTAACAAAGCGAATGCATTCAAAATTTTTGATTTATCATGAATTAATTTATATTTCAATTTAATTTATATTTAAGACAAAATGAGTTCATTTAAAATAAAACAGGTCAATTCTTGAACGATTCACAGATCCACTAAAAAAAATCATTCAATAACAGCTCCGCCATCTATAAAGAATTTTGGCGCTAATTTTGTAATTTACTAATGCCAAACGAATCACCTGCGCCAATAAAATAAAATTTGTTGATACTGAATTTTTCAATATATAATATACATATATATATATATATATATATATATATATATATGTATATATATATATATATATATATATATATATATATATAGACATATATATATATATATATATATATATATATATATATATTTTTATATATATATATATATATATATATATATATATATATAGATATATATATATATATATATATATATATATAGAAATATATATGCTTTGCATATAGTTTACGAACAATTATTCCCTATATCATATATTTTGCGGACATTTGCATACTTTGCGGACTGTCCGCGATCTTTTAACTTACGTTGCGTATAATTTACGGACTGAATGAGTTTGCGAACAGTTTTTATTATAAATTTTTTTCTTTTCAATTGATTTCCCCATGTAATTTTATTAATAAAAATAATGCGATTTACCTATATAAGCTCATTAAATCTATTAATTTCCCAATAAATTATAGATTATTTGCCAATAGCGCTACCAGATTTTCTTAAAAGCAGTGTTCTCTAGCGGCGTAAATGACTTATCGGCTTCTAAATGACGGCGTCAAAATATTTTTACACTAAAGACTTTGCACACAGAATGTAAAGGTCATGAATATCATGAGTAGTTTTTTAATGATATTTTTGAACGCATTGCTTCCGATCATCACGTTTATTTCACTACAACAAGGGTTCAAAAATTATCAGTCGTGAAATTCAATTTGCAGTCGGTTTATTGTCGCTTTGTGAATTGGCTAAGCATGCTGTCAGTGAAGATCTAAAGGTGTAACCAAATGTACAAGTCTCAAGTAAATGCCAATGAATGTTTATTTTATTGAAAAATATAGGGACAACACAAACAGCCCTTCTCAGGGCTACAAAATGAATTTCAAAAAGAGGTAGCCGATTTTGTGCCTACAAATAATAAAAAACTTTTATATTGCGAAAGGTTTTGCTGTAGCCCTTAATAGGGTTTTTTATTTCGATTGTCGAAGCAGTTTAAATTGAAGGGGAAGCAAATACTTGTTTTATACGGTCTTTTTTTGCTGATGGTACTTAGCTTTGGTTGCTGGTATCTTTTTGGTGGAGTTTGCTTTCATGGTTGCAGTCTTTCTGAAGGGTTTTGATTTGCTGCTGGCGGAGGTGAACGCGAATTGTAATTGGATATTCACCTTCTTAAACACCTGTCCAGCTCGTGATGAAACGAATGATAGAACTTTTGTAATTCACTCACGCGTGTAGAATTTTTATATAAAATATACACAATTGATTCGCCTGCTCGGTTCTTTCGTGAATAGGTGTAGCCTCTGTCTTTCCTTATATCCCATTTCGCATTCACGGCTGGTAGAAAACATTCGAATTATTAGTTTTATAAAAATGAATATGCACAATTTTTACTTACATTTTTTTGCTTGTATCACTATTTTGAAACTCGTTTTATTGCTTTTCTGTGCTTTTGTTTATATTCGCACAGTATTGGTAATCAGTGGAAGAATCTATAGATGATATTTATCCATAAATTACCAACTTTGAGCATTAAATTTGGCGCAAAATGAATTATTTTCCAATTTGCGCCAATGTTCCTGCCGAGAAATTTCATTTTTATGTAAACAAAAATGAAATGTTTAATTAGTTCTAACGAATAAAAAAGATATTCGTTGTCTATGCTTTGGATGCAAATAAAATTGAATAAAACGAATAAAATTAACTGTTTGTATCCCGAAGAAAATAATTGTGTTTTGTGATTTATTTGGACTCTAGGAAAACAATTTAAAATTAGTAAAAAGAAAAATTGTTCCACGAAAGTATGAGGATTGTAAAGTCATATTGAGTTAAAGCCTGATAATTTTGTTTCATTTAAAAATGTGGATTGGAATTCCTTTAAATTCGACGTTAGTTCTTCGCTTTTAAATCATTTTCCGCCTATCACTAGAAATTTATCGAATAATGAAATTGATAATTACGTTGATGAATTTGTTAC
The DNA here is from genome assembly GCA_963675445.1 of Linnaemya vulpina. Lineage (NCBI taxonomy): Eukaryota > Metazoa > Arthropoda > Insecta > Diptera > Tachinidae > Linnaemya > Linnaemya vulpina. The sequence continues at coordinate 53,984,684 of OY776277.1, forward strand.
CACTATAAATTTTTTATTACAGATTCAATCAGAAACTTATGAAAGATCTGAACAAAAATTTGTTGTATCCGAAACTGTAAAAAAACTTTTAAATATAAAATATAAAATCCAGAAAGATTTAATTAGAATATATAGAAGAACTCTAAGTAGGAACAATTCGGAGTATTTATTAGTTTCGAAACAAATAAATCTAATTAAAATTATTATCAATGAACGAATAGAATTGGAACAAGTCAAAATTTTTGATGATAAACTCAAAAAGATAATTCCCAGCCCAACGGCTTTTAAAGCAATTTTTAAAATTTCAGGAATAAAAAATAAATCATTTATTAAAAACATTTCTGTAAATAATGTTTTAATAACGGATAAAAATCAAAAATTGGATATCTTAAAATCACATTTCTCTTTAATTTACCAAAGTAATCATATTATTAGAGATACCTCAGTTGTTGAGGATACAATAAACAATACTGTGTTACAAGCCCAAAATTGTATTGTTAGTTTTGATAATGATTTAACATCATTAAATAATCAAAATAATTTAAATTTCATATTGTTAAATTCTATTCTAGAAATTACTAGTTTAACTAATAATAAAAAATCTAGTGGTTTAGATAATATCTCAAATTACTTGATTAAAAAATTTCCTAAGAAAACTTTCGAATATTTGACAGTAACTTTCAACAATTGTATTAATAATTGTTATTTCCCCAAGGATTAGAAAATAGCTAAAATTATTCCTATACCAAAACAAAAAAATAATAATGATATTAATAATTTAACACCAATATCACTTTTGTCTAATTTAGGGAAACTTTTTGAAAAAATTATACGTGTAAAAATGGATTTAGGTTTGACAGAATCTTATATTCCTCAATATCAATTTGGTTTAAAAAAGGGGAATTCTATGCACTTTTAAAATTTCACAATGATGTAATTCAACATCTTAGATAACGTGAATGCACAGTGGCAATTTCTCTTGATATTGAAAAAGCGTTTGACAAAGCATATCGTTGGTAAAGTAGCAAAAATTCAGGTGGCGAAGTAAAATTAAAATAGATACGACAAATTCTATCTTATTATCTGTCTTCCTCTATCCTTTCAATATTATCCCTTCCTTTCTAGTTCCTTCATAATGCATTGTATGTGTAGGGGTGACCCTTCGAGTTGTGGTCCTCATGAAAAAAAAAAATACAAAACAAGTCACTATAACGAGAATTATATATATTACAAATGTTCAACATATCGTTTAAAACTTAACTAAACGAAAAATAAATTAACTGATGACTATTAATGAGAAATAAACGGAAAATCGTTTAGTCTTGAAATTAAAAAGAAACATAAGTTCACATTTAGTAAACTTACTAAACTTACCTGCTGTTTTAATCCATTGCACAATTAACACCATTTATAACAATCTATTATTTATTCAATTCTGTAATGTGAACTTTTGCATTGAAGGTCTTCCTCAGTTAGCACAAAATTCTCGGTAAACTAATTAATAACTATGACAAAATCTTACTTTTAACTAACTTGAAGTTGTAATAATGGCCCTAAAAGTTAGCAATCCAATATATATGCTTTTCATGTCAATTATTGCAGTACGATCTGTAGAATACGTTGTCTAATAAAGATCTAAAAATGAAATGATATTCCAACTTATCCTATGTTTCACAGAATGCCAAAAATTTTTTCGATGCGAGCAGTTCTCACATTAGTTAAAGAACCGAGGCACATGATTTCTTCGAACTCTGGAAGTTTTATAAAGTTTATATTAATTTTAACTAATATTAATTTATTGTGCAAAACATATTATTTAATCTAAAGTAAATAAATTGACCCATTGAAACTGCAGTACTACAAATAATTATGAATGTTTTTACTTTTAATATATAATTCATTGTTTTTATCCAAATATAAAACTTTTTAATTTTAAGTGCATACACTTTCTTAAGTAATGCACTACATATCAATATTATTAGATAAAATGCAACACCACGCAACTAACAAATATTTTTAAATTTGCAATATGAGTTATTTGGTGCGAGCATACAATATTAAAATACACAAATTCAAAACTTATTAAGTGAAATATTGAACGTAGTTAGAAGTTATTTCCAAATTCAAAACATAAATAGTTCTTTAACAGCAAAAAATAAAAAATTTTACGTTACGTGGTTTTATATTTAAACTAGCCATATACATACATACATACATATGTATACAAAATTCTAAACAGATACAAGAATTTTTCTTTACGCTTTCAGTAATATTTTAATAATTTCTTATTAAACAAACCCGAGTTTGTAAAATATTTTTTTATACAAATTCTTATAAATTATGAAGTAAGTATATACATTAATCTTTATTTTTTTGCAAATTACTTATTCACTTATTCATCTTTATGACACAAATATCTAGCAATATATTAGTTAGCATATACTATATATACACATTTCTAACAAAACGGAATTACACAACTTTTCTTACTTCATATTATTATATAAAAAAATACAAATTTGAAATGGGTAGAATATCAGCCATTAATAAAATCAAATGTTATTTAGATTCATAAAAGTTTTCAGGATATATAAACATTTTGAACTGCACGTTTAAGTAACTTTATGCCTTCGTTGGTTATCGATCCAGGATTTAATTTGCTGCGGTGTTCTTTTACTAAGAACTTTCGATTGGTGCATGGCGTTGGAACATTCTTCTAACGATGGCAGCCGTCTTAAGCTTGCTAAATCTCCAAATATTGACGAAATATCTTCCCTCTCTGCAATACTCCATCTACAACGTTTTGTCTTGCCATAAGGAGAGGCTAGAACAATGAAAGATCAGAATTTTGTATTACATACCGAATTCGAAAAAATAATTTTATTAGTGATGCCGTATATTAAAAGAAATATATAAAAAAAGATTAATGAACCAAAATTTCCATAAAGAATTTGATTCTTAAACCTTTAGTAAACTTAAATATCTTATAATTAATTATGTATCATATTATATTTAATACGTCTAGTTTTTGTAACTTCAAAGTTAATTTTAAGATCATGTAATACTTTGTGTTTTGTGCTCGTGTGCTGGTGACGTTTATATACATACATGTGTATAGTTTGATGTTTCAAATAATGCTAGTGCGATTTTTACAAGTTTGTACTTACTGCTTCTACGTTTTTTGCGAGAGCTTGAAATATCATTTTTTGAGTCTCGAATCATAATATTTTCTTTATTAGAACACGCAGGACTTTTTTCCATAATATCATCATCTTCGTCATCTTCATCATCATCATCATCATCGCCCACATCATCTCCAACGGCAGCCATTAAGATTTTCGACACACATGTAATTTCTGCTACCGGGATGGACATACGATGTATACTTTTGTGGATATCTTTGTGATGCCCCATGAACTGAGCCATACGGTCAACGGATGCTTCTTCAGCGTTGATCATGGACGTGTATGTTGCTATATGCTTTCTCAAATTAGTACCAGTAATGCTTTCCGGTATTTTCGCACCACACTCTTTTGAATACTGTTTAAGTAGTGGGCATGCTCGAAAGTATTGTTTAGCCAACTTTGACGTTGTTGGTTTAGCAAATATAAAATTATTTTCCGCAGCTATGCCGGCACAGTTTCTATATTTTAGTAGAACTTCAATGGCTTTAATACTCATAGGGCAAAGCAAAACGCTGACAGTTCTTCCAAGTTTACCTCTCAGAGAAATTCTGACGAATTGCTTTGCAAATCTTAAGGAATCTTTAGAAATGTTTTTCAATACTTCCTCATCAATACTATCGGTAATAACTTCTTTATTTTGAAAATTTTGACAGGTAAGCCTTTCGATTTCACCGGCTCTTCGTCGGTTAAAAATTTGTATAAATATTAGTGTGGCCTTGACTAGTTCCATCCAATTATTGATGCAAAACTCTTTAATAAGATTGTCCACAGCCCACATAATCTTTCCTTTTAAAAAATTGTATAACTTTTGAATATCATCTTTTGATGGCAAAACTATTGATTTTATCCTTTTTTGGTTAGATTGGTCTTCAGTAGCCTTTTTATTTATTAGTGGAATTTCTTCTTCCCACAACATAAGGAAATTGTTTACGTCGTCCTTAAGGTCACCACGCTCCTCTTTAATAAATTCGACTCTTTGTCTCTTACCACATTTTTTCAATAGAGACGTCAAGTTTTGCGCAACTGCCGGTGTTTCGAAGCCCATTAATGTGTCATTCCATTTGGCCACATTTCGAATTGCATTGATACACTTATCGTACATATTTGTTTTATAAATGTCTTTTAACTCACTTATCGCAGGATCCAATTTTTTTTGTTTCTATCAAGAAACGTCCAATTAACCTTAGGTTAGCTCTGATCATATCGTGTTGGTGCTCCAATGAATATTTTTCGGCTAAATAGTTCGCAAACTTAATAACAAGCTCATCATAGCGAAGTGATTTAGTGATTTCGTCACACCTAAGCACGGGGAAAATTTTTGTTTTTAAAGCTTTGTTGGCTACGGGATGAATATACTGCGTCAATATACGACCGTCAATATAATTAGATCGTTTACCTTTGACAGTACCACATACTGACTTATGAATACGAAGGGTTTTTTTTAGAAAAAAAGCCCTTACAGGTCTTGCAACATATATAGTCGTCTACCATATTTTTACAATGGCTTTGTTGTTGTCGACTCACAATAAGTATCCCCGTATTATATTTTGTAGACGTATTGTGCTCATAATCGCCTCTTTTTCTTAAATGAGTCATTATGTTCATACGTTCTTGACAAGTTTTAGGTAAAGCCAAAGCTCTTTTAACATCCGCTTCATTTTTATGCTTTAAGTACATGTGTCGACTTAATTTACACTGCAATTTCTTGCAAAATATACAAAAATGCTTTTTTATATTTTTTTTGGAATAAGGAACCAAAATTTTATTAACATTTAGAGGGTCATTTATTTCGCTTATACTATCATCTTTTTCTGTAATGCTCGAATTTGTGATTTCTACGGTATATTTAGTTACATCAACTGACTCTGGAATATATTCTGAAAAGCTACTTTCAGTCATGTTTGTCGTAGAAAGCAGTAATGTACTATCTTGTGATGTTTGGTGTTGTTATGGCTAAAACTAATTTCGTTCACGTTATTTATGGAACTTTCATCAGGAAAATTTCTAGTCTGGGAGTTATTCAAGGTAGAATCTTGTAAAATTTCATTCGATGTTAATAGTTCACTTTGTAGTATTTTATTTTTTGACAAATTAGTACTTTTTTCAACAGTTGTTATACAATTTTCCAAAGCCTTGAAATTAGAACCTGAATCGCTATTTTCGCATAAAGAATTAATATTTTTAGTTGTACAACTCGGATGAAGTAGCAATTTGTCGTTTTGTGTAGCATCAAAAGAAGACTCTCTATCAAAATTGGATTCTGAAGACTTGTTTTCTGCAAGAGGTGCTAAGAAAGTATTTAACACCAAAATGTCAGTCACTATCGCAGAATTTTTACATGAAGACTTATTGTGACAAATTTCAATGGTACCTGTATTAATTGGTTGGTATTTTTTTATTTGATTTGGAATAGAAATTAATTCCGCTGATTTACTATCATACTTCATGTTAAAGATGGCGTTTTTAGTGTTATCGCCAGAAATATCCTCGTTTGTTTCATTTATGGAACTTTTTTATTGAAGCTAGCATCTTGTAATATTTCATTCGATGATAGTAGTTCATTTTCCAGTATTTTACTTTTTGGAACAGCGCTAGTTTTATTATCAGATGTTGAAAAATTTTCCAAAAATTTGACTTTAGAACTTGGATCGCTATTTTCGCATAAAAATTTTATATTTTTAGTTGTACTACTTGGACAATACTGCAATTTGTTATTTTGCGTAGCATCAAGAGAAGAGTCTCTATCAATATTGGATTTTGAAGACTTGTTTTCTTCAAGAGGTGTTAAGAAATTATTTAACACCAAATTGTCAGTCATTGTCGCAGAATTTTTACGCAAAGCCTTGTCGCGAATTTCGGTGGCTTCTGTATCAATTGATTGGCGGCGGTAAATTTCTTTTGATGAATTTGACAACTGTTCATTTGGAAGAGAAATTAAATCTGCAGACTTGTTAAGTAATATATTTGCCGTATCTTTAATATCATGCTTTTTCTTCATGATTGTGCTTTTAAGGCGCTAAATTTCGCTGAAAATTTCGATAGTTGTAGCAACAGTAGGATCTACTTTGCCGTTTGATTTGTTATGTAGAGTGTATGAAGAATTTAATTCATTGTAGCTTGACGATTTGACACACACGGATTCACTATTATTTGATTTTGACATGGCTTCTCTTTTTTTTAATTCAACACGACTTGCCTCAACTGCATCGTTTATTGTGCTGTGTGTTTTTGTATGCTTGGGAGACGAACAACTAATTGAGGATATAAACTCAATCTGGCTAGACGATTTATTGCAGACGGAATTGGAAGTTTTTGACTTTAATGTTGTTTTTTGTTTCTTTTTCAATTTAGCGAGATTTGACTTGTCAGAAAGTTTTCTTATGTCGTGTTTTATTGTGGGCTTGGCGGGCGAAGGGATTAATAATGAAGGTATCTCGATGTGGGTTTCCGAATTAAAACATATAGAATTCTCATTTTTTGATTTTAAAGTGGCTTCTTTTTTCTTTTTTAATTCTGCGAGATTTGACTTATCATCTAAAATTGTATGTATGTATGCATTTTAAACAATATTCCAAGAATGATACTTATGGTAAATAAGTAAGTATTTCATTAAAATTATTTGCTTGCTAGTCGAAACTACTACCTTTATATGCATTTGGGAATTTTTAACCATTATGGTCGCATTTATATTATATTGATTACCGTAACCAATTACATTGAGAAAGGTAGAATTTTGGTTATAAATAACCATTATGTCAACCAGAAAAATATTTTGGTTATAAATAACCGTTATGATAAATAATTAATTTTTTTTGGTTATCACTTATAAAACAAATTTGATCATAACTCCACATTCTGCGTATTTTTTTCATTTTAATTTTTTATACCCTTCACTACATAGCTGTTAAGTAATGATTACTAATCATAATAACTAGTAATTAGATTATTTTTTTAAGGGTGAAGTAATGATTATATTATGATTATTTTCAGATTCGCACGATTATTAATTGATTTCGATTACAGATAATCGAAAAATAATCAAGATTAATAAAAATTACGAAAAAATAATCAAAAATAATTAAAAGTAATCGAAAAATAATTTGACTACTTTCGAAGATTACTTCTGATTGTTTTTAATTATTATTTTTTATTTTGCGAAATTATGGCAATACTATTCTTTTTAATATTTAATCTAATTGATTACTAATCGTAATTAAAATTTAACAGCTCTGAATTAAGCAACAGCTCTTCAGCTATTTAAATGATAATGCAAGGCTGAAGAGATTTTCCAAAAATATAATTTACTAAGGGATGCATTTATTTTTTATAACACGCCCTTAACGTCTTCAGCTCCAGTTGAACGACTGTTCTCATTTGCCGGGATCGTCAACAGTCCAATGCGGCAATCATTGTGTGATTTTTCTTTTGAAAAATTAGTTGTAATGAAGGCCAATTGTAAATATACATATGTAAATTATAAAACTTTTTTTTGTGAATTGAATGTATTTGTTTTCTTTATTATTTTTCCACGTATTTTTCCCTTTTTTGTTGATTTAGGAAGTACTAAAATTGTTATTATACAAAAACTATCTAATTTTGTTTTAGTTGTTCAGAATTTTTTTACGTTTTAAATGCAAATTTTTCAAAATAAAATGTAAAAAATAATCGAAAATAGTCAAAAATAATCCTTGAAAGTAGTCAATTATTTTTTGATTATATTTGATTATTTTCTCGTAATCCTAACTAATCTTAATTATTTTTCGATTATTTGTAATCATAATTAATTAATAATCAGGAATTTTTAAAAAGGGAATTATGTAATCAATATCATTCTTTTTAAAATTTAATCTAATTGATTACTAATCGTAGTCCTAATTACTAATTAGGACTACGATTAGGTAGTACTAATTTAACAGCTCTGCTTCACTAATAGGTTAAAGGGTATTATAGGTTTGTCATTCGGTTTGTAATTTCTACAAGTTTCATAAAATATATATTTGGATCGACGTAGGAATCACACTAAAATCAACTCAAGATGATTCAGAAAAAATCCGTCCACATATCTGTGGTCACAAACAGTAACAGCTTAAGTCGACACTCACTAATTTCAGATGATCAACGACGCACTCTTCTTAGGTGGAAATTTCAAGTATGATGAAAATGATCTGATATAATCTTTTCAATAAAAATTTCAACGTTTATGGTTATTGATTTTTTCCCTGTACAATATAATTTTAAAAATTTATTGATGTCTACAGTTTTTGGTATGAAAGTGTAATTTGTGAAGGGTATATAAGATATGGCATAACCGAATATAGCCCTTTGACTTATTTCTATTCTGAACACACATTTATTTTCAATTTCTTTGCATTGAAATAATGTAACTTTTTAATATATACAAGAAATTTTATATTTTCTGCTTACAATATATAATATATTCGAAAAATATTTGCCTGATTGGCGAATACCAATACCAAGAAATAACATATTTTTAGCGTATTGAAATGTTGCTTTACACAGAAAATTCTAAACATAGTAAGAAGTAAATACACCAAATTTTTTACAGTAGCGCTAGGCTACTAGATTGAAAAACATATCGATATTGCTAAAAATACAGTTTTCAAAACGTTTAAGAGCAAATAACAGACGAAACTGGTTTGTAATTTTTCAAAACAAATCAATTCCTTAAAATATTTTATGTACATACATAATAAATATTGCACATAAGTAAGTTCATTAACATAAATAAAAGATTTGTGTTAACCTTTTAGTTTAGTTAACACGTTATGGTGTTCTTTTCAAATACTACATGGTATTGTAATGCTATCAAAGTGCTGTTTTACACATGTCAAGTTTCAAGTCTTGTGGTTTTAGGAGAGAGAAGTAAAGTGAATAGAAAATAGTATGTACCCCGATCTATTCCCTTTACTTCTCTCTTCTAAAAGCTCAGGACCTGAAACTTAAACTTGCCTTGAAACTTGACGTGTGTAAAACAGCACAAAACGACGCTGTTTAAAATATTTCAATTTGCAGCCCTACAATTGGATACATTTATTTGAAGTGAGTTAGCAGATTTACGTTCTATTTTAAGAATCAAGTTTTCAGTCTAGCTTTCTTTCGTTGTTGTTTTCATCTATCAAATTTGATTTGAGTTGTTACAAAAATGTTGTTTTTAAAAATAATATTATTTTAACTGACACCAGCGCAATTTTTCAGAAACCGTGACCTAAGTTAACGTGCTGGCATACATACATAGCTTTAAAAAATCAGTATTAAAGTACACTATAATAATTTTGGTTATTACAATTTCACAGACTACTTTTAAGCGATTCCATAAGTATACTTTATAGACAATTTTTTATTTCTAGTTCTAAAACTACGCCACAAATGTTATTAAAATGTATTTAATTACAGTTTAATTTTAAGGATATGTATCTAAAATGATGAAAACAGAAAATATGTTCACAAAACTAATTCGAATCTAATGCAAAATTGATTCACTAATAAAAATACGTACATACATATTATAGAAATCATTAAACTTACCACTTTTACAGACAAGAAAAGCAGCATATGTCCCACCATTGCATTTCGCCGTGCAAGTCATCCCTTTCAATTTCTGTACATTAGCTGTTTTAATTACCGCAAATTTATCGTTATGGAATTTCACCAGAGAAAACATCTGCAAATCATTTTCGTTATTCAAACCTGTTTTGTTAAAAATTGCAAAGACGCTAATTATGTACAAATTATTGTTTCATGTGAATAATAAAATATTTGAATTAGTAACATATTAAGAACTTTTTCGTACAACGTACTTGTGCACATACATATGTAGGTACGGACCCTTATATTGTTTGTCTGAAGTAGAAAGATCCCAATTCACATAATTGTAACTTTACATTAGATAGCAAAAACTCAACAGAAATTGTCTTGATCATAATAGAAACTGTTATCAACTGCTTATAATATCCTCATTTGTCTCGAGCGGTATTTGTGTAAAGTGTATTGGAATCACCAAAAATTTAATTTCGTAAAAGATACGAGTTAGGCCATTTCTACATGAGACCATATGTGTATATATCGATCGATATCAATAACGTTGAAAAGCAATTTGATTTTGTAAATCAGTTCCATAGCATTATCGTCTTGTCGTATTATATGATTACTACGTTTTTCATGCGGCTAAAGGATATATACATATATTTTTTTTAATTTATCAAAAGTTATTGTATTCGAAAACAGAAAACCGCCAACTACGACAAGCGTGATATACATATGTAGTACATAATATTTATGTATATATAGTACATACTAAGAACATGTACATTGTTTTCACTTACTTATATACATATATGCACATATGTATATGTAGCGCATGTTATCATCCTGAATTATTAAAGTTAAAATATTGCTATCTTCTATATACACAAGTACATGTTTGCTCCTTTCTTGTCGGAAACTAAGTGAAAATTATTACCAAGCCTTACAGTTTCAGTCTACCCAGAAGTAAGAGGACGCGCCACTTTTGTCCACATCACATCTTGTACTTTCATAGTAACATTTAACAAATTTAGACATGGAACTTAACAAACGCCCTTGCAATAAAAGTAAATTAATTTAATACTTACCTTTTACAAATCTATTTTTTATAAATAATATCTAAATATATATGTGATGAAAGTTTTAAGCTTTGTACTTCTTAGCACACACGTTTTGCCGGACAAAATTCAAATGGCAATTTCATATAAGTACGCATACACAGGTACACATTTAAGTCACAGAATATGATGTTCATACCAGAGATGGGATTTAATTTCACGCCAATCTTCTTTTCAAATGGCGCTTAACTGAATAAAATAGCACCATAACATATTGTGTACAAATATATGTTCGATTTAAATACTAATTAAATAGAAACATGTAAAAACGTTATATTCGACCGGGTCGAAACTTTTATGTGTACATAATTACCCTTCAAATATGTAGTAAATAAAATTATATTTTTATATTTATTAACATTTACGCTATTAAGGTAGTTGGCTGAGGTAAACAAATTTATTTTAATACGGTCGTTTCCTATGTATTAAAAGGAGTATGACTCCGACCTCTTTCCCCCAGTATTACAACTTACGTATTAATATTTTATATCAATGTGCAAAAAAGGGTCTAAGATCAGTTAAAAATGTTTAACTTTCTGAGTCACAGCTACTTTAAGCTCCTGTGTCCAATTTTAAAACTCTATAAAGGGAAGACCAGAGAACATATTTCCTTCGTCGTAGAAGCTCAAAAATAATATTTTTAAGGAACGTTGGCATAAGGAATACAATAGGTAGTAGGTCCAATGTATTTTCCACAGATTGACATATGGGCATTTCTAGATCGTTTTAGACTCATCTATCAAGAATCAATATACTTTACTAATCAAGAATCAATATACTTTACGGGCTCCAATTCTTTTTGGAGGGTATTAAAACTGTATTTTGTCGGGGTCGCTCTAACAAGGGCCGTAACACTAAAAAAAATTTTGGGTTAATTAAGTATAAACAAATTTTTTTTTACAGGGTCATTTAGTAGGCAAAGGTTAAACTTGTTAGTTTTAAGGACTGTGGACTTAAGTAATACAAAATGTTAAGTTTCTACACTATTTTTGCATAGAACAACACCCACTAAAGGGGGCAGGGTAAAAAAGTTTTTTTTGTTGTTCCAAGTTTAATGCGCTGGACTTTCCTTGACATAAATATGTATCATTTGCTAAACAAAATTACAAAAAAGAACCTTAAAAAATTGTATCGTTTCTTAGGTTGGTTTATTACTTCTTAGAGGAACTTCTTTCCCTCTGGCCCCCATGCACCGCAATTACGAACTTTACCTGTCCTATCCTTCAAGATATATTTATACCACGTTTCAAGGGTTCGGCTCTTTTCATTTGGACTGAATCGTGGTTTCCACAGACGGACGGACGCCAGACCGTCTTAGATTTCATCATTGATCAAGACCATATATTTTATGGGATCTCAGAGGGATATTTCGCTGCGTTACTTTCGGGTTGCCAAAGTTAATATACCCCCAATTCTTTTCTGAAGTGTATAAAAAGCTATTTGTATCAGTTTCTATTATTTATTAATTTTTACTGAAGTAATATATAGAACCAAAAATTCAGAAAATTTTGACATACAGAAAAATAACTCAACGGCACAGGGCGTGTAATTTGTGCCAACATCAGTTTATTATTGTAAAAACATTTTACAAACTGGTATCACATTCAACTAAGCTATATAACATGTCTTTCGAAAATAGCTGTTCTGCTCCGCAATGTATATTTTAAAAATTCTTATCTGTGCGACATATTATGAGATTTAGATTCAAACGTTAATAAAATAAAAAAAACTTCACTCGTCTCCTCCTAAAGATAGCTTTTTGAAAATTTTTTTCGAAAACTAAATTTTGAAACCCATTTTAGGGTGACTAAATATTTGTTACTTTACTTGCGCTCAGTAATATCGGCCATTTAATAAAAACAGAAGAAATTTTTTGTAATCATCATACAGAAATATTATTCACAAAATTTTAATTCAAATCACTAAATGAACTAATAGTGTTTTCACACTGATATGGTTTTTATAAATTCTGGTTTTAACATTATTAAAAATAATATTTGTAAAACGAACTTAAAAAAACGAATTTTTAATTGAATTTATGAAATGTAACCTTAGATTTTCTGTGCTAAGTTGGTTGCCGCCAAGCTATGTATTGGAAACATCTGATAGTGTTTAAAGAAAGCACTAAAAATCCACCACATCTGCATATTTTCTTTCAGAATTTGCATGATTTTTATATGAAATAATGTGATTTCCGGGGATTTGTTCTCATTTTGCAAAATATTTGATTTCTTTTTACTTATGACATTCATGTAAACATGAAAAATACTTACAAATACTTTTGTGTTCTTTTAAGCATAAACAAAAAGGTTTTCGAATTAGGTCAAAGTCTTCTGATGATTTGGTGTAAGAACCAGTGAAATTTATCATACGTACTTGACCACACAATAAATTAAAAGATTGTGTATATCATACATTTTTTTCCCAGAATAATTATTTTTGAACTATAATTATTAATTTTATTCATTCATCTAAACGTCAAACATTGTACAAAAAGGTGCAGCACTAAAATCACTATACAATATGAAATTTTATACAATACAATATGTAATTAAAATTCGTTGACAATTATTGTGACAACTGGAATGAGCTAACATATGCATGTAAACATAATTATTGCTAGTCCAGAAGCGAGTTAGTCTTTGTTTTATTTCTAGTATAGCACTAGGCAGCTTAATCAGGTTGACTTAATTCTAGAACAGCAAGAACCACACTTTTTTTATAGGAAAATAATATGTAGCTCAATCTCAATATCACCATTAATGCCATCTAAGCCATTTTAGTAATAGGATTTTTCTATTCTAGCACAACAAATCTTAGCACTTGTATATGTTTACAATTAACTTTATTACCTTTACCTTTTATTGTTATTTAGAATATTGCCCTTCAAAAATATTATGCTGGAGCTTCATAAATAAAAGTCACAAAAATACTGGTCTATACATAGCTGAACTGTCAATTTAATCCACACAACATAAATTGAGAAACTCTTTTACCAAAAATCATTTTAAGGAGTTATTACAGTTGAAATCATTTGGCTACAAAATTCTAGATGACTGTCAAAATATGTATAGATATCAAAGGCAAAATACTTTTCGTAGTCAAAATAGCTCTTGCATAATGAGTCCAACATGGAGCAATTCCGTTAGAATACAGAAAATCAACAGGATATTTTATTACAGTAAATGGATTCAATCTGTCACCTAGTACAGTTATACCTAATCGACAAACTACAAAGTTGCTTAATATAAACGACGCAGTCACATAATAAACGATAAAAAATTGGAAATATCTGGCAACATTTTTCGTCTCCATAAGAGAAACCCATTTTAAGAACATGTCCGCTAATTATATTCACAGTATATTCTATATCCGCAAACTATTGCATTAGTATGAAAATCAATATATTTTAACTTTATATAAAAAATTATGATCCACGACCGATTGAAGTATAAAAATAATATCTAAAATTTTAAAATTCCATAAAAAAAATTCATATTTTTCTGGTCCACAAACTATGCTTATGAAATATATATATATATATATATATATATATATATATATATAGGTATAGTATGTATAAATACAAAATGAAAAAAAAAAATTTTTATATGATATGTAGGTATATCATAATAATATATGGCATCATCGCATCGGTGCTGATCATCGCATCGATGCTGATTGATACATTTTCGTTTATCCAACAACAACACAAGTTTTTTTTACCCTACATTAATTTACGCAGTAGTATTATTCGCTTCGGACAAAGGATATAAACAATAACAATTTTCTGCAACAAATAATAACACATTCCGCCTCACAAGTTTCATTGTTGAATGCTCTAGGCAAACCAACCAATTTTTTGTTTTATTCGAACAAATAACTACACAAGACAATATGAAATATGTTTGACAACATATGCTTGACAAATATGTTCGATGCGAGTCGTAATATTGGGAGCCGCATATAAATTTTTTCGTGCTTGTCATCTTATATACATAATCCTTGATTACAGCCATACTTATGTATGTGTGTACATACATATATGCATATATACAAACATGCGCAACACATAGTGTAAGAAAATATATTAAGTTACTCAAAAATTGTGTTTGCAAAAAACATGAGAAAGAGAATAAATAAGCCATTGGATTTCGAAGTACAAAATTTTTGAATTTTAGTAATTTACTTATAGCGTGCATTATCTTTATATTACAGTGTCTTTGCTTCCGCCTTTAGTTTTTTATCCAAATGAATGAGCTTTCAAAATTATGGTAGCATATATGTATAAAGAGCTTTGTGTAATTTCTTCGGGCATTAGACATTTTCCCCGCCAAATTCGCCCTAAAACGAATAAAAAAATCGTAAACCTTTAAAATGTCTTCTAGATTTTTAACACATCTTTACCCAGCATTTCCCGCCCGATATTAACTTGTTTGATTTTTTCTCACTTGCATTCATCATGTAGAGGAAAAGAAAATTACATAAGCACATAAATATTGTAGCTCAATCATTAACAATGTATTGAAATGAAAATATAATTTACTTTAAAGATCTTCAAACAAGTTTGCACGTGTTTTTGCTTATGTTTTTTTCCAACATACCTTCAGTACCTTAAGTTAAATTTGATGAAACCAATTTTTAAAAATGTTCGATGACCAATGATCCAGCACGTTGGTTTCTGCTTTTTTTCTTCGTTTTTTTCCTTACCGGCGGCATTAATTAAGATTTTAAAATTTTATTTCGTGATTTGTTATACATGCGTCTTCTTATAGTGTATATTCTTTGGTCTTTGCCTCTACACATATACAGTAAGCACAAGTATACTTGTATACGTCAACTACTCGTAAAGTGCCAAGGCATCAACACATATTCGAAGAAGCAAACCACGAAAGGGAACATATTTTTGAGTACAACTAAAGAATATACACTATAAGACGATGCATGTCAAACGAAGCATGAAATAAAATTTTTTTAAATTTATGGGTGCCGGGGGTAAGGAAAAAAACGAAGAAAACATCAGAAACTAATGTGTTGTATGGTTGGTCATCCAAAATGTTAAAAGTTGGTTTCATCAAATTTAACATAAGGTACTGAAGGTATGGTGGAAAAAAACATAAGCAAAAACACGTGCAAACTTGTTTGAAGATCTTAACAAACAATTTACGCTAGTGAAGCAAACAAGATGCCATCTTTTCTGGTTTTAACAAGATTTTTTTTCTTGAAAACAACGTGTCTAGAATTATTGATTTGTTTACAAACATGTTTTTAAAGTGGGGTGTGGGCGTTTTTTTTTCTAAAAATCACTTTGCGCTGTGTGCTCGCTATACTTTATAGTAAGTTATTTTAGTTTTGAGCTTATACCTCAAAAACTAACAATATGCGAATAATGACGCTACCTGCGTTTAAAAGCTAACAAAATTACGCATCGACTGGAATAGTTGGCATATTCGGGAACGTCTGGGAAAAAGTTATAGACATATCAAGATTTAAAAAAAACTCGAATGGGTCAATATGTATATTTCCTGTTTTAGTTTTGAGCTTTTAACTCAAAAACTAACAATATGCGAATAATGACGCTACCTGCGTTTAAAAGCTAACAAATATATATATATATATATATATATATATATATGTATATATATATATATATATATATATATATATATGTATATATATGTATATATATATATATATATATATATATATAATATGAAATTTATTTGTTGGGTGGTTAAGCAATGTCTATATGCATTTCATTGGCGCTCTTTACCAAATCGTCAGTAGACTTCAACCACAGTTTTGCAAAGTTTCAAACTTCTCAACTTATTAAAAGACTTCCAAAAACCATCTGAGAATTATGTTAAATAAATTAACTATAAAATTCACAAACAATTTCAAAAAATCACATTATAATAAGTGTAGCAGGCTATGAAACTTATACAAACCAAACCCCACAAACAACTTTTATTCGATACGACTCTATTTTATTTTTCTATACCTTTATACAATTATAATATTATAAATTATAATATTATAATATAATAAAATTGAAGTCTACTGACGATTTGGTAAAGAGCGCCAATGAAATGCATATAGACATTGCTTAACCACCCAACAAATAAATTTCATATTATAATAGTACAATGACAATATGTTCAAAAAATTAGTTTATTAACTATATATATATATATATATATATATATATATATATATATGTATATATATATATATATATATATATATATATATATATATATGTATGTATATATATATATATATATATATATATATATATATATAAATATATATATACATATATATATGTATATATATATATATATATATATATGTATATAAGTACATATATATATATATATATATATATATATATTTACGTTCTTAGACCTTTTCGTAAAACGGTTTTTTTACTTATCCTTCAAGGATTCGTTTAATTGCATCAAATTAAAACACAGACAAATTAATTTTAGAAATATAATGCGGCAACACTTCATTTATTACTTTATTAACACGAGTATTTGTACTACTAAACACTTAGCGATGTTAACACGTCTATATTTGACAACACACTCACCCTGCTGAGCTCTTGCAGCGTCTTTATATAGCAAAGTGACGTCGTCTGGTAACTTCGCGAAGCTTCTGGGAATGGTTGTTGTTGGTTGTAATATACTTAACATGTAGCTATATACGTGTTTGTATACATGACAATGCTGATTTGTGTGTTTTGTTTATGGTAACTGTCTGTGGTTGTATGTATGAGTGTTCTGTGTGTTGTGTAGTTTTGTTTCTTCTTCTACTATGTGTATATAGCTGTGTATACTTGTCAACATGTTTAGCTTTATTAGCAGCGAATACTTGCGTACAAAATCACTAAGAATAACATCTCTTAGCAGTTATGTTGCAAGGTTTTTCGTTGTTGTTGTTTACATATATTATTGGCACAGCCTCGAATGATCTTGTATATTCCGGAATATTCCATTTCCGTTAAATTGAATATTATCTATATTGTGTTGACCAAGGTTTTAACATTTTGATAACTAGAGATTAATTGGCAGTGCTGCCAAGTACATATAGCCACATTGTCGTTTTATTTAAATCTATATCTAAACTTTGTAAGACTGCCGCCCACTTAAGCCTGTTCGACCCGAATAGGCATACAATCACCTCTTCCATAGTGCGCCAATCGTTCGAGATGTGCATTCTTCATTTTCGACCTTGGGCTTTTATACTTCTGTATCCGGTATAGAAAGTCATTCACTCTCTTAGTCACTTTATACGGGCCATTCCAGTGAGTCTGTAATTTTTGCGGACAATCCTTTCTTCCGTTGTGGGTTATAAAGTAAAACCAATTGTCCTTCCATAAATCCCTCCGAATTTGCTGCGCGGTCATACCTAGCCTTCATCTTGTCACTGACTATCTCGATTCTATTACGCACGAACTCATGCAGTTCGTTTAAATCCTGCTTCTCTTGAGACGGAATAGCTCCTTCTTCTACAGTTGGCTTAACACTAAATTCAAAATCACCAGGTAGTTTTAATTCCGTCCCGAAGATAATTTTGGCTGGCGTTCTCGATGTTGAGTCGTGTACAGCTGACCTATATGCCATCAAAAATTTGGGAATTTGCTCGTCCCAATCCCTCTGATGGTTGCTTACTACTTTTTGCAGGTACACTTCTAAGGTGCGATTGAACCTCTCTACCATGCCATCAGACTGTGGATGCAACGGAGGCGTTCTGGTTTTCTTTATCCCATACAACTCGCACATTTCCTTGAAAATGGCAGACTCGAAATTCTTTACTTGGTCGGAATGTAATTCTATTGGGACACCATAGCGACATAAACAGTTGTTGACGAATGCATTTATAAATGTGTTTGCTCTCTGGTTAGGTATAGCATATACCTCTGGCCATTTACTGCAATAGTCCATTACCAAAAGTACATAACGATTTCCGGCTTCAGTGACAGGACAGGGGACCTACTATATCTATTGCGATCCGATCGAATGGTGCTCCGGCTTCTTACTGGGCCTTTGGCCGTTATGCACTGTGGGCAGATTGCTATCCAGTCGGCTACGGCTTGTTGACATCCAACCCAATAAAAAGGCTGCTTCAGTTCTCAAGTGTTTTTGTTACTACAAGATGACCGCCACTAGGTCTATTATGAAACTCCTGTAAAACTTTACTTATCTTGGAGTATGACACAACTATTAAATTTGAAGTTTTTTTGCCATCTACACTTTCCCATACGCGGTATAAAGACCCTTTTATTACCTTGAGGCTGTTCCACTGAGCCCAACAGCAGGGTCTTCTTAAAAGAGCATCCGCATTGTTATGCTTTGTGCCACTTCTATGCTCAATGCTGAAATCGTAGCTCTGCAGGCGCTCAATCTACCTTGCCAGTTGCCCTTCCGGATTTGTAATCTGCAATAGCCATCTCAGTGCAGAATGATCGGTCCTTAATGTAAAGTGTTGACCATACAGGTACCTATGGTAATGTTTAATGCATTCCAATACCGCCAGAAGCTCACGTCGTGTCACACAGTAGTTCTTCTAAGGTCTTGAGAGTAAAAGATTATAGTACCCTATGACCTTCTCAGTGCCATTAACTACTTGGGATAGCGCACCCCCTATGCCATAACCGCTCGCAACACTATCCAGCACAAATTTTTCTCCAGCTATGGGATACGCTAGCACTGCAGACGTACATAACAATCCTTTGAGTTTCTGGAATGTATTTTCCTGTGGCTCGCCCCAATGGTATGGTCTCAACTTATTTGTCAGCTCATAAAGGCTTGCAGCTACAGGCTGTTTGCCCGTAGTCCTAGCTAAAAAGAAAGATGGCAGTACTAGATTCTGCGTAGACTACAGGAAGCTCAGTGACATAACCAAGAAGGACAGTTATCCGCTCCCCAGAATCGATGACACTTTGGACACGCTAGCTGGTACCAAATGGTTCTCTACGCTGGACTTGCGAAGCCAATATTGGTAAGTGGAGATTGCAGAGAAAGACAAGGAGAAAACTGCTTTCAGTAGCGGTAACGGATTATGGCAGTTCAAAGTCATGCCATTTGGTCTCTGCAATGATACGGCCACATTTGAACACCTAATGGAGAAGTTACTGATAGGACTTCACTGGAAGACATGGTTGGTATATCTAGATGACATAATCGTGATGGAGAAAACTTTTGATGAACACCTCAAAAACATGGCAGAAGTTCTTCAACGGATATCATCATCTGGATTGAAACTTAGCTTGAAGAAATGTGCATTGTTCCAGAAAGAAGTAAAGTATTTGGGGCATCGAGTTACAGCAGACGAAATCTCAACAGATGAAGATAAAATAAAAGCAGTAAGGGACTGGCATCAACATAAAAATCTTAATGAATTGCGCAGCTTTCTGTTCCTTTGTACATACTACAGACGTTTTGTGCCGAATTTTGCCAGTGTAGCTGCAAGCCTACCTGAGCTGACAAGGAAGTCGAGACCATACCATTGGGGCGAGCCACAGGAAAATGCATCCCAGAAGCTCAAAGGATTATTATGTACGTCTCCAGTGCTAGCGTATCCCATAGCTGGAGAAAAATTTGTGCTGGATACTGATGCGAGCGGTTATGACATAGGGGGTGTGCAATCCCAAGTAGTTAATGGCACTGAGAAGGTCATAGGGTACTATAGCCGTGTACTCTCAAAATCTAAGAAGAGCTACTATGTGATACGACGTGAGCTTCTGGCGGTACTGGAATGCCTTAAACATTACCATAAGTACCTGTATGGTCAACACTTTACATTAGGGACCGATCATTCTGCACTGAGATCCCTATTGCAATTTAAAAATCCGGAAGGGCAACTGGCAAGGTGGATTGAGCGCCTGCAGAGCTACGACTTCAGCATTGAGCATAGAAGGGGCACAAAACATAACAATGCGGATGCTCTTTCGAGAAGACCCTGCTGTTTAGAGTGTAAACATTGTGTTAGAACCGAGCAAAAGGAAGGCGTTGTGGATGTTCGGCTAATGCACATCGCCCCTGATGAAGACTGGTCAGTGGCACAGAGGGTCGACGGCATACTAAGAAAAATTATAGCGGTCAAAGAAGAGAACTGACGACCATCCCGGAATGAAATTTTGGCTGAAAGCCCACTCGCCAAATCTTATTGGGCTCAGTGGAACAGCCTCAAAGTAATAAAAGGGTGTTTATACCGCGTATGGGAAAGTGTAGATGGAAAAACAAATTCAAATTTAATAGTTGTGCCATACTCCAAAATAAGTAAAATTTTACAGGAGCTTCATAATAGACCTAGTGGCGGCCATCTTGGAGTAACAAAAACACTTGAGAAACTGAAGCAGCGTTTTTATTGCGTTGGATGTCAACAAGCCGTAGCCGACTGGATAGCAAACTGCCCACAGTGCATAGCAGCCAAAGGCCCAGTAAGAAGAAGCCGGGGCAGCTACAACAATACAACTCAGGATCACCATTCGAGCGGATCGCAGTGGATGTAACAGGTCCCCTGTCCCGTCACTGAAGCCAGAAATCGTTATTTACTTGTGGTAATGAACTATTTCAGTAAATGGCCAGAGGTATATGCTATACCTAACCAGGAAGCAAAGACAGTTATAAATGCATTCATCAACAACTGGGTATGTCGCTATGGTGTTCCAATAGAATTACATTCCGACCAAGGAAGGAATTTCGAGTCTGCCATTTTCAAGGAAATGTGCGAGTTATATGGGATAAAGAAAACCAGAACGCCGCCGTTGCATCCACAGTCTGATGGCATGGTAGAGAGGTTCAATCGCACCTTAGAAGTGTACCTGCAAAAAGTAGTAAGCAACCATCAGAGGGATTGGGACGAGCACATTCCCAAATTTTTGATGGCATATAGGTCAGCTGTACACGACTCAACATCGAGAACGCCAGCCAAAATTATCTTCGGGACGGAATTAAAACTACCTGGTGATTTGGAATTTGGTGTTAAGCCAACTGTAGAAGAAGGAGCTATTTCGTCCCAAGAGAAGGAGGACTTAAACGAACTGCATGAGTTCGTGGGTAATAGAATCAAGATGGTCAGTGAGAAGATGAAGGCTAGGTATGACTGCGCAGCAAATTCGTAGGGATTTATGGAAGGACAATTGGTTTTACTTTATAACCCACAACGGAAGAAAGGATTGTCCCCAAAATTACAGACTCATGGGATGGCCCGTATAAAGTGATTAAGAGAGTGAATGGGGTTGTATACCGGATACAGAAGTATAAAAGCCCAAGGTCGAAAATGAAGAATGCACATCTCGAACGATTGGCGCACTATGGAAGAGGTGATTGTATGCCTATTCGGGTCGAACAGGCTTAAGTGGGCGGCAGTCTTACAAAGTTTAGATATATATTTAAATAAAACGACAATGTGGCTATATGTACTTGGCAGCACTGACAATTTATCTCTAGTTGTCAAAATGTTACAACCCTGGTCAACACAATATAGATAATATTCAATTTAACGGAAACGGAATATTCCGGAATATACAAGATCATTCGAGGCTGTGCTAATAATAAGTGTAAATAACAACAACGAAAAACCTTGCAACATAAATGCTAAAAGATGTTATTCTCAATGATCTTGTACGCAAGTATTCGTAATAAAACTAAACATGTTCACAAGTATACACAGCCATATACACATAGCAGTAGAAGAAACAAAACTACACAACACACAGAACACTCATGCATACAACCACACATAGTTACCATAAACAAAACACACAAGTCAGCATTGTCATGTATACAGACACACGTATATAGCTACATGTTAAGTAAAGTACAGTCAACAACAACCATGCCCAGAAGCTTCGCGAAGTTACCAGACGACGTCACTTTGCTATATAAAGACGCTGCCAGAGCTCAGCGAGAGAGTGTGATTTCAAATATAGACGTGTTAACATCTCTAACTGTTTAGTAGTACAAATACTCGTGTTAATAAAGTATTGACGCATTATATTTCTAAAATTAATTTGTCTGTGTTTTAATTTGATGCAATTAAACGAATCCTTGAAGGATAAGTAAAAAAACTGTTTTTACGAAAAGGTCTAAAAATGTAACAGTCTGTTAGAAGAAGTCATCTCTAAACACACGTTTTACAATTTAAGCAAATAATGGTGGTTGAAAATAATACAACAATTTCGTTTAGGAGAAAAATTGGTAAATAAATAATAAAAAATAAGTGTTAAGTGATTTTAAGATTTTAAAAGAATATACCTAAACTCCTGAATTGTGGCGGTCAATACCGTAAAGAAATCAACACAAAAATTAGCCAAGATTCCGATAGAATTGAAATTCTATCAAATTAGTTTTGTTTTTAATTTTTATTAATGTTAGGGTTAAAAAGGTAATTGTAAATGGTTTAGAAATACAGTTCGTCGCACTGATCATCACATAATCAATCTATATACATATATTAAATAGGACTATGGGAGGCAAAACAAGTGCTTAGTGCATGCTGTTGGATGGCTAATGCAATAAAAAGACATGCTCACGGATGTAATGAGAACCTTAAACTATAAGTTGAGCAGGTAATGAGAGTTTCATTCATGTCACAGAAGATCGAGTCAAAAAAACCAATTTCGCATTAAAGGTACAACTTAAGTTGAACTGCTGCAATAAAATTGGAAATTCCACAGACTTAGAAGAAAGCAGTACGTATAATTTGTTTTTAACAAAAGCTATGCTTGCAATAGATCTTTTATACATATGTGCAATTTGTTATTACATATATTTCCGTACTAGGCTTGCGTTGACTTCAATGAGCATTTGGAAGTCCACAAAACTAATGATAACTTCCAAAAGATCCATCTGCCTATTCTACACCCCGATGTTACTGATAGCTTCGAATCCGTCATGTTTTCCAGGTCCTTCTAATAGTACAGATGTCAAGGTATTTATATTTGTCAACATATTTATTTATTTAAAACAAATAACAATTTCCTTTTAACGTTTATGAAATAGTATTTTTCCAACATGAGCGAGCGTCTTTGTCAATTTCAGTGGAAAATAAGAAAATTGGAAACCAAAATTATGAAAATAATTTTTTGGTTATAACACAAGTCATGGAATCGTTTGCTGCTTAATAAATCAGACCAAGGTGATTTTGAACAAAATATCATTTCGAAAGAGATATATATATATATATATATATATATATATATATACATACATATATATATATATATATATATATATATATATATGTATATATATATATATATATATATATATATATATATACATATATATATATATACATTTATATATATATATATATATATATATATATACATTTATATATATATATATATATATATATATATATTTTACTAACATCACATAGAATA
The DNA here is from genome assembly GCA_963675445.1 of Linnaemya vulpina. Classification (NCBI taxonomy): domain Eukaryota; kingdom Metazoa; phylum Arthropoda; class Insecta; order Diptera; family Tachinidae; genus Linnaemya; species Linnaemya vulpina. The sequence goes on from OY776277.1 coordinate 54,008,929, forward strand.
ACACCAATCAGGAGCTCAAAATCTGGGTATATTGATTTTAAAATCATTTTCCGATGTTGTTAAATATTCTTGTCAATAAAATTTGTCACATGTACTTACTTCACATTTTTTGTTTAAATAAGTCTTGCTATATATATATATATATATATATATATATATATAGTATACTATTATATGCTTTTAATTCTAACATTTCTTTATTTCAATAAAGGTGTTGGAAATAAAAATAATTCAACTCTAAATGTAAAATAACGTTTGCATTCGTATAATATATGTACATATGTAGAATCTGTTTGTACTTTTTTTATTGTTAAATTATACATTAAATGTTTCAAAGCTAATTGTTGATATGGAATACAAGACAAATACTATTAATTAGAAACAAAGAACTTTAAAATAACTGTCTTAAGAAAAATAACATGTATATTATTATTAATTCATATAAAGTAAATTTTTCCTTTAAAGGATGTTTTATTTTATATAAATTAGACAGAAAATAACTCAATGTAAATAAATTTCAATATAAAGTTTAATAAACATTTATACATTTAAATAAAAAATGTTATTCAAAGAATTTAACTGGTAGTTATGGTGAATTATTGTAAAATTGCAATATAAGTTTAAAGTAGAGGGGGTTGTTATGGAAATTTGGTAAAGCACATTGCTGAACCCTCCAAGAAATAAATTTCATTTTGTAATTGTTATTTTCATATTAATGAAATATTTAAACACAGTAATCACACTTCTAAATACCAATAAACAAAAACAAATTTTATGCCTATAACTTTGACGACGCGTAATTTTGCTAGCTTTTAAACGCAGGTAGCGTCATTATTCGCATATTGTTAGTTTTTGAGTTAAAATCTCAAAACTAGAACAGGAAATATACATATTGACCTATTAGAGTTTTTTTTTTAATCATGTTGTGTCTATAACTTTTGCCCTGACGCTCCCGAATATGCCAACTATTTCAGTCGACGCGTAATTTTGTTAGCTCTTAAACGCAGGTAGCGTCATTATTCGCATATTGTTAGTTTTTGAGTTATAAGCTCAAAACTAAAACCACTCACTATAAAGTATAGCGAGCACAATATCAAATAAAAACTGACTCACTTATTGTCCATCATTTCCACATATACTGCTGCAATAAATATTAGAATCTACTCTAATTTTCTCGATTTAGAATTACAGGTTAGTGAAAAATACTATATTATAACTTTTAAATCCAAGATCCATGCAAAATACCGTTGTACTTTAGTTTCTGTTCACCTAACGAAATGCTATCGTCACGCATATGAAAGGTTGGTAGCTAGATTTTTATGGTTTATATCTTTTTTAATTTCTGAGATCTGAAACTAATAGGTAAAAGTGCAAAGTCTTGAATATTTGATTTAAATTTTTTTTATTCCATTTTTAATCAGAAAAAACTAAGAGTTTTGCAGGAAAAAAAATTTTTTCTCTATTAATATCTGAATATTTCCAAAACGATAAGAGAAAAAGAAAAACTGTATTTGACTAAAATAAAAACCATTTTCTTACACATCTTCTTTTGTTTTACTTTTTAAAATCGGAAAATAATATATAAGAGAAAAAGAAAAACTGTATTTGACTAAAATAAAAACCATTTTCTTACACATCTTCTTTTGTTTTACTTTTTAAAATCGGATGGATGGAAGCGCATCAAAATCCATATAGTGCACATAGTTTTATTTAAAGACGCGACAAAAACTTATTTTTTGCAGAGCATTTTATTTTCTTCATGTGCAATTTTTCTGAATTTATTTTTTTTTCATCATACCTAAGTCAAACTTTTATGTTTTGAATTTTATACTTAAGTACATGTGAACGTTTTTCCAATTTTCATTGGTAGCTCAAGCCTAAGTTCAAATTGTATGTGATTTTTTTAATTAATGAACATTTTATTTTTGCTATATTTATATAGGCTAATTGTTCTAACTTAGTTAAAATCTCAGAAAGACATGATGACAAATATTCCTAGGCACACATCAATTTTATTCAACTTACACAGCAGAGCAGAACACCCGTTTTCGAATGTCTTTCTGAGATTTTAACTAAATTAGAACAATTAGCCTATATAAATATTAATATAGCAAAAATAAAATGTTCATTAAAATAAAAATCACATACAATTGGACGTAGGCTTGAGCTACCAATGAAAATTGGAAAAACGTTCATATGTACTTAAGTATAAAATTCAAACCATAAAAGTTTGACTTAGGTATGATGGAGCAAAAAAATTAAAAATTCAGAAAAATGGGACATGAAGAAAATAATCAAATGGTAACACGGGTATTTGTTCGAAATTAATTTAAAATCTCAGAAAGACATGATGATAAATATTCCAAGGCACAAAGGAAAGTCAACATCAGTTTTATTCAACTTACACAGCAGAGCAAAACAGCTATTTTCGAAAGTCGCAACACTTTCATCATCAGTGCTCATGTGTATTGTGTTTGTTACCACTTTTTAGGTGGCTTAGTTGAATGTGATAACAGTTCCTAATTACACAAATTTTATTGTGAAAAAAGTCCGAGAACTGTATCAACCTGATGTTAACATGTTTTTGTTTTAATACCCGTGTTACCGTTTGATCATTTTCTTCATGTCCCATTTTTTTGAATTTCTTATTCCATCATACCTAAGTCAAACTTTTTTGGTTTGAATTTTATACTTAAACGTATGTGAACGGTTTTTCCAATTTTCATTTGTAGCTGAAGCCTTAGCTTGAATTTGTATAGTAATTATTTTAACGAACATTTTATATTGCTATGTTAAGTTGTATTAATATTCATAGGCTAATTGTTCGAAATTAATTTAAAATTTCAGAAAGACAAGAAATAGCTAGATCTAGGTTAACCACAAATATTGATAGTCATATAAATAAAATTAGATTAACTAATAGAGGTAGATTTTTGCTAGATAAAGTAAAAGTTAGTGAAAAATTTTTAAGAAATAACGGAAATATAATTATTTTAAATGCTGATAAAGGTAACACTACAGTTGCTATGAATAGTAATGATTATGATATAAGAATTAATAATATTTTAAATGATGTTAACATATTATTGTATCTGATTTTTTAACCTTTTTTCGTTTATTAATCAATAGATTTGTTTAAGTATATATATTTATTTCGATATTTCGATATAAAAAATAATTTCCTGAAGAAGCTAACCGAAGGCTAGCGAAATATCGAAATAAATATATATATATTAATATTGAATAACCTAAAAACTTAAACAAATCTATTGATTAATGATGTTAACATATATAAGGAAATAAATAAGGATCCAACAACTAGATTACAAAAATTAAATAATAGTTTAGTGGATGAACTTTTTAGAACAGACATAATTAATAACGTAGATAAAAGTAGACTTAAAACAAATATAGCACTAGCTCCTAGGTTATATGGACTACCTAAGATTCATAAGGATAAATTTCCTTTGTTCTTCTATAAACTATCCTTCATATGGTCTTGTAAACGTTATTAATGCTATGCAGATTCAGAAATAAAGGGAAACACTTAACATTGAATTCTGATGAGATATGCTCGATGATGCTGTGGATATCATTGATAAGAAATGGAATTTATTATTGCAACATACAAATATGAGAAAAGAATTGTTTTTAAGTATAGTAAAATTATGTATAATTGATAGTAAATATTTTCAATACAAGAATAAAACATATATTCAACAAAAAGGACTTCCAATGGCTTCTCCAGTTTCGCTAATTGTGGCTGATATTGTAATGAAAGAATTGCTAGATAATTGCATAGAAAAATTATTGGCTAAACCAAAAGTTTTAACAAAATATGTTGATTTATTTTGTGTTATTTCAGAAAGCAATATAGAAATAATGTTATCAACATTTAATAGTTTTCATCCATACATTAAGTTTACAATTGAAAAAGAAAGTAATTCTAAACTACCATATTTAGATATATTAGTAATCAAAAGAAATAATTGCTTGTTAATAGATTGGTATAAGAAACCAACTTCTTCAGGTAGAATAATTAACTATTTTTCAAAATATCCTAGGAGAATGATTATAAATACAGCTAGAAATCTTATAGAAAGAATATTATCAGTAAGTGATATTGAGTTTCATAGTAAAAATATAAAAATTATTAGAAATATATTAGTTAATGATAGTTTCCCTAATTACTTAATTTGCAAATTAATAAGAAAATATAGATATAACAGAAGGAATGTAGATGTTTCTTCTGAAACGCAAATATATAAATCTTTAACATATGTACCAAAATTGTCAGAAAGATTAGAGAAATCTAAAATCTATGATAATAAGAAATATAGAATGGCACATAGATTGTATTAAACTGTAGGTAACTTATTTAGCAAAGCAAAAGATAAAATACAACTTTTGGAAAGGTCAAATATAGTTTATCAAATTCCTTGTAGTGGTAATAGTAGTTACAATTGTGATAAAATATATTGAGGTACAATAGCAATAGCATTAGTATCTCACTGTGTAAATTTTAATTATTTTCCAGATATTAATAATGTCTCAAATTTAAATACAGAGAATAATTGCAAACGTAGATTCATGTTAGAAATGCTACATATTATTAATGTTCCAATAGATAGGAGAATTAATTTTAAGGCATATACAGCTAATGTTGCTCATACATATAGATATTAATTAAATAAAAACGGAAATTAAATTATAGGATATAATAATATTTTTGTTTGCTTACATATACATATTTGTAATATTGTTCATTTTTTCGTTTTTGAAAAAAAAATATTTTGTTTGTATTTGTGAATTGAAAAAATTTTATATCAAATAATTTTTGTTTGTATATGTTAAATTGAAAATAGGAAAACTTTTAATTTTAAATTACATATCCCTGAAGAAGCTACACAAAGAGGTAGCGAAATATTGGAATAAAAACCCAATTTTATATCAAAAATAAAATATAATAGACCTTTCGCTTGAATAAATCTAATAAATTAATAAATAATATTAATTATTTAAGCATAGTTAAATGCAAATCAATTACGTATGTAAGTATGTACTTTGTCATACTTTGCTCATATGATCTGCCACTGCGAAAAGCAAGTTCTGCTCCCAGAATGTTCCGATAAAAATATTTCACTGATTTTTTATTGATCAGCAATGGATTTCGATGCTTCAATGTGCTTTTTTGTTTAAGAGAGTGCCATCAAATCACGTTTACCTGCAGTTGCCTTATGGTTCGTATTACAAATTTTGCGATATATTGATTGGATACGTTTTTCGCCCAAGAATTTAAATCCGGATCCTTCAGCCAATCTTTCCTCATATCATATGGCCGGCGTTTTGCCATTCTTTTTTTTATTTCTACCCACAAACGTTCTATGATATTTAAGTCTGGTGACTGGAAAAGAGTTTCCAAAATTGTTGCGCAATTGTAAAGAAGCCAAGTAGGGGCATTCATAGACTTGTGTTTAGGGTCCTTGTCTTGGTAGAACACGAAGTCTGCTTTTATACGAAGATTGTCGACGCTCCCTACCACGTTTTCTTTCAAAATGTCAATGTAACATTTAGAATCCATAATTTCGTTAACAAAATTAATTTTACCGACCCTGGATGCCGACATACACCCCCATATCATAAGGGAACCACCACCGCACTTGACTATGTTTTCAATAGACTTATCATTATGCTACCATTTCGAACTTTTTTCGATTTAAATATTATTTTAATAGGTTCTTTTTATAGATGGAACGAAAATAAACCTTTTTGGACCGAATAGTAGAAGATTCGCTTGGCGCAAACCTCGTTGTGAATTTAATGATAAGGCTATTAAAAAGAGTCAAGTGCGGTGGTGGTTCCCTTATTATATGGGGGTGTATGTCGGCATCCAGGGTCGGTAAAATTAATTTTGTTAACGGAATTATGGATTCTAAATGTTACATTGACATTTTGAAAGAAAACGTGGTAGGAGCGTCGAGAATCTTGGTATAAAAGCAGACTTCGTGTTCTACCAAGACAAAGACACTAAACACAAGTCTATGAATGCCCCTACTTGGCTTCTTTATAATTGCGCAAAAATTTTGAAAATCTTCCCCAGTCACCAGACTTAAAGTTCATAGTACGTTTGTGGGTAGAAATAAAAAAAAGAATGGCAAAACGCCGGCCAAGAAGTACTGCCTCATAAGAAAAGTTGTTACAGAAGTGTGGTACAATATTAAACCCGAGGATTGCAAGAATTTGGTTGAAAGTATTCCACGGCGTCTTCACGCTGTACTGACAACAATAGGAAGTAAAATATTATCAATAAAGTCTTTTAAATTTAATGTAAAAACAAAAATTTATCGTGTCCCACTTCAAGTGTGAGCTTTGTTTTAAGCAGTTGTAATATAAAGTGCGTATATTCTTGATGTTGTAATTAAAAATTTTACTTAATTTTTATTTGTTTTCCTTTATAATTCTTTTATTAACTCAAGAATATAGAATGGAAGTTTTTTAGTTTACAAAGACTTTTATTATGGGTTTCAAATACTTCATACTCAAATTTTTTTGCATGTCCCATTTTGTGTGTGAGTAGCTGTATGTATATTAAATACCGATGTCGCATCTTCAGTGGACTCTTTGCTGTCTGCATATACCTATGTACATACATCTGTATGTAATTATGTACATGCATGAGTAGGAATGAAAATCCATATAAAGGTTTAGAAAATATTGCTCATGAATTTTGTTTTTGTTTTCACAATATAACACACGGCCGCGGCCTTGTAAACATCTAACCATTTTATCAATTACTAGCGAACTCCCTGCACACTTCGTAGTGCAAAAAAGAAAATATACAAATTAATTCGAATTCATTTAAATCAGTGATAAACTGCTTTTATTGTAATGCTCTGTGGTTAACAACATTTGTTGTTTTCCATTTTCGGTGTAAATATACAAAACCGATGGTTTGCCAACGCGCGAACACGTTGCATACAACTGTCCATGTGAGAAAACTGGATACCCCAAATTCACTCCACAAATCGCAAGAGCAAGGCGAACAGGAAACTAAAGTCGTTTAAATTCAAATGGTATATCAGAAGGAATCATTGGGATACGTGGAATGAATACATCTTCGCCTTTGAATTTTCCAGTTAAAATAGTAGCTTCATTATATAAGCCATCAACTTTTTAATAATAGGGGCTTAAATTTTCAATTGGAGATTATGCGGGGGTAATACTGGTGAGTCCAACGAATTAAAAATCTTGTTGGATAATTCACAACATCTTCTTCAATGGTAACAGTATAGACAGACTTGCACAACACCATTTCGCCAGGAATCTTTGATTGTATAGCCATGTTTAATTCAGTAACATTTTTGTTCTCTGCCTAAAATCGCTCTGGCACTCAACCATGCATGGCATGTATATTATTGTGCTGTTGGTGAAACACATTCAATCAATTCCTTTTTTGACTGTACGAAACGGCAAACATCATTTGACAATGTTATCAATCCAGTGTCATCAACAGGCATTGCACCATTCCCAATTTTCAGCAATTGCTTAGGGAACTTATCCGCAGATGGATCATTCCATATATATAAAGACTTTAAGCAAGAGTTAATTTCATCGGTAGCTATCGATCTAGAAATGACGGGCAATGTTTGCCTAAAATCGCCTGACAATAAAATCAACGCACCACCCAACAACTCTGAGTTATCTCGGAGATCTTTCATTGATCTTTCCAAAGCTTCAACAGATTTCTTATTCGCGTACTCATTCATAGACGTGGGCTGTTCGTAATGGTTTAAATATTTAAGTTTTTACTAATGTATTTAACTGTAATTTATTTCATAGATCCCCGAAGTTGTGATTTAGAATAGCTAAGTATATAAATTGAATTCATGGTTTGACTACAATTGAATTGTAATGAATTTAAAAACGAATTGTGTTTCAGTTTTTCAAAATAATAACTCAAATATTTCGAAATGATTGCAGTGTTCACTAAGATGGCTAGAACTCATGAACCAACACACATACAAACCGTATATACATAAGAACCTTGGTATTGACGTCACCTTTCATATAAATTTTGCAGAAACAAAATCGGTTCAGGCATTACGGGGAACATCAATTACTAACACAATGCAACTTATTTTTATATATATAGATTAACTTTTTGCTGAAAGTTATGTACCTATGTATGTACATACATACGTTTTTTTGAATTTAGTTTGCGTATCAACAACCGTTATTACTTTTTTCCATAGTAATTTTGGTTGAATGTTACTTTACAGCGAAAATATCAACACTGAAAGGTAGGAGCCAATGTACGCGGAATGCGATTGCGGGTGGCAGTCAGCTGTTTAATTTTCTGCTTGAAGTTGTTTATGGTAGGCCAATGAACGCGGCATTTCTAGGTATATAAAACCAAAATATTTAATTACATCTTAAACAAAATTTACATTTATTTCTTCATAAAAATTTTTCATACAAATTTAACGGCCTGTTTGCCGATATCGAAAGAAAGTGCACTTTCGCTTTCTAGGCGAAAGAAAATTGATTTGGGATTTTCATCACTGCGAACTCAAGTGTCAAAATCAGTCACTTGCTGTTTTGTTGTCGTGTAAAAAAGTTAATCGTAAATTAAACTCGAAATTTTATCATGGAAAGCAAAAGGTAAGTAAAATGTTACAAAAATAATCATTCTATTAAAAATTTTAAATTTCAGTATAAAAAAATCCACAATCAATCAACTGCAAACTCTGGTGGAATACATGGAGGAAAATCCAGAGTTTGCCAGAGGAGCGCCAGTGTTTGGTGCAAGTAAGTTATCGGTAGACGAAAACTGGAATAAACTTTGCCAAAAGCTTAATTCCGTGGGACCTCCAACGCGTACTATTGCGGATTGGAAAAAGGTTAGTGGCTTTATATTTTTTTGCTACTTCCAAATGTTTTAAGTACTTTAATTTACATAAAATTTATTCACAGACATGGGCCGATTTGAAATCCCGCACTAAAAAGAAAATTGCGGAAAATAAAAAAAGCCTACAGGAAACTGGTGGCGGCCTATACCGCTTTAATGGTCTATCAAAATTAGAAGAGGCCATAGACCGCACTCTGTTGCTGTCGTCTGCTGCAGCGCCAAGTGGCCGTGAATTTGGTTGTAGCAAAAAAAATGTTGGAAATCAGTCGATTGAAGACTGCTTTCAATCGCTCGTTGAAACTCCGCCCAGAAATACAAAAGCAGTGGCGGTAGTCACACCGAGCAGATTGAATGGCGTTTCTACCACACAGCCATTCAACAAAGCACGGGAAATGATAAACATGAGCCCAAACGCTGCCATTCTTTTAATGGTGATAATGAACACCCTGCTTCCTCCTCAGCCAAAAAAAGAGAAACAACTGTTGAAGAACAATTGGCACTAATTCGTCGCCAAGTTAGATTTGCTGAGGCTAGCGCTGCAACAGCCAAGGAACAGGTCCTCGATATAAAAAGATTAGCCGATGCTGCTGAACTAAAAGCTGAATCGGTCAAAAGACAAGCTGATGCGGCTGAAACGCAAGCAGAATGCATGAAAGCACTATTGAAATCAACGCAAAATATTGAAATAGTTTTAGAAAATTTTTTATCAAAAACAAATTAATAATCTATTTGAATACAACACTATAGTAGCAAGGTGAGATTTCCTTACAATTTAATAATCATAATATTTGTACCCGAACTATTTACTATCTGATCCCACATTTTCTTTTTCTACAACCATCTTTAGACTACCGGAACCTTTATCGCCTAACGCAACGTATATGAATTACACCAAGGACTAAATAAATTTGTGATTTTAATTTTATATCTTATTTTTAGTTTTTAGTAATGTAATGAATAAAAAGAAAATAAATTGGAGTTTTTAATTCATTGTTTATAGCACACGGAAAAAATATATTTGTGATTTAAAAGCATCATGTGATTTCAATCACGTGATATTTAATATTTACTAAAGATTAATGGCAATATTTTCGTCTGATTGCTATCGCTCTCACTTCTCCTTCATCATCTTCCACTTCTTCAATTTCCCCCATTTCTTCGTCCGAGTCATTTTCTAAAGTTTCAGGATCTAGACATTTATAATAAATGCACATGTTGTGAAGTGCACAACATGCATTTATGATTTCCGTTGTTTTTTTAGGATCGTAGTGCAACCCTCGGGAACCTATGATGCACCGAAATCTGTTTTTCATCACACCGAAATATCGCTCTACCACATTACGTGCGCTTGTATGTTTTTTGTTGTACAGCCTTTCGTGTCCATCACTTGGACGTCTAAATGGGGTCATGAGATACGGTTTCAATTTATAACCTCCAACACCTAGAAGGAAAATAAATTAATTATAAATAATTATGTTGAATATTAAGTTTAGTACCAAGTATACATGTGTTTTTTCCCCGCTTTCAAAGCGTTCTTGTAGTTGTTGGTTAACTACGCTATGCTCCCATACAAAAGCATCGTGGTTAGCACCAGGATGCCTAGCGTCGACGTACATAATTGTCATTCTGTGATCACAAATCTGTAAAATTAATTTATAGTTTTAATTAACATACTTCATATCGTTAGCTGAAATGTAAAATCACGTAGCTACACTATTCATAATTTAAAAAAAAGACAGAAAAAAAATTAACTAAACTTACTACCATGGCATTTATACTGTAATATCCTTTTCTATTGTAGTATAAATGCTTCAAACTCTCCCCTGGAGATTTTATGCGTATATGTGTTCCGTCAACGCAGCCGATAATGCCTGGAAAACCTGTTGAGTCGAAAAATGATTGTTTGGCTTTAAGTTGTTCTTCTGTGGAAGACATTTTTATCCATTCTTCGCAAATGTAGCTCTCAAAAAAATTTAAAAATTCCTCAACAATTTTGCATACTGAAGTTTTGCATGTGGAAGAAAATATTTCATTCCCTACAGTCTGCTGATACCCACCAGTAGCCAAAAACCGTCAAAATGTTGAAAGTTTTAGATCTGGACGCAAGGAAGTGCTTCTATAGGAAGGTGTTACTAAAACTTGGAATTTGTCTTTCGATACCCTGAAGTTCGAAATAAACCTGTTAAAGAAAAGCATTTACATATTTATATTATATATTTCTTTTTTACAAATACTCTGACGTACTGGCTTGTGGGCAGATCCAGAACATTGTATTTATCTCGTACTTCTCTACGATTGATTGGCACTTATTCGGAGTATACATTCACTTTTATTTATCTTAACATTTATTTGTTTTATTTTTTTTGTTTTTTTTATGATAATTGTTTTATTTTTTTGTTTTCTTTTTATGATGACACTTGTATACAGCTGATTACTGCTAAACACGGTTGGATTTACTTTAAAACAAAATAGTAATATTTTTCGTATTTTCAAGGAAAACCGGCAATTTATTGAAAATTCGCGATGTGGCAATATTTTAAATTATACTTACGTAAGAAACGAAATTTGACACACGTAACTGCACGCGAAAGAATACTTTCGTTATTGACAAACCCAAATTAAGTCGAATTCGAGTGCCTCGCTAACTTTCGCTTATGCTTTCATTCGATATCGGCGAACAGGCCATAAATGTTTTTTCACTTCTGCAATAAATTTTTCATCTTCTATGGTATCCATCTTGTTTCATTTGTCATATTTCAAGCGGCAATGACAAAAAGTAGAACATGGTTCTACTTTGCCGCACGGCAGATTCCTTTAGTGTTGCCAGATTTAATTATATCCTCCTCAGATATATTTTTACATGAATATATATGTAAACAAACCAATATTTTCTGCACGACCACGACCGCACGTAATCGCATGCCGCGTATATTCTCCATTTACCTTTAATTGTACATAAAAGAAACAAAAGGTAGTAGGAATATAAGAAAAAATAAAAAAAATTCCGTATTATTTGAGTTAAAAATCTGCGTTTTTGGACCACAAATCTTCATATCTGGATTTCGTCTTTCTGAAGTGGAAAAATCTGCAAAATCCAGATAAATTTGCATTTCTGGCAACCGTGAATGAAATCCAATGGCTTATTTATTTTCTTTCTCATGTTTTTTGCAAACACAATTTTTAAGTAACTTAATATACATATTTTCTTAAACTTTGTGTTGTGTATGTTTGTATATTTGTATACATACATATATGTACATACATATACAATTATGGCTGTTATTTATTTATAATAGTTCTTTCATACTATTGTAAAGAAGAAAACTGTACCTTTATCGTTTTGTTTTTTCCAAATGTAGATATGTATATTTTTATTTTCTACAATGTTTAGTCTGCACAAAGTATTGCTGGATGTTGTTCGTTTACTTTCTCCAGCAAGAATATTTATTTAAATTGAGAGAAAGAGGGTCAAAAAAATTCACATTTGAATAACCGAGAACTTGCAAAATCTTGCTGGAGAAACTTTGTTCAGTAAAATTTTGCAAGATAGAACAGATGTTTTGACTGCTTCTTCTTACCAATTAAAAAGTAAACAAAAAAGTTTTATTTGTGAAATATTTTGCAAAAAGCTTTCAAATTAGGTTTTTGGTCAAAATATGTATGTATATGTATTTATGTATTTGCACTAGAAACCACAAAAACTTGAATTGAAGTTGTAAAAATTTATTTATTTATTGAAAACTTTATTTATAACACATATGAACATAAGTACACATGAACATTCTTTTGCATTAGCATTGTTGTTCAGCAAAATAACTAGCAAAATCTTACAAAATGCTGTTCGCGTACTTTTTTAGCTAATTTTTATAATTGAGAGTAAATTTGGTTATTTTCTCTATCGAAGCTGCTGGAAAAGTAAAGAAACAAACTTATTTTTAGAAATAAAATATTTTATAATGAAAACCTGTTTAAAGTAAAAAATTCATTCATAATGAAAATTTTAGTAGAAAAAATTTCAGAGCAAAAATATTTCTAAGAAAAAAATTTTTCATAAAAAAAAATTGTAATAAAAATCTTTCAAAAGAATACGTTTTATAATGAAAATATTTTTGTAAAATATATATGTATACAGAAAGAAAATTTTTTATTACAACTCATTTTCTACAAAATATTCTTTATAGATTATGTTTATGTCGAAAAATTTGTGTATCAGAAAATTTTCCGTAGAAAAGTTTTTATAAAAAATTTGTTGTACATAGAATAGAAATGCTTAATCTTCTTATAATAACGCAGTAAGTAAGCATTCTTCATGGGAGATCTATAAGTACATATTATCTAGTGGTTGGGAGATTAAATTTTAAATCATTCAAAAAGGAAACTACATCTTTATAACATGTCTTATTGCCAATGAAGTAATTTGAATTTAAATACTATGGATACATTATTTTACGAAGTTCAAATTAGTCCTCTAAAATTGAATCTCATTTACTTGAGATACGCAACTCAGTTTTTTTTAGCAGAAATGTTGCAGCTGCTATTGAAACAAAATGCAGAAGTGGCCCTTTCAACAGCTCAGTTTGTGGAAAAAAGTGGTAAGATTTTCGATTGTCTTAATAGTGGTTCCCTTTGTGGCGATAACTGCTACAGATCTAGAGTTCAACTTAACATTTATATACAACTTATATAAATTTATACAAAACTTTATGGAATATCTGGATAACGTGGAATTCGTTGCACAGAAAAAGCGTGCTTTTTTATAATGGTATGAAACTCACTCTTAATTCAGTCCATTTACTGGTTAATGATATATTAAGAGAAGGGAGTGATATGTCATGACAAAATCTCTTAATCAGGACAAGTTAGAAAATAAATTCTCTGTACTGCGGCAAAAGGAAGGCAACAATAGCAACCCTTCCGTAGCCGGGTTATATACTATTTTGGCAAAAGTTATGGTTGCTAAAATTGTTCAATCAAGTT